>OZ026623.1:31685913-32085913 GCA_964020975.1 Hermodice carunculata
CCTTCATCCATAGTTTTACAAATAATATCGTAAACATCTAATATTCCAGCATCCCCCGGGTTATGGTTATTCCATTTGGGCATAATCGTCAGAACGAAAATGACATTCCTCTTCTCCCATGTAGAACAAAATTGTGGCATGAATCTTTCTTTCCCTTTACCATTCAACTTTGGATCTCTTTGGATACTGACACAAAATCAAAACCAACAGTAGCATCTGTCAAGAAAAAACTCAAAAGTACTTTAGTTAAAAGTCCTGGATACTACTCCCATGTAGACTTGCTCAAGTCTCACTGGACTGTCTTCCGTATTTTATTTAAAATCAAATTCATTGCAAAATAAAAATTTTAAGTAAACACACACCGTAGCCTTATTCTGTTAAAATACGGGTAGGCCCTTCAAGTTACCTAGCTAATAGGCGTGGAACGTGTATATAACCAGATAATATTGACTCCAGATGATTAGCGCCAGGCGGTCTGCACTGTGTTTCTTATCACACAGACAAGCGAGCGGTCATAACGCACCCCTCTTCAGAAGCTGTTAATTGAGCTACTGTGTAATGAAGGATTAATTGCAGTGCACCGCGTCAGGCGGAGGGCGTCCAGTGTCGGCAGCGGGAGGGAGACGGTCAGCTTTGTCTCGCTTGAGTGGCCAGTGACTAGCCATGCATTCATCGAAGACCACTTTCCACTCAGCCTAATCTCAATGATAATGGGATTAGAACTGACTAGGACTCAATAGCTGCTACTGTTGAAACTGACACGGCGGCAGTGTCGACCAGTGGAAAAAAAAATAACAGTAGGACCTACTTAATAACACCGTGTAGTTGGCATAATGTTATTCAGTTAACTATGTGGAGGGGAAAATGTATCACACTTCTGGGTGGGACCGCGGGATGGGAAAATAGGGACATGCACCAGGGACTTGTGCAAGTCCAACTCCCATGGTGCGAGGCGCGGACAAATTCTTCATGCTCGTTTGCGCACGCAGTCTAGCTCCTTGAACGATCATTTGTATCGGCACAACCTGGTTGACAATCCTAAATGTTCCTGTGGTAAAATTGAAACAACGAAGCATTTCTTACTTGACTGTCATTTTTACACCTTTCTAAGAGCACAGCTATTTACTGGCTGACCAGAATCTACCTCCATATCGACTGATACCTTTTTCTTTCGCGACCCAAACCTCACTGACTCTACCAACTGTAAAATATTTACGATAGTTCATAACTATATCATTCAAACTAAGAGATTTTGATTTGTATTACATGCTTATAACCGACCACTTTCACCTGTTTGTTCTTTCATTAATCAATTGGTTTGAATTGTTTCGAGAGTCATCTTGTATTATATTGAATCTTATTTTGTAGCTAGGAGAGGAGTCCTATATAAGTGTTGTACACTTACTCTCCAATCCGATTTCGTACGAAATAAAATATGTTTAAGGACACTTAAGACACCAAAAACCTTTGCAGGGCCGATTTTGAAATTTTAACTGTTTTTACAAGATGAATGTCCTTTCTATTAGTTGTCAAAATTTCGAGCTTTTAACTAAAGTAGAAATATGAGAAAAACGGCAAAAACCACACAGGCATGTGGACATCCGGCGTCCATGTGTCATTGTTTTGGTTTTCAGCCGCCAAACGGAACGTGCCACCCGTCAATCATACTTAACAGCCTGTCACACGGCTGCAGGTAGCAACGGCCCATGGCACAAAGAGAGTGGTATCAGGGCGGCAATGCGAAATAAGGCAGCATGCCGAAAGTATGCTTGTGGGCAGGGAAAATATGCAAACATGGTAACATATCATGGCCTTAGTGGTTTACTTTATAGTTATCTTGCTTGTTTTGCGTTCTAATGAAGGAAGACTTTACATGTTCAAGAGGAGCGGGAATCGTCAGACGATGTCCCTTCAAACTTCAAAGACCGTGCCGCGATGGATTACCCCAGTGGTCCTTCACACCCAAGACAGGCGGGGAAAAAAAAAACTGACACCCTAATCAACGATACCCACGTACATAATAATACTTTATCGGAACCCAGGGATGAGGAAATAAAAGTACAAATAAACGCATTGAAATAAGCATAAAGGTGAATACAAGAGAAAGCACACAAACTAGCGTTACAAAGCTCACGTTGGAAAGAGAAATGAAATCCATTGAGAAAACAACTACAAAATAATGACAAGCGAACTAAGTAAAGTGTAAAGACAAGTCTAACAAGCTAACTACATAAAGTATACAGATAGGAGACGAGTAAATACAATAAAACACTATCCCTAAAAACGGGGTGAAGAGGTAGGGGGCGGAAGACCAAACCCGCCATCCGTACACTGACCACGAGCGGCCCCAGGCCGCCCCACTGAAGCACGGCAACACAACTTTCGTTGCCAGGCTTGAGGTCACGGGGTCGGAAGGGCCGCCTCCATGACGTCACACTTTGAAACCAGACTGTCGCTATCGCCGTTTGACAGATCGCTAAATAATGTTTTCCGTACGTCAAAGGCTCTTTTATTCATGTGATTGGCCAAGAATTGATTGACAACCTCCCCAAATGTTCAGGGACGATGTTTGCTACGCTTTGTACAAATATCAACTCAACTTGAGCAAATGGTATTGTTTCAGAGCCAAATGATCAACATCAAAGGCCTTTGAAGCTTGTTTTCTCAGAAAGGATAATAGGCCGAGAGCCCCACCTAAGAAGCCAAACCATATATGCATGATCGCACCACACACCATTGCACCAAGGAGCATGTTGAGAAGGAGAAGCAACTTTTGTTTGTGCAGGGACTATCCATTTTGCACTTTGTACTGTTTATAAATTACTGATTTTGACTTTTATAAATTTGATGTTTATATTAAGCATGTCCACACAGACAATTTTTAGTGCACATCTGCTTCATGATTTCCCCAACTGCAATGCTTACCAACATTCTCTGGGAACATTTTGAGGGTCACACAGGAGTGACTTTGGCGGGAAGAATGTCTGCACAATAAGGTATGGGGATGTGTAATAAAATCGCTACGGGTTCCTTTTTCGTTAGTTCTGAAGCCGCGACATATCAGTGCTCTGCCAGCCCTGGAGGGAAATTTTCATGACCCTCGTTGACTTCTGTCCGGGTAGTATGTCTCTGCGTACCTAATATATATTCGCTTAAGTTCTACAGTACTCCTCCCGCCCCTTCCCAGACAGATGCAACAATTTATTAAAGATTACCGCACAAACGTGAAGCGAGATGAGACGATTCCACAGCCAATCAAAGAAAATAAATGTGATAAATTAAGCACAGCTAAGGCACCAAAAAATGAATCCAACTTTAATCGATCCTGGCTCAAAATGTATTTAGGTTAGGATGACAAATCATATAAGTGTATAATTGTCATACCTTCAAGAATGTATATGTCCCGTGTTTGGGTGTCTGTGATGTTGATTGCTGAGTAAACAAATGAAAGTTTACCGCAACGCATCCACCCTATAAATGGCGACATAAATCAGTAATTATTTGTGATAAAATCTGTTTTATACTTGCATCCAAATCCTGACAAATTGGCCACAGAAAACGATCCTGCGACTGTTTATGATCCGCTTAGTTTTTCTGTTATCCGTCCTTAAAGATTGACATTTCAATTTTCCCTTTAATTTCCAAGATGTTCATTTCTTTATTTCATAGAAAAAGAATTAAGCACAAGTTTGAGAATCGCTAAACTCTTTTTGCAGTTCAGATATTACAGAACCAAAAGTTATTAACCGGATTAAATTTTTCCCTGCCGTTTTCTTGGAATAACCATTCCTACGTGGGGTTTTCGTCCTATTACCCTTCCTGAGAAAACGAGCTTCAAAGGCCTTTGATGTTGATCATTTGCCTCTGAAACAATACCGATTGCTCAAGTTGAGTTGATATTTGTCACACCATGTCACACATACTATGTTAACACTTTGCATCAATATTCTCTATCGTGGTGTCCAGTTTTATTGTGCCGTCCAGTTCCTACGAGGGACTGATAATACCTATTTTGAAAAAAAAACAAACAAAAAAAACTTACGTTAGACCCGAATGAGCCGAGGGACTACAGACCTATTACATTGGGTACTACGCTTAGCAAACTGGTTGAACGCCTAATGATACCTGAAGATGATATTAATGAATTCCAGTTTGGTTTAAGGTATAAAGGCGGAACCTCCTTCGGATGTTCCCTGCTTCATGATATAGCTGCTTACTGTAAAACAAAACACTCACTCCTTTTTGTGTGTAGTCTAGACTCCGAAAAGTGCTTTGACCGTATATGGCACCAAGGATTATTTTATAAATCATAACAGGTGACACCAGGTGCTCACTGGGTTTTCCTATACGAGGGGTACAGTGGTCTTCGTGCTAGTGTAAGATGGAAACAACAATGCAGTTCACATGTTAAAATAACTAGGGGTACCCGTGAAGGTAGCGTATTGTCGCCCAGGTTCTTTAATATTTTTCTTAACGACATTCTGAACGAGCTTAATGATACAAATGAAGGAGTATGCATCGGTGCTAACAAATATAATTCTTTTGCATATGCTGACGATCTGACACTTTGTTCTACTTCTGCTACTGGCATCCAGCGCCTGATTAATATATGTAAGTCTTACGCCGACAAATGGAGATTCTCATTGAGTGCCAGAAAACACAGCCGATGTGTGCCGACCTGAAACTAGTAAAAGTGTTAGAAAAGGCACCCTCTGTATACCTTGGCCAACATCAATTACAATATGCTAATGAGATCAACATACTTGGCATTACGTATTCAAAAACAGCATCATGTGACCAACATGTTCGTCACAGGATTTCAGTGGCAAGACGCACTTTGTATAAATACTCTGATATGGGCTGATCCTATCCTGGGGTCGCCAAAATGTTGGCGTTAAAAGCCTACATGTGGAACTCTACTGGCGTGCCCAGTTTAACATTCGGTCTTGACAGTGTTAATTAAATCAAAACAGCTTATGCACGAACTCGAATCAGCACAGGGTACAACGATTGAAAATAGTCTTGGTCTAGGCAAATGCCGTCACAATTCTCAACTGTTGTGTGCTTAGGATATAAAAAGTGTGTCCAAAGTAGTCAAGCGTCCACGATTTCTTGGGCTTCGACACTCTGTAAAGTCCCTTCACCGGTAAGGCAATTTATTTGTTTATCTTGTTGCCTTATATACAAGTCGTCAAAGGAGTCACCATCCCAGGCACTCTAGTAGATAGACTGAATCAATGTGATGTTGTAATAGCTTTACGAGTGGTGCTCACAGGGACGCACGCGCCCACCGGTGCTAGCAAATCATTGATCACTGACTGAACCAACTGACTTAAAACCTCTGTGAAATACCATTAGAACTTCAATGTAATTGGATCGAATGACCACCAGCCGGTCAAACTTTTAACCAAATCATTTTTAAAAAATGCCAAGCTCTTAGTGCATTTTAACCTTTTCTGCCGGTATCTTCAGAGTTAGGCCTATGCATCAACGGTGCTTTTGTAGGCCTATTTTATTTCCTCAATATTTGGGGGTTCAATAAAGATATTATTATTATTATTATTTATACAAAACAGGATAAACATCGTCCCTCTACATTTGGTGAGGTTGCCAATCAATACCGAAGGTCCAAATTAGCTAGTACCGTCGGTAGCCGCTAAACGCCAAGGTCATTTCCCGGTGCACCTTGCGGCAGGTGAGGTCGTTTCAATATAGCAGCCATTTTGCGCCATAGTTAAAGTAGAGGGAAATGACATCGCAAAGTTGATCGTTATTTTCCAACGTACCACGGAAGTATTTACAAGCTACAATGACAGTCTACCATTACAAAGTTCCTGACTGTAAGCCAGACACAAGAAAACTGGGTAAATACCTCTTGATGCAAGGGGTGGCTTTCCACGGTTTTATTTAAAAAGAAACACATAAACGACGGGAGTGGTTGCATATGGTGAAAAGACCAGGAAATTATGAACCACCCGGCAAATTTGGCAGAATTTGTTCAAGACATTTTGTTGGGGGGTAAAGGTCCGACACCGGAACACCCAGTGCCCACGTTATTTCCACATAACAACTGGACGATTGCAGAAAAACAACACACAACAAACCGATGGCAGAACCGTGTGAGACGGCCGAGGATCGAGTTACCTACCCAGCAACGGAGAAAGGCCAGTTGCCAAGTAGAGAGCGGGGGTGCGATCGCTGCGTTGCAGCGGTAGCTCATAGTACTGGCCACAGACCACAGTTATAAATCCTTCTATGTTTCATATTAGGATTTTTCAGTCTAAAAAAATCGGCATTTTGGTATTTTAAAATTCCGTGAACGGCATTTAACAGATAAAAATGTCAGAAAAACATGGATAGATTTTTGTCATATAATTCCCAGCTCGTTAATTTGTGATAATTGAAATACGAAACAACACCTGTATGTCCGCTTTATACAGATGTATGAACTGTGCTCTTGCCAAGGTCACATCATTGTCCTTTCCCAACATAAAGTTCCCACCTGGCCCGGAAAACAGTGCATCTAAATGACCACCAATGACGCAGCTCTGTGATGCAGCAAACCTGGCTTAGCTAACTTAATTTAAACAGAAGCTACAGCATGCTGAAAACACAGTAATCACACAATTACGGACTATCTCCGTTGGGATGCGCAACCAGCCAATCACAACTGTGGTCTGTAACCTACTTGCTAATTTAGACCAAAGCTATTATTGGCCAATGACATGAATAAAACATCATTTCCACGTAACTATGTTACCAAAAAGTCGATTTTAAACTTCACTGAAATCGGACGCTTTATATGTCAAAATAAACCCCGAAACCTGAAGTTTCGTTTCTTAATCTGGAATGCAACTTTTATTGTCGTTTACATCAATGCACGCGCCTTTTTGACGTCATTTAAAAGTAGCGACCCAGAGAAGCACCAGCACACGAAATCTTGACAAGATGGCATCTGCATGACCTGAACTGTTGTTTCCTTGTACAAGTTTGTCCAGGTAAGTTAAGTATCAAACGTTTTGCCTGACTGTCACCTTCTTTTCAATGTAATTGCTAAGCAGGTTAATGATAAAATTTTCAAAACACACGTGTCCAAAAGTTGCATTGCTTTCAGTTGCCAAGAAAGACGTAAAATGTAATTCCATCACATTTGAAGACGTTTTTTGACTTCTTATAAGCACTTGTGATGCATAATTCTAATAAACTTGTTTTCTCTTTTAATTTCTCACATATTACGTGAAGATTATAGAATACTGCTTTAAAGGCACCGTAATATATTTTATGCCACTGACAAATTGGCCGCAATGCACTGGTTAGTTCAATAGACCTTCCCCCCAGACTATTTAAATGTCCATATCAAGGATGATGGTCGATTTATTACAGCATTTGAATCCCTGTGAAAGCTCTGGAATTTTACTCCTGTCACAGAGCCTGCCAGGCATTACAATTTCTCCTCTCCATCTGACAGGAGAGGTCATCACAGGCACTGGTTACTAGGAAATTTATGCCAATAGTAACAAGTATCAGAATAAATTTTGGGCTAAATTATTGGTGTTTAAACATCCAATATGAACGTGTTGAAAAATTAATGGACAATTAGCTTAACCAGAATTCCATGGTTGCATGTGTTCACAGGCCTAACTTTGACTCTTGGAGTGGTGGAAGCAAAATTGGAGAACACCAGAAGAAGGCACATATATACTTTGCTATTCATGTTCTATAGCACCCAGGGACCTATGATCGACCATACCCAAGGTACACAAGGAAAAAAGGATTTTAACCTCAGTTTGAGCTTTCGATGTCACCAAAGGTCATATTTAAAAACACCACAGGAAAGCCCATATTCAATAGTAGCCATAGGCCTACGATCAACCGTACCGCCAGCATTTTTTATGTTCTTCGTAGTTGTTCAACGCCCTTTGTGTAGTGTACAATCAAACATCCCTCATGTACATTTGATTTTGTCTATATGTTAATGCACTACGTCACTAATGCAGGCACATCACAATTTAGTTGTAACAATGTTTAGGTCGTGTGATCTACACTGATCCCCACTTTTGAATTTCACTCTAGAAAATGTTGATTTACCGTGAAATATATTATAAATTACATTTACATTGAAAAGATCTGAGTTAAGCTTTGCAAACTCCTGATACCTATTGGTCTCGCAAAGTTTTGGAAAGCAATGACCATAGAAAAATTAAAAGTAGCTTTCAGTTTCACTCTAAAATTTGAAGGGAAATAAAGTCACTGGTATCCACAGGGAGATTGTTCGAAAGTTTGATAGTATGAGGGAGAAGAGACTAACAAAATGTTAATGCTTGCATTTTGTGGGTCGATTTAGATGAAATAGCGTGACTCACATTCAGATGTGGTAGGGGGATGAATAGATAAGAGGGTGCAAGAGTACGAAATGTTTTGTGAAATGGATAAGAACATTGTACAGGCTGGCTTTACTAACAATACATGTAATGTTGGCATGCAAAGATATTTTAATGATAATAGTAATGCCAAGAACAGCTGACTGGCCAACATGAACAAAGGACGATGTAATTTAAGTAACTGTGGCAGAAAAGACAACAGATAAATATTTGACAGCATTAATTGTGACATGTCATATATTATCCGTCAGTTCCTTATATGAGGACGATTAGTATTCAAGTGACGAGACGCAAATGTTGACTTTTGAAGAATGTCAAATAAGCTGGTGTCATCTACAAAAGAGAGGTTGTCTACATCATTTACATAAACTCATTTTAAGTGGGCCCAATATTGACCCCTGGGATATGCCAAGTTTAATTGGTAAGCATGAAGACATTCACCAATCAATTACTACATGCTGGAAATGATTAGCTAGCTTGCTTTCAATCCATCTTACAATAGGGTCAGAGATGCCCAGGTGCCGAAAATTTTAACGTTCAGGCTAGTGAAACGTCTCAAAGACTTCAGATACATCTTAAAAGACCATTTTAGCTTCCTAAGAATGTTCAAGGCTATTATAGACAGTGGTATTGTGAAAGACGCACGCAAGTTGCAAAAGCTGATTTATAGTGAATACTTTTTATTTGTCTGTTAAACTTTGTAAACACTGGACATCACATACATTTGCTCTTTTCTAAGAATCGGGAAGTGGGAAATAGTAGGAGAAATGTTGAATATTTTAAGGAGTGATTTGCAGATAGATTCAGCTGTATTTTTAAGTGAAGGGTTTCATACATTGTCCGGATCACACACACAGGTTACCCTGAAGGAAGATAGAATTTTCCATTTAACCATCGACGTTTACATCATATAGACTTGTCTCTGTTTTGGATGTAAATGTACCTGGCATTTACTTGCTAACATTGACATCACATATACTTGTCTCTGTTTCAGATGTGGACTAAAAAAGGGGTGGCATATCAGTATCAAACACAGCTTTGTGTTGAATGGGGAAGTTAACATAGTTTTCTGTGATACAGAATGCAATCCTTTTGCTATCAATGATAGGTCGTATGTCTTGGTGCACTTCACATTCTAGATAGACTCAGATATGGTCCAAATTCTAGATAGAAGGAAGAGTACTTCAATCTATGACGAGTTTAGGAGAATCAGTGATAATTAAATCTAATAGACTTTTTGAGTACTTATAGGTTCTGGTGGGTTTACCTATTATCTGAAAAAGAAAAGTTGTGTTGGGATACGAGGTAAAGTAGGACTAGACTTACATAACTGTCACAGTCCAATCCTCGCACCTGTCACTAAATTCACGTGTAACTATCAGAATGTAAGCATTACTTTCAAAAGCTCTGGAAATGGAAGTAGCCAATCAATCCAGCAAAACGTTGCAAACTTCTGCAGGCTGAGCAGCAAGTCGATATATATATCCCCATTGATATTATGCAATATTAATGCGGAATGGATATTTCTTTGGAAATGCATTCGCTGTTGCACGATTTAAGGCCTCTCGATAAAAATACAACTCCACTCTCTCTGCATGTAAGACAACATGTGCATTGGGTTGAAATTATTCAAAGAAGAGAACGTAATCTGAGTAGCCTTCATCAAGCTATGTTTCCTGGAGAGTGATAATGTCATCATTTTCAGATTAGGCCAGACGTTCAGGTTCTTCAAGTTTGCTGCTACTTTTTATACTTCAAGCATTTGAATAATAGGACGTATGAGCCGATTATTCCATGGGAACTTGCTTTGGGGGACCAAGATTCAATCCAATATACACAGAAAATAAAAAGAAATTATGCAATATTATTAAAATGTGCTGAAAGCAGAGAAGCCATTTAAAAGCATGTTTTCATAAGTGGTAGTGCAAGTTAGCTATAGGGAACAGTAATCTGATAGCAAACAGTGTAACACGATTGCGAAGCGACTATAAGGGATATACATATTTATTCTGAAAAAAACACTGTCATATGAATGTTGTTGCATGCGACAATGTTTCTGAAAACCTGCTGAGCTGCAGGGTTTTCCTTTGGGTTGTCCAGTTTCCTCCTACAGTAATTGTGGTGTAGTCATGCTAAGATCTGCCTACAGGACCCTATGAGCAGAGCCGATGTGACTGAACAGTCTATTTGGTATAGAGATGTTCAATTATTAGTGTTATTTTCAATGCCAATGCCTTTCTATACAGAAGAATGAAAATAAAGTACAACCGAAACAAATACGCATACAGATAATTTTGGGGTAGAGGGGGGGGGGTCGTATTTGGTGAAACCCTGTAAGTCTGACAAACTGCACAGGTGGGATCTGTGTCACAAAAAGAAAGGTTTTAGCCTCTGAAAGCAGTGCTTAATCCAAGCATCATCATAATGTCGGGCATTTGCAACAGAATTTATAAACAATACCTGATTATATCCTTTTCATTTGAACTCATCATAAATACATCTTACTTTGAAAGTTAAATTTTGAGAAACTTTGAACAAATGTTTACAAAATTTAAATTATAACATGATTATCAAAACTTTTGAGTGGAGCATCCAAATCTACAATCGTTGAAAATGGAGAAGCCAAAGGCCAATGCAATGTTGGGATTTGTGCAGCAGAATTTATAAATTGTTACTTCTTCAGGTGCAACTTCATTATATTCTTGCTATTATGTTTATTCTACATAAATCTTACTTCAAAAGCATCATCTGCGAATAACATTGCAGTAATATTTCTTCGCAGCAATGTTTTCACATCATTATAAAATAAGTCTCAAGCATTCTTTGATATAGATGTTCGATTCAGCTTCTACATTTTCACATACATCAGGATCAAATTTATGGCAACCTATAGAACACATTAAACATTTAAAAAGTACTTCTCAAATTGTGAATGTTTGGTGTTTTTTATGAGATTCAAATTTATGAATTTGGAATGATTATATATCAAAGTTGTTCTTTCTAACAGATTCTGATGAAAATGGCACCAACATTCAAAACTTTCAGACACCCTTTATGATTCATTACATAACTTTAGGTTTGGTGCAAATTTGAGGTCCCTATCTATCTTCAAAACTGAATGTACAAAATCAATATATATTCGGAATTACAGGAATCTTTTGTGTAATTGTACACATTGCCACTATCTGAAATTATAAAGTTGTTGGAATAGTATACTTTACAGCGGTTCAAACTCAATCCAACAATATATGCAAAAATTTGTGAAAGTCACTACTAACCTAATGTATTAACTTCATATATAAATACCCAAGGAGGAAGACTTTTTTTCAAATGAAACAAGATATAAATATTGAATCGAGTTCAAATCTAAATGTATAAGTAAGTACTGCTTACACCTTTCGTCTCCAGAAAGTGTGATGTGAGTACAAATTTGAATCAGCAAGTATGCATACAGCAAACATAAAAATTTGTGTAGTAAAAATCATGTTGAAATATACAACTGCAAAAATTCTATCGCAGTGGTACATATGTGTACAGACACACAGACACACACACACACACACACACATATATATATATATATATATATATATATATATATATATATATATATATATATATATATATATATATATATATATATATATATCATTGTGCAAATGGAAGAATCTCTTCCCATTTAACTAAAGTCATTCAGAAGATCTCAATTGTACAAATTCGTAAAGAGTTAAAATCATCTCCATGCGCAGCTTCTACCTGTCGACACTTTATCAATGGATCTGCTAACATCACACATCTTACAAAGCTAGAATGTGGCAAAGATGTTAGCTCTACAATGTGCCTTGCTGATGTTTGCTCCCCCGAGTGCACAGATGCTGTCAACATTATCCAGCGACATCCTATTTTTAATCCTGTCTTTGGTTATCCTGATTTCAATCTGCTATAAAACCTTCATACAGATGCCCCTCTTTCACTGGATTGGGAGCTTAGGTCAGTCAAATTCAAATGTTGTAATAGCATATGCAGTTGTGCACCCTGTAAACATTACAAATCCAAAATGAATTCAAGCTGCTACCTGCTCGAATTGTTGCCTTTGGTGTACAAAATCATAAAGAACTTCAAGGGCTACCTATATAGTTCTGCTTTCACTGTTTACACTGACAGTATCCCATCGTATCTAGTTATAACCAGGAAAAACCTTGCCGCAGAGATGCTAACTTCAGTCTTAATAATAAATTTTACTGTGGTCATGAAAATGAGATATACCTGCTGAGCTGCTGTCCATTTAGTCCTGATGAAGAGGAATGGGACTTGAACGGGATTTTGAGTCAGTCAGGACAATCTTCAACTACTTGACTCGTAGTATAGGCTATTCCCAGTTTCTTGGGCACCGCTATTGCTCATGCTGAAAAACAGTCCTACCTAGTACCTGACAATATGGCTGAAGCAATCCATAGGCCATCTTGCCCATGTGTCATGCCTTAACCGATAAGCATACATTGTCAGGAGGTGGATATTTCTTAAATGCACAAAACCACTAAACAATCCCTTTATGAGCATTACAGTTATTATATTTGGTAAAAGAGCATATGCATGTACTTACTGTGGATACAAGCCAGGGAACTCTTTAGATGACACAACAGACCAATATGATGTGGCCCTCAATTGAGTACAGTCTGAGGAGTTGTCTGCCAAAATCAAATAAAAAATATATTCAATTATGACCCACACCCAATTGGTTTGTTGGTGATCTCCCTCTCTGTGCCCCCATGCATACACAATTGGTGCTCAAATTACCTTTATTTTTTAAACAAAACAAAACGATGGAAGGACTCGTCTAAGTCCAGGTGGGAAAACTTAAGGCCATGCCATATGCAGGCAGTCACATCATGGTGACCACATGAGCAGGCTCCATTGTATGAACAAACCAGGCCATGTACTGGATATACATGCAATGACTTTGTATTACATGACGGGAAATCGATTATGAGTTACTGTGTTGATGGACCATGACCATTCAAACACTAAATACTGCCTGAGCTCAACTAACCAGACACCGAATAATAAACCAGTTGAAAAGGATGTGTCTTCCACTGCACACTTTCCGTGAAAATGGTAGGGTTAAGTCCCTGCTGGGCAACGTATATGCTGTTGACTGTACTGGTTACCATCCCAAAGTAGTCTGTCCTTTCACAACTGTACAGGACAGGTGACCTATCGTTATCCCCTGGAATAAGATTTTGTCCTAATGAAAAATGTCTTCATGTTCTTTCAAAAAATTCCTTCCACACCAAGAGGTTGTTAGAACAAAAACCTTGACTATGCCATACCAAATCACTGTAAACTGTTCATTTTCATGTACATAAATTTTCATGAATTCTTAAAAGGTGACAAGTATTCAAGATTTTTAAACAATTTTGTTTTTGCTTATGTGTTTATTCATTTTGACTAATACTTATCAGATAACAAACCTTTCAAATCTGTTCCCGAAAAAACCTCTGCATTCTTACTTCAAATTGAAGCAAAAACTCATAGTCCAGAATTTTGTCATGCTTTGATTTACACATTTAGTTCCACCCCCCTCCCACCCGCCCAAAAGAAAGGGAAAAGGAATCCAAGGTTGTCCTGCACTCTGCCAAATCAAAGCTGATGAGTCAAGGCTGACCAAAAGAAAACTAGAAGGCATGACTGGATTAGTTTGGAAGCTGCCAGGCTCATACCAACTATGAAAGGATTGATCACAAAATTAATGGTCCTAGATAGAACATAGAAAAAATGGACTGGAACATAGAAAACAACAATAACTGGACTCTGTCAAGGTTTCCCCATCAAAGAGTGAATTTTTACCTCTCCAATGAAAAATGGCTATGCTGATTATTAATTTTGTCATAAAAGTTACCAGTTTGGCCTGCAGGTCCAACTGCTTGCTCCTTTGCAGCAATCACTTTAAAGGCACAGTACAATAACCCAGCATGCACCAGTTTATATATTGAGTAATGATGCTAAATCATGTAGCTCATATCATGGAAACATCTTAACTGAAAAAATGCCTCTAAATCATTTAGGGATATTACTAAATGATTTACGAATATCAGTAAATGAGACCATTTGGCGATATTGCCAAATTAAACTTAACATCAAAATGTTTTTCCACAGTAGAGCCAGCTGTCTGGGGCTTGGAACAACACTGCAATACTGCTTCAAATCAATACACACACAAATTAAAGCAGAACTGAAAAATGTGAGCTCTCAAGGTAGAATACCCACCCAAGGACAGCAATTTTTCTCAGGGATGTGACACAATTTAAAATCGACTCCACCAAGTGTGGTCTCCAATCAGAGTAAAGATGTTCAAACATGTGTGTGTTAATAAGTAAAAGGTCAACAGTAAAATAGACTATTTATTTACCATCTCTGATCACAAGGGTGTGACCAAACCTTAAAGGACATTTCTTCTCAAAAAACTGTCCTGCAGACACAATATACCAATATAGTGGTGAGTCAGACAATTCTACCCTCACATGATGCTTTGGAAATGGTGACCTGACCACCCAACAATAATTGTACCTCCTGCAAATATAAGAATTAAGTGCATATCATTAGACGTTTACATGTCAATAACAAGGAGGCTGTCTAAACAGCCCATCCTTAGCTGACCCAGATACCCCCAACCGGAAATAACTCCCACCCTGTTCCATGGGTATAGCAGTGTTTGTCAACAACTTCAAGCCACTGGCTAAGTAGGTTTACAGGAGAAAAGTGTATAACGTTTTCCCGATAACTTAAAAAATCATTCAGAATCAGATATAACTGAAGCATGACTATTTTAAAATAGTTCTCAAAGATCCATACAAGGTGCGTCTCCACCAAGTTTGAAGTTTATCTTGTTCACAATTTTCAGGGCAACTACATGCATGTGCACTATCGTCGATAATTGCCAGGCTAACATGTACTCTTGCTGATCATTACATAATTTAAAAACTTGTCAAAAACCAGCAACTGACAGTGCTCCAACACAGTGACCACACTTGGTGGAGATCAAGTCAAGTTAAGTTTCTGTCCTGATTGAAAAATCTCAGCTTCTGGTATAATTGTTTCAGAATTCCAAAAACAAACCAAAATATCTGCACATAAGGAAAACTGAACATAACCTATTCAACAAACTTGGTGGAGACATATCCAAGGAAGTTCCCTATCAAGTTTGACAAGGGCCCAGCCTACACCTTTGGAGAGGAGGTCAAAATGTGCAGGACAAAGAATGATGGACTATCCTATAACGTTTATGAGATACAATAGTAATTAAACTTTTTCTGCTAGGAATTTATATTCCCATTGCCTTGGAATAGTGGTTATTTTGGTTTTTTCTTTATGTTGTGCTTGCTTGATTGTACTTTTTGCTTTCTTCCTTGCATGCTTGTTTGCTAGGTGAACAACTTTTTGTTACACTTAATTTGATGACTGATCTGAAAATTTGCTTATAGACCAATTTTCTCAAAACATACATAATTGCACATCGATATTTAAATATAAACCCTACATAAACAACAAAAAGAGCTCCTTTATTTCTGTCCTGACATGTTTGAGAAGAGATGAAATCTAGCAATTTTACATACGATCATGGCTTTAGAGTTAAAGACTCAATTGTATGAGATCTTACCCTACAGGGTTGAAATGTGAATACATCTTGGAGTAAGCAATCTGGGGATGTGTCTCTGCTGTCAGATGTATACATGGAAGGTCTGGAAAGTTAAACATGCCGATTTCATTCCTTTAAAACTGGAGGAAAATGCATATTCAACACAAAATGATTAACTCCATGAAGGCCCCCGACATCACCAATAAATATTTAAATTAATGAGGCATGTAAAAAATAGCATCTGACTAACTGCTACATTTTAATGGTGCACCATATGTGTCAGCGATCAGAGGTCCGCAAACGGGGCAAAGGATTCTGATTATCAGATGTTACATACCCTAGCTGGCCTTTGAAGTATCCCCCATGAGACTTGTATAAACCTTAACCGCACTGGAACCTTCATGAAAATCAAAACGTTTAGAATTACAAATGTTCATGACCAAAAATATAGTTCAAGAAGCTTCAATGAGGCATATTGTATTTTTCTCATTTCAACCTTGTCAGGATATCCGGGACTCTTGAGAGATCATGTGTATCAATCTTATGCTATGCTCACATATGTACATGCACTTAACACAACAACATTGTGAATTGAAAATACATATGGTCACTTCCCAGACAACTTATTGGGTCACAGTGAGTATGAAGGTGGTTTTGTGATGAAATGACTCACATTATTGTATGGGATTCCTCACGGAGCAAATTAGGTCACATGCTTTCATTTTCAATGCCATGACTTCTCATTCAGCTGGTCTTTCGCCATTGCTTTTAGTCTATATTCATTCATTCAGCCATCCACAAAATGTATATTTTTAGCTTTGTCTAAAAAACAGGCATGTCTGTCCCACACTAAGTAGGCATGTATCAGTATGGCAAATCAAGCAAGTTAAAATGGTCATGCTCCAATGATCTATTCATATATATATGTGTGTGTGTGTGTGTGTGTGTGTGTATTTTTTTTCTTTTAACATTGGTAGAAAATCTTCAAAACTCTTCTCTGAAACCAGTTAGCTAATTATTTTTTAAAAAAAAGACACAGGGACACCTTTCAGGACTCTTAGCCCATGACCTGTTCTTCAAGTAGTGCTCTGACTTTTGCCCCCTTTTTTAAAATACTTTTTCTGTGTTTTTTGTAACTTTCGTATTTTTGGAATTAGAAAGTGATCAGTAAGAGTACATATGAATACCTTTCAAAACTATATACTCGCTCAATTATAAGAGGATATGGCTAGGTGTTTTGAAAAGAAACAATCTCACAAAAAACAGCAAAAATCACTGAGGTGGTCAATGATTGAGCAAACCTGCCAGAGAGTCACGGATGACACATCCCCCATCAAGTTGGAACAGGATCCTGTCAACCACTTTAAGAAGTTCAAACTTGATCATGTGTGATGATGGTTTAATAATGGATGACTATGTCTCCTGTAAGCTCAGGTGACAGTTCATCCAGTCTTATAATATTATCAGCATTTGTATTTGAGAAAAATGAAACAGCTAGCATTTATTTGTGTCTCACATACAAAAATACCCTTTGAATGATCTTCAATTCACCTTCAAATTGACACAGCTAGTTGCTATATCTGGGGATTCATTGAATATACTGTTGGCCTTTGGACACAATAAATTTGTATTGGTAGAAGGATGGCGCACGACCTACTCCTAAATGACTTTATATGTTCAAACCAAATTAACCTTGCCACAGTAGAACAAGGTTTGCATGAACAGCTTTCTGTGGTGCAGGTCGCTCAGGGCGTGATGTGTCTAACCCATGTCAAAGAAAGCTTTTGGCCTCTAATTGTCTCTTGACTGGTCCAATATACAATAGGCATATTCATATTAACTGAGCCCCTGTGCTGCCCCCTATTCTACACAAGGAACTTTCAGAAAGGGCAGCAGATCCATAAGCAGGACCAAATGTATTTCTCCAATAAAGGTAACAGCCTGAGATGACAAAATTCTTTCAGAAGTTATTTACTTATTTGCAAAATATGATATATTCAAAAATTGGCTTTTTTTTCACAGGAAAGTATTATTTTCAGGTGGATATATAACATTCTCCATTTTGTGCCCTCATAAGGCTGAAACATAGTTGGTACACAAAGCAACATAAGCTGGCACAGCAGGTCTGCAGATATAGTGGTTAATATGAACATGTCCTATTGTTATCACTGACAATCACTTGCATTTTGTACTAATGATTTCTGTAAAACATGAAACATAAATGCTTGATATCCATGCATGTTTGGGTGGTTTGGTAAACAGAATGACTTTATGACAAGGCCCATTCCAGAGCAACAAAGGATAAGGTGATCAGCAGGCCCATACCATTATAACAAAGGATGCCATCACCACAAGGCTCATTCCATAGCAACAAATAATGACACCATCACAAGGCCCATTCCATAGCAACAAAAGATGAAACCACCACAAGGTCCATCCAATTGCAACAAAGGATGACACCATTACAAGGCCCATTCCATACCAGCAAAGGATGACACTATCGCAAGGCCCATTCCATACCAACAAAGGATGACACAATCACATAATAAAAAAATATCACTATCACAAGGCCATTCCATAACTTTTGAGTAATTGGCAATAAGTGAGGACTGCCAAGTGGAACTTCCATGATGTGCTATCACCAAATCATTCTTCATATTACCCAAAATATGGTGGTAATTTTGCTACATAATCCATGATTGTAACATTTAAGAGTATTTTTCAATCATAATAGTAGCTTACGCCAAAAACCTCCATGCACTTTTTGTCGTGATACTTAACTACAACTGCTTGGAGGCCCTCATAAATGCTACAGTAATCGTCTTACTTGGATGATAAGCATAGTATGGTAACTTGAAGCCGTTGTAGTTGCCAGAGTTATCGGTGACCATGCGCACATACATATTTTCCCCAGCATGCAGCACATGGTAACTAAATCGTCTTGGGGGATAACAGAATGTCTGAGGAAGTATCTCTTTGGCTGTAGAACCTGTGTACAAATGGAGAACATGTCATTTAGAAGTCATTCATATACAGTATGTGCATGTGTATTTTCATGTATGCATGCATGTATATGTATGGCATCATACATTACCTAGACGGCTAATGGGTACTTGACCTCTTAGGTCATGTCGCTAAAGACTGCTACCACTGGAGTCTTTTCTGACTGTGCTACTCATGATCTGGGGCCACTGCAGGACCATCTACCTCAGCCAGCTGGCCTACAGCCTTGGCATAGTGCATCAGTTTATCTCTTTGCCAGCCATATTGTCAGTGGCCTTAATTGGGTTCAAAAGAGAGTGTCTCATTTCTGCGGTATGACACACTATTAGCTTTCATTGCTCTTGCCTTTCATGAACACAAGATGCAAATTTTGTGAGACTTTATTTTGCATCAGAACAACTTTTGTCACACAGGCATTGTTGAGAACTGGGTTCTGCTTTGATTCTTGCTTGGTTATTTACAATGGCACATACAGGCCCTGTAGAGCAAAGCAAGACTTACTTAGCCGTTTGATGGCTAGCTGGGACATGCACTCGGATTTTGTAGCATGTGTGGAAAAATTACAGGGATATAAATGTAGTGAAAGGAACACCTGTGATGTGTGCAGGGGATGGCCACCACAAATGTATGAGAAGGTGCATCATGTTGATGTCAAGATTGCACAAAGATGGATACAGCGATAGAGATGGTACCAGATGACACTTACATTTCGTCAACCTGACCTATCCATGTTCACAACATTTCCCTGTGTGTCATCTGTTCCTGCAAGGCGAGTGCTTGTATCACATTCATGGGAACATTCATCTTTGTCCCCATCTACACAGGTTAGTGTTGTTTAGGATGTTTCCACACCACAGCAGGCAACAATGTCTGAACTTGGCCCTGTAACTTGAGATGGAAAAATTCAGTTCCAGTACAACCCAGTCCAACACTGTTCGACAGGACCACAGTGGATCCCTTCTTACACTGTATAACAAAATCAATTCAAACCGTTGTTACCAAGCAAGATCCAGACTGTTGCAGTGGTATTGCCAGCCCTACAAGTACTATGCACTATGGTTCCAGAAAATACTGTGCAGAACAGCACTGCACCAAGGTCAAGGTCTTGAAGCCCCACAGAATGCACATCCCCACATCAGCACAGGCACAAGCATAAGTGCCCTAGGAGTCCGTCAGGGAGCTGTTCTGGAGCCATTACCCCAACTCCACAACCGTTTGACAGGGGCTTTTACTGACACGTCATATTATAACGTCACCATCATCTGGTACTGCCCCCTGAAGCCCCAAAGGTAATGCAGAGCCCCATGGTGCAGTATGCAATCTGTGTTGTGCAGGCAGATACAGGTACAATTCTCTGTTTTTAAAAAATCAAGACAGGACTTAATTATGTCACAAACGTCAGTTCAACCATGCTAGATTTTCTGAGATGGTGACAGAGTGGCAACATCAGAAACTGCCTTGGGTATGTCTTCCTTCCTGCACACTGGGGCTTCCTGAAGGAAAGATACAAACAGGCATCCAAGTAGTGTTGGTTCAGGTGGGCAGCCCTGCAACACCCACACTTAATCTCCCTGCTTATAGGGCCATGGTCATTTACTGTATCGAGACAACAAGCTAAACTGACAGTGCCATTTACTTCAAAGGCTGGGCCCCTGCCCTGGTCCTGCCAACCCTGGATGACTTGGGCCTGACCCCGGAGGAATTACAGCTTAAAAAAAGCATTGTACTGGCTAAAGAAGGTGAATTGATTTCTTTGGAGTCAAAGGTGGAGCAGTTAATTTTGTATATCTTGCATATACCCTCTAACAACGTTGCTTCAGATGAGGAAAGGAAAGAGGAATGTTATTCCAGATTGGCTTCTGAGCACTTTGACTGCACCAACAGAGGCCTGCAAGGAGAGAGGTCTCTGCAATGGGTTTTTTTTGTGGGATTTTAGTGACCCCCAAAGAACCAGGCTGGGGGGGGGGAGATCACAGAGCAGTTGCCCACACACTTGACCACAGTGTCACAGCATTTTAGGAAAAGGAAGTGGAGCTATGACTCTGACTGTGAGGATGAAGAGTGGGAGTTGTCCATTGCAAGTGATATAAGCTCAGAACATTGCCTTAATCGTGGATCACTTAAGGCAGCAAGAGCTGGGTTCAACAAAAAATGAACATTAAGCAGCCAAAGCCCATTTCACAGATGATGTGGGTTAATAAAGTAGCCACACCATTCAGTCCATAGGGGCTCAGCAGATTAATCCACAATGCACGAAAATGGAAGGTTTATGCTATAGTGCTCAGGTTCAACCTGCAAGCGTCCTGCCATGACCAAATAATATACCAAGGACTTATGATGGACCTGATGAAGGTTGGGATGGTACCCCTCCAGTACCCCAGGTTGCCTTTGATCAGCTGTGCACCAGCAAAAACCCTGGCAACAAATGGATTTTTGTCATAAATAGTTTTGCCTTGGTGTATTCAAAACAGCTGTACAACCATTCCGACTTGGCCTGCTTCAAATGTGAAGGCTGTGGCCTTATCTGGGATTGTGACCAAACTGGCACACTGTGTGGACTTACCACCAACAGTTTGTTGTATTTTACTGTTTGCACAGCAGCTAGAAATATTTAAGGCAAGATCGTTGTGCTTTTTGGAAAAAATTTATATGAAAGAGACTAACCTGGCTTCAGTGCAATGGGCCATGCACTGGCAGACCACTTTTCTTAGCCAGCGCTTGACACAGAGACTGTACACTGGTGAATCAGCCCTTACTCACAGGACCTATTTGATGAAGAAGCTGTGAATGCATTTGTGGAGGAGGCTAGAAACAAGTCAGCCCTGACGATACACCAAGCCTTGATCAAACATGCCACTGGTCCCAAACAGGCCCCTGCCCAAGGTCCCAAACACCTGCAGCAGTAGGCTGGGGATGGTGGTAGAGGCAACCAGAAGAGGAGAACCAGAGATGGTGGTTCCATTCATTTCTCCAGGAGAGGTCGAGGTCAGAACTGTGCTGACAGGGGTGGCAAACATGGTCCAGGAGCTGCTTCTGCCTCTTCATCTACAACCAGTCTAGCCTGATCGTCAAGGGGAGGAATCTTCCAATGCAGAGGCGATTGGTGGACAACTCTTAACTTACTCCCACAGATGGTGCCAATACACCAAAGACCATTCTGTTTTAACTGCCGTAAGTGGAGGTTACACTCTTACTCTTATAGATTCAGAACCTCCTCCTCTATCAAACTTTTCCACGTCCTTTCAGCAAAAATACAACCAGTTGTCGGCTTGCAGGTTACAGGAAGCAATGGACAAACTTTTGTCCAAAAGGGTGATAGAGTACACAATCCACATTCACCAGGTTTTACAGTCAGTTGTATTTAGTCACCAAACTGGATGGCAGCTTATATCTGGTCATAGACTCGAAAGCCCTGAATGATAACTTTGTCATTGACAAGTTCATAATGGAGACCCCAGTCTCCATAGCCACGGGGATGAGACAGGGTGATTGGGCCATGTCCATTGACCTGAGAGATGTGTATTTTCATATTAAGATAGTGGAAAGGTGCTGGAAGTACTCTGTCTTTTGTGAATGGAGAAACTTACCAGTTTTGAGCTCTTCCCTTTTGCCTGGCTCTGGCCCGGTTCTAGCCCCTCTGATTTTCTCAAGACTCATGGGAGTAATTATGAATAATGTGAAATGCAGAGGCATACATTTCCACATTTACCTGGATGACTGGCTGTTGAGGACATTATCCTAGTCCCTCCTGAAACAAGATTCAGCCTCGATATTGGTTATTTGTACAAACTTATGGCTAATAATGGATTTTCAATCTGAAACTGATTCAAACTGTTCCATTCAGATGCTATCCCTTGGAGGACAGGTACCGCACACTTCAGTGGGTATTGATCCTTTTCTCGAACCACAATGGCTTACACACAAAGCAGCACAGTAGTCTTAAAGGGACTCTGAAATTGTTGGACTTCCAAGCTCTCCATGGAAGGCTACACTGCAGGATGGTCCAACACTCCTTTCTTTCACTGTGGGACAGGGAGTCTGAGTTACAAATGATTTCAATCAGTCAAGAACTGAAACAGTCACTCTGCTAGTGGTGGCATTGCAAGAAGGACAATCACTAAGTCCATTAAAGAAAGACAATCATGTTAACATACATCCCTCCAAGGATGGGGAAGTCATGGTCTCCTCCACAGCTGCTGCGTCTAAGAGAATACCCAATCAATTGTATGGAACTGGAAGCAATTTGCTTGGGCCTTATTCACTTCCAGAAACTAGTGCAGGGCAAGGAGGTGTTGATAAGGTCTGACTATTGTACAGCAATTGCATAAATCAATGCAGAGAGGGATAAGGTAAAAGCTTCTCAATTCTGTGGATCTTCTCCTGATGTCTTTAACACAAAGTACACATCTCTTGTACTCAGATTGCTGGGGCCTTGAATGTGAGAGCCAACAGATTGTCACCGAAGCACCAGGTATTTGGGACTAAGTGGTCACTTCATCCTCGTGTGATTCAAGATAAGTGGGATATGTAGGGCATCAAAACCCATAGATCTCTTTGCAACAAGCAAGAACCACAAGCTACCAATTTTCATGTCCCCGTTTCTGGAGAAGGCATGGGCGATAGATACACTCACAATCAATTAGACATATACCTACCTTCCTCCTCCTCTTCTTCCAAAAGTACTACAGAAGATATGCGAGGAGGAAGTAGAAGTATACTAGCTGGTTCTTAGTGGCCTCGGAGGACCTTGGAACTACTAGACCTCAGTATGGAGCCTTAGAGGGCTCTTCCAGACTAGAACACCCTCCTTTGTCAACCAGCAACATCAGTAT
Organism: Hermodice carunculata; assembly: GCA_964020975.1. Lineage (NCBI taxonomy): Eukaryota > Metazoa > Annelida > Polychaeta > Eunicida > Amphinomidae > Hermodice > Hermodice carunculata. The sequence goes on from OZ026623.1 coordinate 31,709,766, forward strand.
TTTATTCAAAACCAAGAGTTCTTCATCTTCACACATGGTGGGTGTCGTGAAGAGCTTCGTTACTTCCATCCTTTTGCACAAAGTGATGGCACAAGTCACAAGGAACTTGAAGCCACTTTTCTGAAATTGTGTGATGCCAAGTGGCCAAGAGGTGAGCATTATAGCTGGTTATTGTTCTTCCACATCCTCTACCCTTAAAAGGATGGAAAGTTTGTTCGAGTTCAGTCTTTTCTAGACTCATTAAGATTTTTGTGTTTTTCTCATTACTCTTCAGAAGCTAGAAGAGGAGAAATACATGCAACAGACCATTCAAGGACTAAGTGGTCCCAGGATGGTTTTAAGATTTACTTAAAGCTTAATCTGTTCTTTATAGGGAAGAACCATGCTCCAGATAAGGCGCTTATGGCTTTCCAGGGCTTTTCCATCAAAGCCCTTTCTGCTAATAAGGATTAACACATCCAAACAGGCTATTATGTCCTGTTTGCCCTTTGAGATTTTACTTGGACAGGGTTAAATCCACCAAGAAAGGTAGGACACCTCTGTTCCTTACCGTGAATGCTAAGAATCATAAGATCCATGCCAACACAATTTTGAACTGGATTATGAAGGATATTAAAGCTGCTTATATAGCCATGGAGAAAGTCCTTGAACTGTGTCAAGTGCACAATATTAAGGCACATAGACTTAGGTCCATAGCATCTTATGATGTTCTGAAGCAGGAGTCCTTCACGGACATTATGGTGGCCTGTCAATGGTGCTCCCGTGTGACTTTTTCTGATTATCACTTGAGGAATTTGTCTTGTATTGAAGGTGTTTTGCTTGCCTTGACTGAATTCCACACTCCCTCAACATGTTCACATTAATCCAATTTAGATTGTACTTACAGTGTGGCATAGCTACTCAAATGTTTACAGCCCAACATTTGTCTTGTCATTCTTACTTGATCTTCTGGAGGTATTACAATCCTTTTTTGATGATTAATTTTTCTTCCAGGATTGTTAACCCACAATTGTTGATGTAGCAAGATGTCTTTTTGGTAGAGTTAAGTGACTTTTCATCCTTTGCGTCATAAAGCTACTTTCGCTTTGGAGACAGGAAGGATCACCTACCTCCATTCTGGTGGTGTCTCTGCCCGTTAGTGTTCTAGAGGCAATGTATTATGCAATAAATCTGCAAAATGTAACCTTATTTTCATAATTATTTATAATATTTACCTCTAGAACACATTGAAGACCATCCAAACTCCCTGCACCAAACCATTCTTGGCATTAGTCTGCCAGAAGAACAACTGATGTATTAGGTCAAGGTTGCAGGGCAGGTGCCTGGGGTAGATAGCACTGCAGTGGGCCCGGACCTTAAGTAGCACAACCAGAAAATATTCTGGTGGTATTATCTTTTGAGAGACAGGACCTAAGAGGTCAAATACCCATTAGTGTTCAAAAAGTAACTATAAATAAATACGAAAATTAAGTTAAATTTTCCAGGTATGTACGCATGCTTTTATGTATGTATGCATGTACAGTACATACATTTATGTATCTACCATGTATTCATATACATACATGTGTATAAAAGTGTATACATGAATATGCATGTATGTATCTATGTACACACATATACCTTCAGATTCAATACATTTTATTCAACAAAATTACATTTTTTTGTGCTTATTCAAATACTATAGCAAACAGTGGAACCTGACAGGGTGTACAAATATAAAATACGATATAGGATTAAACAAATAAGTTTGGTTGACCCCAATTAAGAATATTAAATCTGCTACCATTGGGGCCACCATAGGGATAGTCTACTTGCTATTTAGAGTACATCTCATCTTTACCAAAATTTTACTTGTAAAGGAGATTATGGCAATAGGATAAAGGTACCCCGTAGAATTAGGTACAAGGAAATGAACATATACATGAATTTTTAAATAGTTTCTGAAAAAAAACTCTTTGAACTATAACCTTTACCAGTTGTTGCACACGTAACAATTTTCGTTTGAACAAATTTCAGAATATTGGCGTAAGAGATAGAATTTGACATATTTTGAAAAACCTTCATCTGAATGAGTGTAAAACTTATCTACAATTAAGGATGGCATTTCATTGAGCAGATCTAGCACATAAAATCGAATCAACTTTTTGTACTATTTCTGATAGGAATAGCTGGACGAGGAGTGTCACAATAGCTGGTATTACACGAATGGACACAAGGTTAGCTGGCAAAAACATGTTTGTGAAGCAGTACCGTATGAATCATGAATATATCGGAAACAGAATTTCAATGCTCTGATCCGCAATATATCATTGACTTTCAAAGTCCTCAATTCCTTAAATAGAGGTGTTGTATGGGCAAAAAATCACAAAACATATGAATGAGGCAAATAGCCCGCTTTTGGAGTGAAAAATTCTGTTGGGAAAGAATTGCCAAGCACGTTTACAGTAATTTATCCGAGGTAAGAAGAGGGAAGTGTTTTTTGCACCAGTTGTTGGTGAGGGAGTATAATTCGCAACCCCTTTAATATGCCAACAATTTTGGAGAGCTTTGTTACACGTATAATTATTTCAGCTGAGATTACCATTCATAGTTAAACCCAAGAAATCATTAACATCTACTTTATCAATAAAGGTATTAGCATTCTGCAGGTCTAGTTGCTGAGAGAAATGAAAAATTGTACATTTAGTTTTATAAATATTCAAAGACACTTTGTTCGCAGACAGCCAATTATGTACTTTTTTAAGTTGCAGACTCATACAATCAGAAACATTTTCATTATCACAAGCATCTTTCGTCTCAAAAACACATAAAGAATTAATTAGAGTGGTGTCGTCTGCATATAACAGAGTTTGAAATTTACAAGGCGCCATCATAAAACCACAAATGTAAATAATAAAAAAAGGTGGTCCAGGAATGGATTCCCAAGGGACCCCAGTATGTGTTGGTAAAGGTTTTGAGCAGATGTCTTGAAGCTGAGCGTATTGAGAACTACCTTTTAAATAACTTTTTAGCCAACTTAATGCAGTTCATTTGACCCCATAAAATTTTAGTTTCTCAAAAAGAATGTTGAGGTCTGAGGTGTCAAAGGCTTTCGACAGAGCTAGATGAACAGGTGCAGCTAATTTATCACTGTCAAGTATTTTCAAGCTCCAATCTATAAATTCCAGAGCAGCAGTCTCTGTAGAATGCCAGGGGTTTGAAGCCAAGTTAACTTCCATAAAATGAACTGAGTGACGAGAGGAATGTATATATTTGTTGACAGACAAGCTTTGAAGGATTGTGGAGAAAGCAAGATGATATGTGGTTCTGTAGTTATTTTGAAGATTTTTTTTTTTTTTTTTTTTTGAAGATTGGTAAAACCTTTGCAATTTTAAGTTTGTTTGGAAAAATTCGGGTATTAAAAGACCGATTTGTAATAAAAGTTAAGGGGCACTGATTCTTTTTAGCAATGTCTTTGAGAGGCCGCCATACCCTACACTAGATTTATACATAAAATTATTACTAATTGTTGATATATCATGGGGCAACACCATCGAGAAAGAAAAGGAATGGTTACATAGGTTAGTTAGATAGATGGCAAAATGGGGGACGTTTGTGTCGTTTGATTTATCCGCCAGGTTGGGACCAATAATATTTGTGAAGAAACTATTGAATCTCTCATCGATATCAACTTTGCTCGTTACTTTTGCATTATTTAGTTTGAAGAATAGTGGAAATTATTTTCTGCTTTTCTTTAAATAAAGGATTAAACGTTTCACATCCCATCTTTTCTTCTCTTTACACGGTGAAAATTGACTGTGATAGAGGTTTTGCTTTAGGTTCTTGATATATTCATCTAGTATCTTGTTGAATGTTTTCATATTTATTTTGCGAGTGTGATATTTGCGTGAATCTGTGTTTTAAATGTTTGTAAAGATTGTCACGAAATTTGATTGATCTTACAACACCATTTGTTTTCAACGGGGAACACTTGTGTTGATGTTTGTGAAACTTCGCGTTTTTTGTCGGTAAATGTTTAATCTTTATATTACTTAATTTATTCACAAATTTATCTCAAATTAGATTCGGGTTGTCATTGGTATCATGATAAAGGATTCCTAAAATATCATTATTATTTAATTCATGAATAAAATTTTGTATTGACGCTTCATCTTTTGCTTGAATTTTAACGAATTTCGGAGGGCCATGGAGATCAAATGTTTGGTATAAAACACTTGAAATATGGTAGATAGTCGGAAATACTTATTAATATAATACCACATGTACATATCTAGTTACAGGGGGGAAAATACAAATATATTGTCGATTAGTGTAGCCCTTCTTTCGGAACCTTGTGTAGGTAGAGTTAGTTAAGGCGCAATCTGTTATTAAGTATTAGATCCAAGAATTGAGATTTTTTTTCCTGTTATGAATTTTAACAATTCAAGGTTGAAATCCCCTGGGATCATTTTTGGCAGACTGCTCATCAGATAACGTATCCAGAATAAGAGTCAAGATTGTCAATAATTAAATGAATATCGTCGTTTCAATCACGCGGCAGCCTATTAACATTACATGAAATAACTTTTTGTTCCATACTGAATATGTTGATGAACTGACCCATCTCAATTTCTATTCGAAGAATATTAATCTCTAAGTGTGTACAGAAATTCCTTGTGCAGGTAAAACAATAAACCACTATGCGAGGTACATGTTGCTTTTAAGGGTACTGAGGTATAGTTTTCCAATTCAAACAAAGACACGTCAGGAAATTCTCTTTCTTCCCCCCCCCCTCCTTTTTTTTCTTTTTGTAAACAAATAACCTTCAATACAACATCATAAATGGCTGCGTCGTCAATAAATGATTTAAATTTGTCCATTTTTGTATTTCATGATCATTGCAATTCTGTCATAATTCATCGAGGTTGTCTATTTACACCACCAAAATATGTGTAGTATCTCATCTACAGATAAATTTAAGACCTTAATCTATGAGGAAGGGGAACACAGATATGTCAAATGAATGAGTCGAGATTACTCGAAAGATGGGCAGCAGACTGGCACATACGAACTCGTGAGTGTAGGTCTGACAATTCTGGTTCACAAAATGGTATTGGAGCTGAAAAGTTGAACAAAATATGGAAGAATACAAGTAAAACGTAGTACAGGTTGTATGAAAATACACATACTTCAAGAAAAATGTAGTTAACAAGCAAAAAACCATATCAATTGTCACAATACATAGAAATGAAAGGGTCAGACTGACATCAGAGGGGTGATTTGCCCTTAAATACACAAAGTCTAGAAATTATCCATCAGGTCGATAACCAACTGCCAGTAGAACCTTACAATAAAAACTAAATATTAACTGTGACAAGAACTATAAACAGTATATAAGAAACATGTATAGACAAGTATACACCCACTTTGTGTTACCGGGCCAGGCACATCATAAAAATCGCTTCCCGCTTTCAGGACATTTTGGTGTATTTGCACTGAGCAATTACCGAGAAGGCTGAAACTAAACAAAGACAGGCTTCTTTCCACCTTTCTGCTTACACCAGCAGCAGCAGAAACACCCACAGGCAAGCTGTTGAACACATGTTGCCACTTCTATAGATGGCAACTGGCTGAAGGTGAAAGTGTCAATGTTACTTAACACCTTGCTCCTATCCTCTCTGGAATAATAAGACTTGTTTCTTGTGTTTCCCTAAACCATTCTAAAGTCAATATCTTACCAATCAAATCATTATGTTTGTCTCACCAAAGCCAGGGAGGGGGGTTAATTTGAAGGAGTAGACTGAAATGAGCAATAGCACTGCTGATACAAGGTGCAAGTTCTCTATCATAGTCTGTACATCTTTCACAAATAAGTAAAGGTTTCCACTTTTACCTGTCTGTTAATTTTTTTAATGATGTACATGTAGTAAGCATGAGTATCTCGCACTATCATTACCTCAGCTGGTAGCTGTATACTATGGTTGGTCAAACAAGAGGCCACAATGTGGAAACCACCGTAAACGGAACACCTCCCTATACCGAACACTTTTGTTTGGTCCCAAGGGCATTCATTTTAGGGAGGTTTTGCTCTCTCTCTCTCTCTCTCTCTCTCTCTCTCTCTCTCTCTCTCTATATATATATATATATATATATATATATATATATATATATATATATATATATACACACATATACATACATACATATACATATGTATATACATACATATATATACATACGTATATACATATATATATATACATATATACATATATATATATATATATATATATATATATATATATATATATATATGTATATCACATAGTGATATCCATAGGACTTACTGGTGGTGAGGGGAAAAGTGTGAGAGAGTAGGCTTGGCTTGTCTGGTTATTCCAGGGGGGGGGAAATCACTTTAATGTCCTTTTGTAGGAGGTTGCGAGCCAGGAATTCCTTGGTTATTTTGGAGTCAATAGGGTCGCATCTAAATACTTGAAGTGGGACATAGGAGAGCTCTTTAGATATCTGATCCAGGATCGTTGTTTGGTGTCGGATGGCAAGTTTTTCTTGACAGTTCTCAACATGATGCATATTCATTAATTCCAAACCCAACAATGACAGCAAAGAGATTCCAGACTTGCTAAAGCATCAACATTTCTTTTCTAATACCAATGTGACGAAACAAATTTCACTCCTGACTTGAGACAGGCAGTCACCCATAAAAGGCAACTGGTGGTTTTAAACCGGTCCTCTCAACCTTAGAAATATTCATCATTAACTGCAGACACTAGTTCATTTCCAAAATGTATAGGCCTAACCACCAAAAACACAAATGTCATTACTTCTGCCAAAAATAAAAAGAGAACGGTTAGGCCTATCACCTTTTAGTTCTCCCGACTTGTCAGTCACCTAAGTTTACAGCAAAAGAGTAAAGTAGGCCTACATCGTTTTTGTGATATTTATGAATCTGCAACATTACAAACACACTCTACCTCCACTATAACTATGAGTCGGAGAACAAAGCCCACAGCACAACATAGCCAATGAAGTAATTTTCAAATAGTACAGAAAAACATGATGCATATTCATTAATTCCAAACCCAACAATGACAGCAAAGAGATTCCAGACTTGCTAAAGCATCAACATTTCTTTTCTAATACCAATGTGAAGAAACAAATTTCACTCCTGACTTGAGACAGGCATTCACCCATAAAAGGCAACTGGTGGTTTTAAGCCGGTCCTCTCAACCTTAGAAATATTCATGATTGTTTTAGTTTCTTGCACCACTTAGTCACTTGTTTCGACGCTCCAGATCAACATATTGTAAGTGACTTGTACTTTTGTTGATTGAGTCTGTGGCAGGCCGCAAACTGCAAATTTGCAGCAACAGATATCTGCAAGTGGTCTCTCGCCAGCTTGATACACTCATCTTTGGTCTTGTTGACTGTTTGGCTTTTGGGGGCCCTTAATCCCTGAGATATTTAACGACCATTTCCGGTCATGTAGATCTTTACCAACCATTTCTGCAGACTTTTCAGTGGAAACTTCACTCAGTTCCCCTGATAGCTTTGGCAGGAAGTCGTTGGTCACTTTTTTAACTGGGGTATTATTCCTAGAGACTTTCTTCAATCACGTTCGTCCTGGTAGTTAATGAAATAAGTTGCGGTACTGCATTGGCAACTTCGACTTTAACACATTGCAGTTCCTCATGCGTGATTTTGCGAATGGCAGCTACAAGAGACCATGGAGATATTATACCAAAGGAGAGAGCATGCCGGCCACCTCAAAGGTTCCAGCCCTGAAACTGCCAGGTTTTAATGGGGGCAACTAAACCCCCACATTGCTGCTGTGCAGCCACCGTGGCACAGCTTGTGTTAACAGAGAGGCTATTTGCGCTCGGCTTTAATCAGTATTTTAGACCTTTTGGTAATATCCGAGGTGCTCTGTGAGCAGATTCTACTATTTCAAGGCTGATTTTGTACCTGGACAAATCATACCACAAAATTAACATCCATGGCAAGATCTTACATCATGGTACATTTTGGTGGTATTTTGACAATCCGGTCTTGTCTGGATTTTTTTTTTACAAATCTTTACACAAGCTAAAATGCCCATTGATAAATAGCCATCTATCTTGGAAGAAACTGGATTTCCTTCCGATTTCTAGTTTGATTTTCTACCTGGTCAAATGACGCCAAGAAATTACAGTTTACATCCATGGCAGGATCTCATATCAGAGTACATTTTGCCTTTGCTTGTACGAACCTTTTGGTATTGTTTCAACTTTTGATTATACTATATAGACATTGATCGCTAATGACTAGTCTTGTCTTGGGTCTTAGGCTATGTTAAAAATGCTTTATCGCAACTGCCCATAGATAGATTTAATAGGAATTTGGACTTCACACGTGAAATGTACTGAGAAGTTGTTTCGGTTACAACTGCATGTAATTAACATAAATTGAAGATGGCTGCTAGGACCGTTTACTAAATGTAGAGACCATAAATTCAAATACAAGCTTGAAGAGGTAGCATGAAGACATTAGTAAACACTAATTTCTATTTTGTGGAAATCATATTGAATTTGATGAAAACAACATATTTCATTATAGAAGCTGTGCTTTACACCACTCAAATAATGGAGGAAGATATCCCAATGCAACTGTTGCTGCTGTTCAACAGCTTTAATTGAGTAGGAACAGCCATATTCATCAAACACTTCTTCAGCACAAGTTCCATAATGATTATGTACATATGATATATAATTGTCACAAACCTGACCACATATGTGAACACACCAGGGGACACTGCAGCAGATGTCTACCATCGAGATAATAATGAGCTTCACTGGGGATCTGAACATGTACCATCACTTTACTGGCATAAGCTTTCATGTGCAAGATGTTTTTGTGCTGTCCACTGGCCTGCCAGGGAATATGCACCCTCGCTGCCACCTTGCTTTGATAGTGACTGACCAGAAGAAAATAAGACTTCAGTCATGGTGATACTTTACTCCTTGACCTCGCCACTCATCATTGCGATCATCAGCTTTTGTAATGATACCTTGAAGACAGGTCTGTGTCAAAACACAATGAGAGGAAATTCTACGATGTTTTGCTGTTCCGTTCTGTCCACCCATTTCATACCATATGACTTTCTTAGTACAATACAGACAATCTTCTTTGATACTGAAAGCAAGGGATCTAGCTCGTAGTTGAGGGAGGGAACCTATGTCTGATAGAATTTCTTTTCTCTTTCTCTTTTACCAAGACTAATGTTGATGCTTTTTTCTCTAATGTACTCCTTTGGACATTTGCCATGGACCAAGAGAGGCAACTTTGGTCTCTTACCTTCTAAGTGACAGTCAAGACTATCTTGCCTCAAGAGGCTTGCTTGGATAAGTCCCTCTAGACCCTTCTCATGATCCTGTACACAGCCTGATGAAACTTGTTTCATACCACAGTTGGGAATATCACACAGATCTGTCATTGTACCAGCATCCATGAACACCAACCAAGGGAAAACTATCAAAATTACAGTTATATTTTCCACAAATTGAAATATCATAGAATGAAGAAACTATTACCCAAAACCCAAGCATATATCAGAAATTCTGTCAGAGCCAATATGAGGTCAAATATGTATTCTGATATGAAACTGTAAAGTGGATAAAATGTTTTACTTTACATATCATGTCCGAGTGTGACATCCCAAAGTGCTACAGCTCACAGAATCCTGTAAAGTTTTCATTTTGCTGATGGCAATATTCCAGATACTACTCCTGTTTTCAAACCTTACTTAGATGAATTTACACAATATAGCATCTGTAATTTTGATTCAGGGGACGACACCCCACTGGTAGATGACAGGGAGATCATATACCCCCATCCTCAGTCCAGACTACCAGAAACAGAAATGCATATTCAGGTTTTCTGGATAAGATAATATCTATACTGGATGAATGTGAACCTCTATCAATATTGTACACTGACTTGGCTCTCTCTAGTGATTCCAGTGATAATGAACAGAATTAATTTCTCAGTCTACTGACTTTAATCATATCTTTTTAATTTATAATTTTTATTGGTCTGGACTTGGCTATGAAAACTTTACAAAGGAAAAGCATCAACATTCATCTTCCAATACCAATGTAAAGAAACAAATTTCATTCCTGACTTGAGACAGGCAGTCACCCATAAAAGGCAACTGGTGGTTTTAAACTGGTCCTCTCAGCCTTTGAAATATTCTTCATTAATTAGAGACTGTAGTGTTTCCAAAATGTATAGGCCTAACCACTCAAAACCCAAATTTTATTACTTCTGTCAATATTAAATAGGGTCCTGGTAAGCCTAACACTGTTTGGTTATTTTTTATTGAAATAATGTTGTCACTACAGTATGACATACATCACACAGGACTGAAATAGTTATGATGGCACATTCAGCCATGTTTGAACTTTCATGCTCTTGATATGGGGTCATCTTACGTACGAACACTTTTGTGACGTCACTATCATTAGCATATCAATGTTGACATACATATGTCAATAAAAGCTGGTACCGAGCCTCATCTCCCCTGAGGAAGACCCAGGTGGGTCGAAACGAAGGGGGGCGAGGCTCCTCTTTACTACTTAAATTCTAATTTGTTAGTACTTATATTCTTTGCGGTCTCAAAAAGTAAGAGAGGCAACTTCAACTACACGAAGGAAGGGAACCAGAAAGAAGAAACAAACTGGGGGGATTGAGAAGGAAACATTAGGAAGAGGAATATAAGAGGCAAAAGAGAGTTCATCTGCAGTTAAGGAGATGTAGAATGATCAATGGGACAAAATGAGTCCAATTATGCTTATTTCTAAATGTTCCCCATCCACAGAATGCAGGTCGGATGTGGCAAGATCTGAGATCACAAGAAGAGGTGATACAAATGACAGTCACCTGCATAGTAGTACGCATGGTAAAAACATTACTGGATTAAGGTATCTTGTTATGATGAATAAAAAAAGTGTCTCATGTGTTTCAAAGATCACCGGTATTAAGCATGTTCAGGGTCATGATGAAAGCCAGAAATGACAGTTGCACCAGATGAGCAAATGCCTGACACTCGCCCACAGGATGACAAACAAGCTGCTGTGCGTTTGGTGTGGAATATTCACAGGATCTGCCTGGACACAAGGGTAGAACTGAAAGGGAAGATAACCTTGTTGACAGTATGAGACCTACGTGTATTGTTTCGTCAGGCAACCCGTCACCAATATGGGCAGAAATGGGATATCCTCTGGTCCGTTTAATGTTCATGTGCAAGAAGCAAAATTTCAAAGTACTACAGTCAAACCCATCAATAACAAAAGATGGAAAATAGATGGTATTCAATCAATTTTTACAGGGCTAAAGATAAAAAGAGGCTGAACAAAGCCAGTTGGACCCCAGCGTGCCATGGCAGACAATGGCATTAGAAAGAACCAGGTACTACGTCAGAGCTGCAGACATGATAGTGAAAAGTTGGCTACCTGGAAACATTGAAATATATCAGAGTGGTCGGCTTGTCTGACTTTCATTCTGTAAAGATCATTTGCGACATGACATATATAACATGTTCTATGTTAAGTTATCTATCTGATGGTTTGGATTCAATATGACCTAGTCAAGATAGGTGTAATATAATATTTTAGAGTAGTAGTAGTAGTAGTAATATCTTGTATTGCAAAAAAGTCCGCTAGGCACCAAATACATCAATAGTACCCTCTAGGGCACAAACAGTAAAACAAAATCACAAAATAAAATACTGTAGATCTACACCACTAATAAATAAATGAAAATGCTATAACTACTCAATTCAATACTATAATACTTTAGATGTATTTTTTCATCATAGTTTTGCACATAATCCTGCAAATATATATGATGTCTGTTTGTGTATATTGCCAGCTTACGTGTCACCAGATACACTTTTTATTTACACAGGACTTGTTCAGTTGCTGGGCTTTGTCTGGATGGTATTTGCTTTGTCTGGAGCCTATTACCCGTACATGTCTCTCTGAGTAGCGGCTCCTTGTCTAAGCTAAATATTCAGCAAAGACAACTCAAATAATAATGAATAAACATGAACGTAGCAAATGATGAATTAGCTAAATACGTGTTTGCTTATAAACACAGAGCTTTATTATGAAAGAAGAATACCTGTCAAACAAACCATAATTACTAAATTTGTGTAGTACAGGTTCAGATAAGAACAATTTGACTTACCCCTGAACCAATATGTACCCTTTCTAGCTGTGAGCATTCTCTTCCCATTACTTAGTTCATTTTTGCGGAGGAGAGAAGGGTGTGGTGGTTACTAGGCACTTAGGTCAACTACCTTATTCAACTTAATTCATTATTAATTTCGTGTCATGAATGTCTTTTTCAAGGTCATTGGGCACTGTGCTGACTCATGATCATCTCACAGCTCAATTGTTAAACTTCTTGTATTTTGGATTGTCCGCATTTATAGATTGCATTTCTTAGATATTTCAGCAGAGCATTCATGGCAGTCAAAATATTGGTTCACTGGTTACTCACTGGTCACATAATTTTCATTAAATGTATGCACATCTTTCTCGGATCCTCTGTTTTGTACGTAGGTAGTGGTTGTGATCAGGTGATACTTGGATCTCTTTTTCTATTGTACGTATGCATCATGCCTCAAAATAATGACATTCAGTTAGTGCATACATGTACCTATGCCTCCAAAAGTATTATTTCTAAAATCATTCGAAAATTATGCCATGATCCAGTCCTGTCAAAATGGCGTGTAACTTGTATGCATAATGTCGTAGACCATAGAGCTTGAAAGCCCTTCCTAGAAAAGGCTTGATATTTCCAGCCCTTTGACCAGTGCCACTCCCCCTGATCTCCTATCATTTGGGGATAAAGAGACATCCAGAGATGTCTGTATGGTTATAGCTGTACAGGTATAACTCGAACTTACTTCAAGATGGCTAAATGATTTAGAGATATCCCAAAATATTTAGTGATACCACTTAATCAATTGGCAACATGACCAAATGTCAAAATGGCTTGCCATACAAGGTGCCTTCATCAGGCCCAATTTCAAAGACTTACTTCAAACTGTTTTTATAATTATTAATTATAAATTCTCTAAAATTGTCCTGTGGCCTTGGTAATTAGGTCAAGTTCAATAATGTGAATAAATCAAGGCCTGGGTGCTCTGGTGTGGCCCTGTTTAATTTCAAAGCAACTGGACATCCACCTTTCAAGCCAAAAACGTTACATTTTCCCAACAAAAGAAAGAAAATCATAAAATATCCATCTCGATCTCGTTTGAACAGGACCAAATTCACCTGGCACCCACCCAAAGAGAGACTCGTAGCTCAGACAGTTTTGGAGTTAGCATCTAGAAAGGAAACTCAGCGAAATTAACCATAACCAGAGGCATTAAGTCAAGGTCACCCAATTGTCCTCCTCATATACATGTAGGCTTTGTAAAGGTGGTTAATTATCATGTGCAATACTCAAGCTCCTGTGCAAATAACACTTTATATTGTCATCAATAGGTAGTCAGTCTCTACCAGAACAATCGGGACACGCACTACCACAATCTGTACTCAACTATTTCTTGACTTAATAATGAACAGCAAAACTCTCCGAAAATGTTTGCAAAGTTAACCTGTGACCTTGAAAATTGATCAAGTACAGCCAAATGTTATCCCAACTTGGCTCTTTTTAAGAACCATTGTCAAGCCCAATTACAAATCCTCAGCTCATTTTTTGTAAGTTATTACCCAAAATGTAAATTAATTGAAGGTACAGAGAAATCATGTGGAAAAAGCAGACCACATCACTTTTTGCCATGTGGGTGGCTCTTTAAGTGCGATCTCATTCTTCATTGATCATGTCTCCTGTATCTTTCTATGATGTGACCCACGCCTGGCAGTGTCACCCTTGACTGAGGGGTTGCCCACTTCCTGGGTTGATAAGAAATTGTGCATAGACCTTCCCCATGTATATATTAATACCTGATTAGCCACCTCGTGGCAATAGCACTTCCTTTTAAAATTGCCTTGTAAATTTTAAACTAAGGTCAAGTAACATACATATTAATTCAAAACCAGAGACTTCAAGATGTGTCCTAATGTCATTTCAAAACAACCAGTCATACCCTTTCAGAGAAGACACCTTGATATGTTGTGTTCTTTGAGGGGTGTTTCAATGGATTACGAGGGGTATAAATATCGCTAGAGTATGAACTGTTTAAAAAACTTGGTACAAAACCTCTCAAAATACACCCACGCCACTTTTGAACAGGACCTGCCAATTATTTTTTAATAAAAGTAAAAAATGCTGGATGTGGAAAGACAATAAACGAATGGATAGGACAATGGACCACTTGATAAGCTCAACTGCCTGACAAACTAGCTGAGCTAAACTCACCATTAAAAATTGTCAGCACACCATAGGAACAGCGTTCATCCTCCTCCGGACCAGATAACATGGCATCGTCAATGGTATACGCCATGTGATAACCTTTTGGTGCTGTCAATAACCAACAGAGATTCTGCATACTGCAATCACAATAACAAAGAAAAAACTTTGGCAGTTTTGCATATATTGAATGTAAATAAAAAATAAAGGATAAAAACATGGTGAAGCTTAACTGAGTGAATTGTATCAGGAAATTTTGCACTTTCAAGGCTGGAGCTAACCTGTTGCACTGCAATCCAGCACAGAAAATTTTAATTTGCCCAAATTTGGGACATATCAGAAATGTATTAAAATACAGCTGAGCTTGACAAAGAGGAATGTATTGACAGATAGAACACCTTGGGCCCAACAGGCCATCAGCCTTCTATTTGCAGATACAATTCACTCTGTTAAGCTTGACCATGTGTGCAATTTCGCCTGGATGCGTTTGCACCAGTGTCCTGCATTACTCGTATTGGTCAATATTTAATTGAAGCATTTCCGGGTCAAACTGACCCACAGTGACCAGTTATTTCAAAGGTCAAGGGTTATCTGTTTCATCAATGGTATTGAACAATGTCCCTCCTCAAAATATTTTCAATGAAAGTTTCATGACATGTACCAGGATAATGTCAATCAGCAACAGCTTTACCCAGCGCGCCCTCTCAAAAGAGGGACTATTCTATACCAAAACACATGAAAATGGAAGAAAAGATGCAGCGCCATCTGTTGAGCAATTAACAAAGTGTATCCTGTGATTTCAAAAGTAGTGTCAAAGAAGGTGCCTTTTCATGATTTTCTTAAGGAAGAATACTGTTATGGTCCTGTGCTCAGCTAACGCCTTGCATGTACATATTTAAGTGTCTCATCTGACCTTACGAATCAGACCAAGGTCGCCCATGTGCAATATAAAAGTCTTAATGCAAAGAGTAACAAGTACTAGAGTAAACAATAGTGTTTGGAAATAGCCAAGTCCATTCATGTAAACTCTTTCCAAAGCCTTTGTAAAGAGCTATCAGACGAATATCAAAGTCTAAGCTATTAGTGTGCTGGAGATACCAAGCTTGCTGGTGTCATCCCTTGAAACTCCGAACAAGAACAAGTTAGGAGGATTGGACTCTCTTGTACCATTAAGTTATAAGCTTATCTTAGGAGTTTACGTTAGGTTTAAATGTAACCATTTGTACAGATACATATGGACATAATAATGTCTATATTACTTTCTATGAGCTGGTCATTTGACAGCAATGGAGCAGCATAATCTGTTTTCTACATCAGAAGAAATAAAGAAAGAAAGAGAAACCCATTATAGTTTTTTTTGGCACGATGATACATAAATATACTATAAAATCTCCCTATTTATACCATCCATGGGACTGAGAAACAAGTCCTACCAGGGGAATGGCCTTAATATAGAGAGCAATTTACGAAATTAATACAAAAATTATGACTATCATAGAATGGTTGTAACAGAAAGCAGTCTTACTAAGGAGACGTCTTCAAGGTGGGTCTGCTTCATCATCAACATTTCATTTGTTGTGATAAACACTGAATGAAAAGAGTTCACAGAACAAATGGGATGACTTACAGAGCACAGCTATGAGGATAGCCCGGAGAAGTCAGGGTTTCAAATTGCCATGGGACAACCTTTATACGAGTGCAGTCTCTCTGTCCTGCAACACAAAACAAAGGTATACATTGACACAGATCCATGTGGATGAATAGGGTGTGTCACAACATCCTCCCCTCACAGAAAGAAAAAAGCTTGTTCTTAATGAGCCATTAGTTTTGATAAAATTTTACAGAACAGTGAATATATTGCTTTCTGGTGCCTGGAAAAGGTGACGAAGGCACTATGAAAATGCTACAATACGGACGTTTCTACGGGTCCACACCTTGGGCCCCTGGCAGGACTTTGCCCCAGTTCCCTGGCCTTTTCTTTCAACGGTCCCGGTACCCCTCCAGTGAAACTTATAGATCCGACCCTGATATTTTCTACATCGTGTTTGTCTAAAGTCATTTAATACATGTATATGTTGGAATTCTCTGCTTTTTTGTATGACCCGTATCAATTCCAGTTATTCATGAAATGATTCTGGTTTTTTATCTGCACAAGTTATGTGGTTAAACAGTGGTACAGTGGTCTCCTTCTTAGGGAACCACCCCATGTGCATCAGGCGTTGCCTTATTAGAGGGGTGGCCTGTCTTGAGGAAGAAAATCAAATGTAAATACTGAACTTGCTGCATAGAAATGTGGCCCCCATGAGAGAGGGCAGCCCATTTCCAGGATGGCCTGAAAAGATTGGAAGCACTGTTTCAAAAGTTAACAAGAGCTCTGACTGAAAATATCATGGAAAAGGCTACTCTCACATACCTAAAATGATTCCTGAATGCCACCAGTAAAAGTTTTTGCTCTTTGTAATTTGTTTGAGAGGGCATAAACATTTTACGAGATTAAAATGTAATTGAGTGACTTTTTTTATTCGTGCAGACAAACTTTGTAAGTCCCAAAGGTTTCAAATGTTTCACTTGAAAAATGAATTTATATGTGAATGTCTTACTTCTTTATCCCTTATAATTGTCTTATTGCACTACTTAGAACTATTTTTGTCTCATACGTGTGTACGTCCCCTCTAAAAAGCATAGGTGTGCATAAATTGTGTCTGTCTGAACAGCCCATTCTCTGCTAAACCTGGATCCTTTAACACAAAATAAGTCTCGAGTTGAGCTGATTTTGCCTAAGCAACAACTTGAACTGAACTAAGACAAGCAGAGCTGAACCTGACTGATCTAATAGTATGTGGATATGAGTCATGAGAATACTTCACTTACAGACTAATTTTATTATGATCCTGTGAAGTAAGTAGTGGTCTTGTGTGTGGTTTTGGACGAAATTGCATAAAAATACACATGCACTAGTGTTCAAAAAAATATTGTCAATCATTATGGCAAGCACTTTTAACATTCAATCAAGTTTTTCGAATATCCCAAATTGATCTTTGGATATCCATAAATCAAATTTGGATATCCATAAATCAAATTTGGATATCCATAATTCAATTTTGGATATATTAACATTTAATCAGATTTACGAATATGCAAAATTGAACTTTGGATATCCATAAATCAAATGTGGACATCCATAATTCAATTTTGGATATCCAAAATTGATCTATGGATATCCATAAATCATTTTTAATATCCATAATCACTTTTAGATTTCCTAAATTGATTAATCGGTATCCAAAATTCATTTTTTGGATATCAAATTCAATTTTTGATATCCAAAATAAATTTTTTATAGATATCCAAAATTGAATTTGGGGCATCTACAATTCAATTTTGAATATCCAAAGTTCAATTGTGAATATCCATCAATCGGATTAAATGTTAAAACAGCTCGCTGTTTCATTGGTAGCAGACAACTCGACATCGCAAACGGGCCAGGCTAAAATCAAGAGAAATATGACAAGCCGTTTTAACATTTAATCAGATTTATGGACATGCAAAATTCTTGGATATGCGAAATTCAATTTTGGATATCCATAATTCAATTGGGGATATTCAAAATTTTGTATATCCATACATAAACTTTGATATCGAAAATTGAATTTTGATATCCAAAATTGAAACTTTGTATATCCCAAATTGAATTCTGGATATCCATAAATCAATTTTGGATATCCAGAATTATATTATGGATATCCAAAATTTAATTTGGGAATGAATTATTTTTGATACCCAAAAAATTATTTTTGATACCAAAAACTTATTTATTAGTTTCAATAAATAAAATTCTTGATATCCAAAATTGTTTTTGGATATCAATAAATAATTATCGATATCGAGAACTCAATTTTGATATCCAAAATTGAGTTGTGGATATCCAAAATTCAATATAGATTATTTTGGTTACCCATAAATCTGATAAAATGTTAAAATGGCTTGCCATAAATCATTACCTAATTTCAAAACGTTCTGTGACAAAATCTGGAACTAGCAGCAGCACTTAATATATATATATATATATATATATACACACATATATATATATATATATATATATATATATATATATATATATATATATATATATATATATATATATATATATATATATATATATATATATATGATTGACAGGAAACTGTCACGCCACATTCCAGCACAGATTTGAAGAAAATACAACCTGGTTTCAGAGAAGTCAAAAATTCTTAAAAATATATAAATAAATATATAAACATTGTAGCACGTCTTATTGACCAAATTAAGGTCTAGGGGAACTAGTAGTGCTTGTCTGTAATACGAAAATATGAAAAAATACAAGACCCATTGGAAGGTGACCAATAGAAGATACTTAATTCAGACTCACCCAAAGTACATTCCCACCAAGTTTTGAAATGGATCTGGTCAACAGTTTTAATGAAAACTCCACAAACATGTATGTATCCCTATATATGCAGTAACCTTATGTCAACTGCTGATTGTGTGCCCTTACTGATCCTTTCATAAATTAGACAAAAAAATCTATATTTCTATTAAGCTTAAAAAAACCCACCTTTCTCTTTTGGAGAAGTCAAATATTACAAAAAGCATACAAAGATTCAGTAATATATTTACGAAAAGATTGTATTACCACCTATCGAGCAAGTCTAGGAGTATCCAGAAGTCTCCCTGTGTGATTCCAAAGCAATTGCCCAACAGGTAAGTTGGAGGATATTTTTTTAAAGATTTTCACAAACGATTAACCCTAAACATAATTTTAAAAATTAAAAAAATGGAATGCAACCTGTTGAAAACTTGGCAGATACCTATAACCAAAATATATCCCCACCATGTAAATTGTGGACAATGAACAGACACACAGACAGATGACAGACAATCCTTAAACCTCAACTGAGTGACATGCAGCAGTGGTAAAAATCGATCGATAGAGGTACAGATGGACAGAGACATTGGGAGGCCTAACTAACACCAATTTAGTGTGGATGTCATCATACACTCAATAAAATACTATTATGATGACCAAAAAATTCTTAGCATGACTGGTTATGTTGTTCCCAGCAGGACACCATTAGAGGAGGGTACAACAGATATTCTCACCTTTGCTGGTTGAAAGGTACCGTAAGGTGACCTGGTCTGTAGTAGTATTTACAACCTTTACACTCAGCTCTAGATACAATGCACTGCCACTACTAGCAACACCTGTTGGTAAAACCTGCTGGCACCAGTGCTGAAGCCTTGATGAATCGTTTCTCCCTCCTTTAAAAACAAATACAATATCAGAAGCTTGTTGGCTTTTCTAACAGTGTAAATATGCATGCCATGCTGTCTTGTGGTTTTGAAGTGCTTGAGACACTGGCTATTCAACTGAATTCATTTTGAAATGTGGACCTACGTACATGTACATGTATATGGTGGATGTATTAACATGACATATGGCAAATTGATCTTAATTAGCATTATTTTTGAAAGCTGGGGATTCAGAGATTGGAGGTAGGATCTTAAGAAGAGGCTTTAAAGTGATGCGTGTTATGTGTTTGTATCTGCAAATCCACCAGAATACACAAAATGAAACTATTTTTTCTCAAAATCTTCCAACCTTAAGCACAAAAAGTCATGCATGTAATGAGGGCTTACATGGTTACAGGGTAATACAACATATAGGGAGGGGTTTCTTTTTTTTTTTTTTTGCTTGTTTGTTTGTTTGTTTGTTTTGACCATATCAAGTTAAGGCACTGAATTAACTTTTTACAACCAACAGTGTGTACAATATCTGCCATTCATATTCCATTCCATTCCATGTTGAGAATGTAATATACTGTAGTTCTAGAATTTTTCATGCTCAACTTAATTTCGCGCTTTTAGAGCTAATGCTTGATGCACAAAAATCAGATGTGCCAAAATTAATTGACATTAATTAATGTAATGAAAGGTTATATGCAAACAAGCCATGATGTGCAATATTAAAATTCGCGAATATTTTCTAATTTACGGACAAAAAGGTTTGCGCGAAATTTACCACACGTGAAAATTTCTAGAAACTGCAGTATCGGTATCCCTACCAAGAAAACAACTTACCATCTCGCACATCAAGACAGCCATCCTGCAATGTAAATTCATCCAAAAACAAATGAACGAAGGTTGCTGTTGGAGCAGAAATGTTCCAGCAAAATACCGTGAAGCTGTTGATTTAAAAGACAAACACATAAATTTCAGTCAACAGAATAAATTTCATCCATACCTTAAAAAATATGATGCTTTGGGTTCATGAGCAATACATCTATGCACAAAGAGTTTGAAGCTGTTGTTTTAAAATCAGCTGTGATATTATAATGTAGTTATATGATTGGAGCCATACCTGCTATGAAGGCAACCTCCAATATAAGACCTCGTTTATTTCAATACCTCTCTTTGCAGACCTGTTACTGTATTATTTTATTACTACAGTTATCTGTTAAATGCATCTTTATTTTAAGACCAACTGCAGTATAAGAGCACCTTTATGCTCGCAGTAGGTGTGGTCTTTAATAGCAGGTACTATCAATCTTGTAGTTATTCATAATGTTTATCATTATTATTGTGCTTTTTCAACGAAACAAAACAATCAATGTGCATGTATCCCAGGTCCTTCAAGGACAGATATCATTCCAGGAATCAGTTTCCCTTGTATGCATGAACAACTTATTAGCACTTAATTCGCATGAAGCAAAATCATTACGTCTCAAAAACAATGGATGAAATGGAATGCCAGAAATACAGGCAGCTATTTAAAAATCTGTATTGGTAAAAACGAAGTACCGCAAATTCTCTATTAGAAGGCGCATCTCCATTAGAAGATGCAGCCCCACTTTGGGACATCTTCAAGGTTTTAATCTCCATCATTTCGTTCAGCAGAAAAACTGCAATAGAAGATGCACCCCAACTTCAGGCTGCTAAGTTTGAGTGATCAAAATGAAAAGTTCCCGCCTGAGTTTCATATGTACAACTCGCAGATCATTTTTACGTCATTTATCAATGTTACAGAAACATGTTATTACCTTTTTTTCTGTCTGTGGTATTTTTATCAATAAAAGTATGCATGTTAAAAATGCAACCAATAAAAAGTATGTGTGTTACAAATGCAACCCTCCAATTATTACTTGACCCTATGATGCAATTTGTTCTTGGTATGTCTACTCATGAAGATACCATGCATAATAGCTCATCAGGTTACGTCGGAAATCTTTCTGTTAGAAGACACACCCTAACTTTATCATCTTCAATTTTTAAAAAAAATTAAATGTACTCTAATACAGGCTATGGCTTCAATAATAGAATTTATGATATACGACTCTGATCTGGATATTTTTAAATGTAATACCATCTTCTGAACTCCTATGGTTTTTTGCTTCTCTCTGTGGAGATGGTCCTTTATCAAGGGTCTTTCCATACTAGTCATTACGAAAGTGGTGTCTTTTCATACTATTTATGACACAAATGGTTATCTGACTTAACACTGCAACTCCAGATATGAACTTCTTTTAAGGACTTTCATTCAAGTATCAACATTCCTGTATTTTCAATAATAATGAATGATCCAGGTCAACAGCTTCCCTGGGGGCATCTCAGGCACATTGCACCCAAAGTGTGCCACCAAAGCTGTTGCCAGTCTTGTGAATGTGGGTGTGGTTGTTTGTTTTGATTTGGATAGGTCATTGTATTCATTGGCTGTGTGCCAGGTAACTGCACATTGCACCCAAAGTGTGCCAACAAAAGCTGTTGCCCAGTCTTGTGAATGTGGGTATGGTTGTTTGTTTTGATTTAGAGAGGTCATTGTATTCATTGGCTGTGTGCCAGGTAACTGAGTTGGCCTGGTTTGTTCTTGAGCTTTGATCAGTGGACAAAGTCTAAAGTGGTGACCTACATACAGGTACAGTTGTAAACAAAGGAAAAGTTCTTATGTGGTCTAGAAAGATCATAGAGAAGTATGATGCGAGATTAATTGGAAAACTGTAGAATACTGGTGAGAGTTCTCAGCCTGGATACATAAAGCAGCCCCATTTATTACTAGGAGATAATTCTGAGATCTTACAGAAGCTGTATGTCTTCAAGCCAGTGGGACTGGGACCAGAACTGTGTTCTGTATACCATATTGGAAGAAAACTGTGCCTCTGTGGGATTTGGACCAGACTATTTGACACCTACCTTATGACTTGGAACTGTGGGACAGTACCTGTGAAGAATCTCTCACCAAGGATTAGGATTTACCTGCAGTCTGTTAATTATTGGAGTATCAGCATAGCTAAGGGTATAATTTCATTTACCTACTTCCCACTGATTCGTGATTGTTAATATATTGTTATTGTTAAAGTTATCTCATCATTGTCATTCTTTGTTGAGTTCTACTACAATCTAGAATATTCTGAAGGTGGGAATCAGAGCACCCAGTCCAAACCATTGCACTGAAAGAGATACTTTTTCTCAAATAATTTTACTCAGATGGCTAGCAGGATGTGTATGTCTGGTATCCTGTGACGTCACTCTTTCAGTGCCAAGTTTTGGACTGAGTCAACAGCTTTCCTCAGAGCACTTGGGGCGCATTGCTCCGTTGACCTAAAGCATTATACTATATAGGGCATCGGGCATGCTGGTACTTGAATAAAAGGCCTTTTTACAAAGGAAATTATTACAGTATCCTCTTGATAATTCAGAGAAGTTCCTCAACTTAAGTCAACGCTGGCAGAGAAGGAGTTCAGGCAGAATCTGCTGGTATACCACAAAACTCAGTTCAGTGGATGTCACAGTTAAATCTCTCTTTAACAGTCATCCCCATGGATGACCAAATTGTGGCCTCGCAAGACAGGTGGTCTCATAGGAGGTATAAATAACATGGTACAGTGGTCCCCCTCTTATAAGGCCACCCCAAATGCAGCCAAAAAGTGGCCTTATAAGAGAGGTGGCCTCTCTTGAGGGGGAGAATATAATGGAAATACCGTACTTTCTGCACGGAAATGCTGGCCTTTCAAGAGGGGTGGCCTCTGGTGAGAGGGGCCTTATAAGAGGGGGACCACTGTAATTACTAAGCAAAGTATCATCAAAATGTGTTCGTTCAAGGTAGGTGGTCTCTGATTATAGAGTGGTCTCTCAAGCGAGAAACCACTGTATTGCAGTTTTTGAAGAGACTCATATTAAAGTTTGAGTACGATACAAACATGCACAGGTCAATAACACAAGAACGAATATCTATTGGTATAACGTTTGGAAATGATCTCTTGATAAACATGTTTTTTATCCATCCACTGCATTTTAACCTGCTGCTATCCCACTCTGTACTTCGTGTTGCTGATGCCTGTAGTTGCACAACAGTATACTGCATTAGTTCCTAGCATATTTTTTAAAATGCAATAAAAATAGAGGTATTATTACCAAAGCAGGAAAGGCTATGCTATACATGTGTATTCATAAGCTTAAAAAGAAAACTAAAACGAAAATCAGACCATGGCATTCATTCGTTATCAAACGGTTCCACAAATATCAATGTTACAAACTTTTTGTGTCAAATTATCCACTTTTTCCAGAATGTGTCACCTGTAATTCTAGCGTTAAAAGGTCAACTCACTTGTCCAATCGCTCAGGGCTGCTCCATGGAGTCATGGCCACACTTTGCCCGGGAGGAACAGTTGCTAACAGCTGGGTTGGAATACAACTTTGTGTGTCACTCTCAAAATTTCCCACTGAATGTGAATGACGTGAAGTACCAAGATTATTAAATGGACATACTACGTGTACATGTTATCATGTGAATTCTTTATTTTAATGCCATTATCACAACTTAGCTATTCCCTAACAATTTTGAGGACTTTCAGCCTGGAACACCACTACAAAGGCTTTAGACATATGCCAGCTGAGACATGTTAGGGAATAAACATATTTCTTTTTGTTGCGTGGTAGGTCAATTATCCACTTTACACCAGCCAAAACTGGCTGATCAAATGTCTGCTTAATATTTTTGCTAATTTCAGTATATTTCATATTCGGAACGAGCGGGACACGAACCAAGTAATTATATAAACAATTTGAAAGAGAAATGTAGATGAAATCTGCCAAGATAATATGAGCCAGGATAACAGCTTTCATTGATGGGTTGGGCTAAAGCTGTTAACTCAAGCCTTAATTCAAATGGGAAAAGGTTAAGAGAACATTCAACAATCTATTTGCATGTACTACAGAAGTGAAACGAATCCGTCCCTGTTTAGAGTGTGAGTGAGTCAACAACTTCGCGTCATTTTTAATCATTTTCTTGATTTAAGACAATATACAGAAATGCATAAAGACACAGATGTACCAGAAAATAAAGTCTATCAAAGACACATAATCACGTGCAGACCTCCCTCTACATTCAGTGATGAAACAGATAAAACAAAATCTTCATATATCAGATAAGACGCATAAAAAGTACAGATGACAGTCCAATACACACAGAACCACATGTGATA
The DNA here is from genome assembly GCA_964020975.1 of Hermodice carunculata. Taxonomy (NCBI): domain Eukaryota; kingdom Metazoa; phylum Annelida; class Polychaeta; order Eunicida; family Amphinomidae; genus Hermodice; species Hermodice carunculata. The sequence goes on from OZ026623.1 coordinate 31,734,686, forward strand.
TATAATTCAAACAATAAAAGATTAAGATTTTCTATTAAAAATTCACTAGAGCGTGACCATTTCACCAAATTCGTGGAGACCCACCAAGGAACACCACCAAGTTTGAAGTGAAATTGGTTGACGGTTTTGTGAAGTCGAAAAAGTGAATTTCCAGTGCAATCCCCATTGGCTAACAATCAATAGAAATGCATGCATTAACTGACAGGTGCCCAAATTGAACAATTCGTTTTACAAATCAGGGATCCGGAGCTTTACCACCTAATTAAAAAATTTTTTACACCTCCAACTAGCTCCATTTCCACCTACCTTCAGAGCAATCTGAGTGACGGTTTTGGAGAAGTTGACAATAGCCTCAATAAACAAAAATTCATTAAAAAATTAGCAAAATATGCAGCGCCACCTGTAGAACAAATTAAAGTCTGGGGTGTTCCCAGAAGTGCCCCTATTTCATTTCAAAACAATTTGCTAAGCGGTTTCCGAGAAGATTTCTGAAGACTTTGCCAAAAAATGAACCAAAAATCATTTTAAAAATCAAAAAAATATTGGAGGGTGGCCTTTGAACAAACTTGGTAGAGACCCACACAAGGCACATCCCCACCAAGCGTCAAGTGAATCTAGCAGACAATTTTGGTGAAGTTGAAAATGTGAATTGTTGACGGACGGACGACGACGTTGACGTAGGATCATCCCATAACCTCTGCTGCCTGACAAGTCAGCTGAGGTAAAATCCCGGTGGGATGAAAGTAATTTTAAGGACCCCTCAATGCTATCAGTCCGTTTCCATATCTGACCATCGATTGAAGAAATTCATTAATTTATCTATGTTGAAACACCAACGGAATAAGTGAAATGAAAGGTAATGATTCTGTATCTTGTACTGGTGCCAAACTTGATCGAGAATTAATCTTGGACAAGAATCCCACGACACACTGGGGTGGCAGGAACGGGGAGAAGGTGGTGGGATGTGCCGGGATGTCCTGATTGGGCCCGAATAAAAATTCCACATCTGGAGCACATCCCGAGATGCATAGACGGAAAACCCCTCTTTATAGACTGTTTGCTTGAATGCTAATAAAATTGTGTGGCAACACACACTTTTTTGTTTTTTCCTACAATTCTTTTTTATGTCTGTGTTCCAACACAGACATATTGTTTTTCCAGCAATTCTTTCTTTCTTTCTTCTTTCTTTCTTTCTTCTTTCTTTCTTTCCTCCTTCTTTACGGGCAAATTTGTCCGACATTTCATTTGAAAAGTATTGCACGTAAAAACTCCAAACTTGGCACAATTATACTTCTTTAGATAGAGTCTCGCCTTTTTATAGTGAGAGGTCATGCGTTTCAAAATTAGGCAAATGAGGACTAATTAAAGTTTTAAATCTTCAATATCTTATATTCTATAGTAGATGTGTTTCCGAGTGTATAGGAGTTTGATCATAGCAAGGCAAAGGTCATCTCAAATTTCAAGGTCATGTCAAGGTCAAAGGTCAATTTTAGGCAAAAATGTCATTTTTGAAGTTAAGGTTCACTTCAGGTAGAGGTCATCTCAAGGTCATATGTCATTTCAAGGTCAAACACTACTTTCGATGGTGGCTTTCTTTAAGCCATAACTTGGTCAATTTTAACCAATTTTGATCATGTTGGGCTCAAACTGTAGCTATTGTAACACTGCATATTTTTAAAACTTACATGTGACCTCTAAAAGTCAAAGGTCAAGGCCATTTGGACATTTGAAAGTTTCATCCAGTCATAACCTGGCCAATTTTCATACAATTCTAATCATGTTGGACTCAAATAGTAGGTATTGCAACACTGCACATTTTTATAAGAACATGTCCCCTCAAAAGGGCAAAGGTCAAGGTATTTGGCCCTTTGAAAGTTTCTTCTTGCCATAACTTGATCTATTTTCATTCGATTTGGTTCATGTTGGGCTTATATTGTTGGTATTGTAACACTGTGCAATTAACGTGACCCGTAAAGGTCAAAAGTCAAGGTCATTTGGACTTTGAAATTTGCATCCAGCCATAATTAATGCAATGTGAAGTACCAAAGGATAAAAGTAGTATTTAATACTTACAACTTTTGAAGGCACACAGACCAATTTGCTTGACGCAACCTTCTTTTCTAACAATGTCTGTGTGCCAACACAGACATATTGTTTTCCTATGAATTCTTTCTTTCTTTCTTTCGTACTTTCTTTCTTTACAGGCAAATTTGTCCTACATTTCATTTGAAAAAGTATTACACGTAGAAACTCCAAATTTGGCACAATTATACTTCTATAGATGAAGTCTGGCCTTTTTATAATGAGAGGTCATGCGTTTCAAAATTATGCAAATGACGGCTAATAAAAGCTTTAAATCTTCAATATCTTATATAATATAGTAGATGTGGTTCCGAGTGTATAGGAGTTTGATCATAACAAGGTAAAGGGCATCTCAAATTTCAAGGTCATGTCAAGGTCAAAGGTCATGTCAAGGCCAAAGGTCAACTTTAGGCCAAAATGTCATTTTTTAAGTCAAGGTTCACTTCAGGTAGATGTCATGTCAAGGTCAAAGGTCATTTCAAGGTCAAAGGTCACTTTCGATGGTGGCTTTCTTCTTCGAATAACTCGGTCAATTTTATCTAATTTTGATCAAGTTGGGCTCAAATAGTAGCTATGGTAACACTACACATTTTTGTAATATTCATGTGACCTCTAACGTTCGAAGGTCAAGGCCATTTTGACCTTTGAAAGTTTCGTCCATCCACAACTCGGCCAATTTCCATCCAATCCTTATCATGTTGGACTCAAATTGTAGGTATTGCAATACTGCACATTTTTATAAGAACATGTAACCCCAAAAGGGCAAAGATCAAGGTCATTTGGCCCTTTGAACGTTTCATCTTGGCATAATTTGGTCAATTTTCATCCGATTTGGTTCATGTTGGGCTTAAATTGTGTATAATTTAACACTGTGCAATTTACATGTGACCTGTAAAGGTCAAAGGTCAAGGTCATTTGGACTTTGAAATTTGCATCCAGCCATAAGCTTAATGTCATGTGAAGTACCAAAGGATAAAAGTTATGGCATTTAATATTTACAGCTTTTGAAGCCATACAGACAAATTTGCTTTGAAGCAAATTTTTTTCTAAGTTTTTCTAGTTTCTTTCTTTCTTTCTTTCTTTCTTCTTTACCAGTGAATTTGTCCCACACTTTTGTTGGACACTACTATACATAGAAACTCCAAACTTGGCATGATTGTACCTCCATACAAGCAGTTGGGCCTTATTATGCAGAGGAATGAAGATGTTAAAGGTTATGCAAATTAGGGGCATTTGGAATTTTAAATCTTGGCTATCTTCAAAAGCATGATAGATAGAGATGTCATACCAACTTTTACTAGGGAGTTATTGACCATTGCGCATGTAATGAATCTAAAACAAAAGTTGTAGCAATTTAAATTATGCTAATTAGCATCATTTGAAATTTTAAAACTTGAATATCTTCAAAGCTATTATCGATAGAGATGTCGCTTTAACTTGTACTAGGAGGTTATTGACCATTACGCATCTAATGAGTCTGAAACAAAAGTTCAAGCAATTTATATTATGCTAATTAGCAGTATTCGAAATTTTCAATCTTGAATGTCTTCAAAACTATAATAGATAAAGATGTCATTCCAACTTCTACTAGGAGGTTGTTGACCTTTGCGCACCTAATGAAATAAAAAACCAAAGTTGTAGCAATTAAAATTATGCTATGTGGCACCATTAGAAATTTTAAATCTTGAATGAGCTATAATATATGGAGATGCCATTCCAACTTCTATTCCTGTGTTATGGACTAGTTGTACATTGCCATACTAATATGCTTTGAAGACACACACAAACACACACACACAGTGATTTGCTATGCAGCAAATCACAGTTCTAGTTGCAGGATGTATTTATTAGGTGTGAAATTTTATAGTGTTGCACACCTTCCATGTGTGATTGGGCCTGAGCTCGGAACACACACACACACACACACACACACACACACACACACACACACCGTGATATTTTGCACGGTGTGGTTGATGAAACCAGAAATACTCGGCATAGCCGTGGCCGACAGCAAAGCTGAATAGTTAATGACACGAGAAATACCCGGTGTACCCACAGCTGACAGCAAAGCAGAATGGTGTGATCCTTAACGTATGGCAATCAGACTTTTAACATGTCCCGTGGCGGCATTCCAAATTCTGAATATTTGTATTTTTTTAGGAAAATAGAACCACAAACATAGGTAAGAGATGCAACACCCATAGTTCCCCCACAAGTGACTTTGGCCTCAGAGAGCAGGCCAGAACTCGCATTTGATTCAATATAGCTTAATGCAGGCATGGAAGACGCGGGGCGCATTAGATCCTATTCGACACAGCAGATGTAAAACCAATATATTGCTTGTGGGTACCAAGTATTTGAATATCACTACGCGACGTTTATGATTACTCCGTCACCATTCAGGCAACTCTTCGAAACAAACTTCAACAGGCACCATACACATATAACATTATTGAAATTGAAGGAGTATCTATATAAAACATTTTTAGATATCAATCAAAGCCTTTGAGTCAGGAATAATTAGGCAATGTACCGTCATTCGCATATGCAAAATTATTATATTTACTTGCGCTTATTGGTTAGCTTAATTTAGTTTCAACATCTTTTGTTCCAGAAAGAACACAATTTGGAAGCAAGGTTATACCCTATAAAAACTTCTCTTGCTTATTTTCAAAAGTAAAACGAAATAAATAAATAAATAGATAAAGAAAGAAAGAAAGAAAGAAAGAAAGAAAGAAAGAAAGAAAGAAAGAAAGAAAGAAAGAAAGAAAGAAATACCTAATTATTCGAAGGAACGAGAGGCGAAAGCTTATAAATAAGCTATGATGCCAAATATTGTCGAAACACTTAGTTGCGTTTAAGCATGGATGTATGATACAGGCTATAGACTGTATTATACGTCCATGGTTTAAGCTACATTTAGTGCAAATGCAGACAAGTTCGTTTGATTTAAGTCAGATGTGACGTCATGGAAATAGGTCAGGCAAAGAAGTGCTCCCGCTTATCCTGAAACCAAGCGGGGTGTTGTTAAAATTATCTTTGGAATCAAACACAATTCAATAAGTTTATCATGTACAGAACTCAAAGGAGAACGCCTATAATTGTTGGGATCAAGGATGTTTTAAGCTAGTGTTATCAGCCTTAATTTCAAGACATTAGATCAAAGTTATCCCATTTATATATTCCATAATTCCCCGATGGGCAATCACTATAAGGCGACCGTATCATTATGTCAATGTTGTCTGTCTTAACATAAAAATCACCATGACTATTAGATCGATCAAAATATCCACTTTCAAGAAAGTCAGACAAACATGCAAGTTTGTGTTTCAGATGAAGGCTTATTCTCATTGTTCGCATTTATATTTTCATAAAAATCCTTTAACTGATATTCGTCATGGCATGAAGCCTTTTTTTGTATCCTGATTCAATGAATGCCAAAACCTGAAAATCGTATTGCTTATATTATGCATATATATAGAGAGAGAAGATAACTCGGCGAAAATCATTTTATCCGATAACTAATGCAATGTCTGGATTCTCTTGTATCCAAATAATACTCCGGATTTTAAGCAACCAGTGTAAATCTATTATGACCATCAGTATCTTTCCTGTCACGCGCAAAACATAAACTCGGGAATCCTTCAGATTCAAATATTTTGTTAAAGGAAAAAAATGAACATAAAAAACACAGAAACAAAAAAATCACTTAACTGATTATTCCTGTATTCCCTTGTACAAATATTGACGACAGAGACAAAGGATGATGAACTGCCAGAAAACGGATAGCTGACAAGCGCAGTACGTTACACATAGATGGCTGACAAGCAAGTACGTTACACATAGATAGAATAGAGGAGAGAAAAAGGAAACTATTGGTGAAGTATTCATTAATTTCAACAGTTGGTAGCTTGGTCTGAAGGTGAGATATACAGTTCATTTTGCTTAAGTCTGTTAACATGCTATTCGGGTGTCCTTCGGCTACCACGGAAGAAAACGAAATTCTGTTTAACGCTGTTCAAAATTACATACTTTCGACAAAAAGATTCTAATTTTGATCCCAATTTTCTGGCCTGTCTATTTACAAAATCTGTTTCTTTCAATAGCATCACCTAACCAGTATACTTACCATTATTGCTGTACATATTGTATTCATATTGTGTTCCTGTTGTAATGTAAATTAACCTGAGCTTGAGTTACCTCACTCTTGTTTGTAAAAGTTGTACTGCTTATTTTGTTTTACCATGCACTTATTGTTGTCTACTGACCTGCTCTGTCGAAATTGTCATGTTGTATTAACACGGAGAGGAGTTTGTATAAGCTTTAAGCTTGTTCTCCAATCCCTTTTATGTTGAAATAAAATATGTTTAAATCCAACATGACAAGAAGATGTGAAGATGTACCTGCGTCAAATACATATGACCGAATTGCTTCGTTTTCTTGACGCTAACGTACGTTTTGACCTCTAATTCCGCTCTGTTTTATTATGATGGTATTCGGTAAGCAGCTTGATGTTTGATTATTTGCCTGGAAATATTCTTTTATATTAATAATTACTAGAACTACACGTCCAATTTGCAGCATGGAAGTGCGTAATCTTAGTATTAACGTGAATATATTTCTGAACGTTAGCAAAATCACTTATATTTACAGATATAGTATCTAGCTGCAGACATTCCAACAAAAGCTCCTTACCTGTACAATATGTGTGTTCAGATATGAATGATATTGCTGCTACCCAGTGGAAAATTATTATATCAAGCCTCTGCAAAACAAACCACTTCGTTGAGCACAACTTTTACCAATTTATTGCACTTATATGACTGCATAATAAAGCACTATCTTTGTACTTCGTAAAGATAAATTTCTACTGTATTAAACGCCTATTGACTGTATTATGTCTATTGCCCAAGGAAACTGTGATTTAAATTGGAAATTATAAATGCAAAAGGAAACTGAATGTAAAGGTTCAACATTAATTCAAATTTCTTAATACAATGTTGCCTTATATTGCAAGCATTCATTTTGTTTAGTACTACAATACATGTTGTCTGAAATATTGAGGAAACGACCAGTAATTACACCCATAAATAAGTTCTAGAAGATGACCTTTCGCCACACATTGTCACAGGCTTTTTGCAGATCTAAAACACAGGTGAATAAAAATGATTTCTTTTCGTTACATATTTGTCAACAACTGTTTTCAAAATAAATGTATTATCAGTCGTTCGAGGCTTTCTTCTAACTCCTGTTTGATTGTTTTTCTCTAAAAATGCCTGTAATCCTTTTTTCAAGCATTGTTTGTTCTTATTCCTCTGTAATGAATTCCAGATGTATACCTTTCTTTGGACAAGCTTACAATATAACCAACGTTCCATTTTTCAGAAAAATCCGTTCGTTTATATGTTTTATTGAACAAGTTAAGTGACATTCAGAGGTTCTTGTTTTGATGCATTTATATATTTTATTCAACAAATTAAGTGACATTCAGTGGTTCTTGTATTGATGCATTAATAAATTTCAACATTTCATTATTTACTTTGTCTTGACCACAAGCTTTGATAGTTTAGCGCTTTAATTGCTGGCGCTATATTTCATTTAACTTTATAATATAACACTTAAATGTATGGTTGGCTTCATTATGTCTCATTTTTAAAATCTGTGGCTCAAAATCACGGGATAAACAATTTTTACCTGTGGTTTGCAATAATCTGAGGTAATGCTTAGTGAACTCTTTAGTATTTTAATCGGAGAGGCCATTCCTTTCTCATAACACCTGCGAACTTCCAAAATACAAAAGTGCAGAATGTCCCAAATAAAATACAGTTAGCTGAACTACTTGTACCCTTAAGAAGTCTTCTGTTGAAAAAGGCTAACAGACTTGCCTCTTGTCTGTTGTGATCACATTTCATAGAAACATATGACTCGAGCAAATTGTCAAATTTGAACAGCGGTTCGGTTTGTTATTGTGTTTGTTTTTATTTTATAAGCCAAAATTGTGTTTGTATGTATGTATGTATGTATGTATGTATGTATGTATGTATGTGTGTATGTATGTATGTATGATTGTATGTATGTATGCATGCATGCATGCATGTATGTATGTATGTATGTATGTATGTATGTATGTATGTATGTATGTATGTATGTATGTATGTATGTACGAATAAAACATTACCATGCCGCATATGAATCATGTACTTGTAAATGGAATTATGTCAATCACTTGCAAGTACCCCTAATACCGGCCCCCTGTGTCCCGATATTATGGTGCTTGCTTTTGTGTTCAAAAAGCGATGATCATTCATGCTCGATGTATGGCAGGGCAGACGTACTCAATTGCAGGCTCACTCACACTGCATGTGTACGCATATTTCTCGTTATTAATCAAGAGAAAAATATCAAATGTCCGGTTTTTTCCATGACGTGTAGCTGAGCATGCCTAAATGCACAGTACACGGTAATGAATCAGCCAGATAGGTGGCATTAGGAATTAGGAAACAAGCGGAGAGCCCATTTGCAGGCCCTTTACTTCCTTACCCTCCATCCTCCCCCGCCCCTCCAAAATAAAGTATGTAAATACTTTTTTACGCCTAACGTTTCAGGTTATTTTACATTTCCGATTCATGGTTGGTCGAACAAATAAAAATCACGCATCATCATAAAAATGACCTTATATCACGATCAGCAAAGAAAATATATATATAACGACATCATGATAACGCATCACGGAAACGCTCTTTGGCACCGTCATTGGAACGTCTGCGTTTTCGTCGTTGTTCACCTCTGCTTTCGCGCCCGCGTTGAAGTTAATGCCTTCTCGGTTTTATCCGCCAATATAAATAATGATACATATTTGATTAATGTAGATACATATCGCCATGACTATACGTTTCTGTTTTCTCGCCTGATATAACATCAGTCTCATATGTCCTCCTGTGCCTTACGTTTGTCATTCTGCAGTTCCATTCAATCAAGTCCATGGCGCCAGTATAAAGACGGTACATTGGCTTCACATCAGAGTGCCCATCTGCTGTGGAGGTTGAATAGTGAAGATCAGTGATTAGGCCCGACCTTGAACCCTTACTGCGGGTCGACGCCATCTAAGGTGCTGCCATCTGAATTAATACTGGAATGGAATTTTATTTTGAAACATACATGTGGGGTGGGGGCGAGGAGAGAGGGTTTCTGTACTGGTGGAGTGCATTTTTTGTTTACCATGCTTGCGTGCTGCAGGCCCTTTTATTTTCCGTACTTGGTTCTGACCATAATTTCGGTATTTTCCTCTTTTCTATACCTTGTGGTCGGGCAACTGGGACCCTTCCCACCTCTTCATACAGGTACAAATATATGTGAAGTTTCAGTGGGAAATGATTATTCAACACAGGGGTTCTTCTGTTCGGAACGCTTTTACTTTTATTTGTTCATTTATTTATTTATTTATTTATTTATTTATTTATTTATTTATTTATTTATTTATTTATTTATTTATTTATTTATTTATTTATTTATTTATTTATTTATTTGTGATCAGTCAAATCATAACTTAGCAATGCAAACATGGGTAACTACAAGTGCCACAACTAAACCTGCTAAATTATAACCTCATTCAACATCTTACAAATTGTGCTCTTTGTTTGGTTCTTTCTCCTCTAATTTCAGATTGGTCAACCACTTTTCTAGAGGGTGGGTAAGGGGTTTCCCGTACTGGCGTACTGGGAGCCCTCTTATTTTACGAGCTTCGTACTATCCAAAATTTTGAAAGATTTTTATTTTCTGTACTGCGTACTCTAGAAAAATTATTACCTGTACCAGCGTACTGAAACCCCCGCCCCCTTACCCCCCTTCTTTTCTAGCCATGGGTCGGGTGCTATGCACCCAACCCCTGCCGGGGAAAAGCTGTAGATAAAGGGCGTATATGGCAATCATTTTTGACATTTAGTCCTGTTTGGCTTAATCATTTAGCGATATTGCTAAATCATCTAGCAATATCTTTAAATATTTAGCGATATCACTAAATGTTGAGAGATATTGCTAAATATCTATCGATATCTCTGAATCATTTGGCGATATCGCTAAATCATTTGGTGCACATCGGTAGCAATGCGCCCAATGCGCGCCTAGAAAAGCTGTTGACCTGGGATATTCTCTCTGGAACTATAGGCTTACTGGTACTTAAATGATTTTTTTTTTTCTACGAGGTATTCGAATCTGGGATCCTTATGATAATTCAGAGTAGTTTGACTTAAGTAGATCGACTTTAGCGGGGGATTGGCACTGAAAGAGTTTATTTGCATATTTTTTATATGTATATATTTTTTTCGTCCTCCAGTGGCTGAGTGCTGATGGCAACCATCAGTACAGGCTTTGATCATGTGCAGCACATACGAAAAGTGATGTCACGATACGAAAAGAGCACTGACGGGCAAACCATCAGTTTTGGCTGTGCTCGTGTGCAGGACAGTGACATACCAAAGTGATACCATAAGGGGGCACTGACACCAGTACAGGATTCGTTTGTGATCTCAGTTGTTTCTAAGTGAATTGCTTGGGACATCTCAATCTGGTAGGATGGTGGTTTGTTGAAAACGCAGAATGTTGGATGTGATTTTATTGAACTTCAATACATACTGATAAAACGACGTGACGTTAGAAAATTGAAAGATACAAAATGACCAAGTTGATTAGACCATATCTCTATAGAGTACAGAATAATAGATCGATACTTGAGTGAAAAAAAAAAACAATGATACATTAAAAATATACAAAACCAAGCAGGTTATACCATATGCCTGTTGCGCTCTGAATACTATATTAAGACTAAACTATATATAACACCAGTCGTTTTGCTCGTCAACGAAAAAAAAAAAGATGTTTTCGGTATCTTTATTAACAGTATGATGGACAACTCCGCAAAAAATGACTAGAGATAGGTCATATATGGTAGCTTGGTTACTCTTCAAAATTAAACAAAATACAAATTAAATTTCAGATAGACTTTTATATGAAATATTTAATGTTCCGCTCCCACCCCTTCCAGGGCTTGATGCAAAACTGCAGCTGGACTTTTTGTGATAACATCTTTAAAGAGATGTTCTACAATTAGACGAAGAAACAATGTCAATATATCAGGGAAGGAATCATTGGCAGGCAGTCTTTTTTCATTAAAAATTACAACAGATGATCCAGAGTCGTAAATGTCGTCTGCCATCCGCACCCTCGCCCCGCCCCGCCCCAATAAAAAATAATGCAGACACAGAGGCGTAGGCACCATTTAGGGTGAACAAGTGTTCGAAATATGTTACCGACAACACCCTAGGATCCCCGGTGACCCTCCTGGCAGATGCACCCGGGGGCATGTCTAACCCCCCCCCCCCGCCCGGAAATTTTGGAGCGAAAAAGTTTTAAAACCTGTGGTCTGGGACCGTTTTTTGTGCCTTAAATGAAAATTCGAATAGTTTGTTCCATTCTGTTTAGTTTATGTTTGCAAAGAATTAAACAGGTACAATAATATTAAGGTAATGTCCAACGGGTGAGAGTGATTTCGTTATAATTCCAATTATCTGTGTAAAATCTCACATATACATTATGAACATGTGCATGAATATATCTGCATGAGTTTGAAGAATCTGCTGACACAAAAAAAAAATAAAGATGAAAACCTTTGTGTGAACATGAGGAAATGTGGAAAGTATCATAATATTCCCAACAATTTAGAATATGAGTAAAAGATATATTGAATAAAACCAGCCATTATTGTTGCAGTCATTCTGCATGAACGCATTTACAAAACGTATGATAAATGTTTTATCTGCTTCTGGTTTGTATTAATAAATATACAAAATTAGAATCATTTTTCGATAAATAAACACAATCGACCTTTCATTTTGCAAAGCAACAAAAATGAAGTTGCAGTTCATTAACAAATCCCTTCGATGTTTTACCTTCCTCGGGAGTTTTGTTATTATTGTAATCTTAAGATTTCATCTATCAAATTCTGGTGATTAGTGGCACATACATGCCCTCATGAGCGAAAGATTTGGTGACAGTTCCCTGTTGTCTGTGTTTGTTCCGAAGCTTTGCCTGGTTCATTGAATATATTAGTGTCGGAATGTCATTGAATATTTCTTGCTAGGTACCTCAAAGACAAACCGAGAATTACACATAAAAGAAAGCCACACTTCCAGTTTGTGAGGAAGGTATTGGTAGCCTCTGCCTTCTTGCCAGTGAGTTTGGGCGGAAGGAAACAGAAAAAAAAAGAAAGAAAGAAAGAAAGAAAGAAAGAAAGAAAGAAAGAAAGAAAGAAAGAAAGAAAGAAAGAAAGAAAGAAAGAAAGAAAGAAAGAAAGAAAAAGAAAAAAGAGGGCATATTGTAGCTTCTCCACGCAAAAGCAAAATTTCTTAAGTTTGCCTCAGTGATGATATATCTGGCAGCAGGTTAATTATATGAGCTGCTAAAATATATGACCGAACTAAAAAAAGAAAATTTGCTTTACAGCAAATCTGTCTGGGTGCCGTCAAAATGAGAACAGTTTGAAGTGTTACAATTTGCCTTTGTTCAACATCTTTATGTATGATAGTTTAAAAGACACACAAATTAAAAATTTTGTATATGTGCCTAATTTGCATAAATTAAAATGCTACAACTTTGCTCCACTGTTCAATGGATAGGGCTGTGTCAAGGACCCATAAATTGAAGCTGGTTTGGTATCTCTATCTATAATACTTTTGAAGATATTCATGATTTATTATTTTGCATATGTGCCTAATTTGCATAAATTAAAATCCTACAAATTTGTTTCACTGCTCAATGGATATGGCTGTATCACAAACCTATAAAATTTAAGTTGGTTTGGCATCACTATCTATTACAGTTTTGAAAATATTCATGATTTAAATTTTGTATATGTGCATAATTTGCATAAATTAAAATCTTACAACTTTGCTTCAATGCTGAATGGAAATGGCATCATCATAAACCTATGAATTGAAGTTAGAATGGTATCTCTATTTGTGACAGTTTGGAAAATATGAAGCTTTTAAAATATTAATTGTCCCGAATTCGCATAATCATGAACAGCATGACAATTCGATATCCAATTGTATAACTTCACTGGTAGATGAATCTATGTGCCAAATATGGTGATTGCAGGTGCACTAGTTTCTGAGATTCCGCGTGGACAAATTTGGTTGCCATGGAAAGAAATAAAGAATCCAAGGAAAAACAGCATGTCTGGGTTAGCACCCAGACATAAAAAGATTTGCTTCACAGCAAATCAGTCCAGGTGCCTTCAAAATGACAATAGTTTGAAATACTCAGTTTTGCCATTGTTCAACATAGTCTAAATTTTGTGTAACTGTATATAGTTTTGAAGTTATTCAAGATTGAAATTTTGTGTATTTGCCTAATTTGCAAAACTTCAAATTTTACATTGGTTCATTGGATGCGGCTATGCCACAAACCTTTCAATTGAAGTTGGATGGCACCTCTATCTATAATAGTTTTGAAGCTATTCAAGATTTAAAATTTGCATATTCGCCTAATTTGCATGGATTAAAATTCTGCAACGTTGGTTCATGGTTCATTGGATGCAGCTGTGTCAAATCCATAAATTGAAGTTGGAATGGCACCTCTGCCTATAGTAGTTTTGAAGCTATTCACGATTTAAATTTTTCAATGCTCCTAATTAGCGTAATTTAAAATTCTGCAAGTTTCATTTACTGTCTCATTATATTGGCAGGTGTCACAAACCTAAACATACTCATTGAAATTTTGTATCTATCTGTAATACTAAATAGTTTGGAAAGATATGAAGTTTATAAAATTTTAATTGCCCCCAATTTTCACAATTTTAAACATCGCGACCATTCCAAACGATATGCACAATTTTACATGTAGGTTAGTCACCATCTTAAGTTTGGCGGTTTTCGGAATAATAGTGTCCCAGAAAAACTACGAACAAATTTGGTCGTGAAGAAGAAACAAAGAAGAAAAGAAAAAACAGAATTCTTGGAAAAACAAAATGTCAAGCTTCGCACCCAGACAGAATTAAGATTCCCAGGAAAAACAACATGTCTGGGTTCTGGCACCCAGACATGTTTTTCCTCTATCAAAAAAGGAGCTACTGTATTGAAATAAGTGTAGTAATGGTAACTCCAGTTAGTTTGTCCATCTCAGACACGTGGGTTCAAATACCGGATGTTTTCACTTGATCTATCCCACAATCCAGTGTACCACTGATTCAAACTTCCGGTGTGACAGGCCGCTCTGTCAATATGGTTGACAGTTTCCAAGTAGGACTTCCCTATCTGTTATTTGCGTTTATTGTGGGTCTTACAACTGCGTTTCTTGACTTCGAGGAACTGAAGACTGTAAATTATGGCATAGATATTTTAAATGAGCCAGTTATGCTTGGAAAGGTAAGAATTGTGAGTGCATGCTGACCATGATGAAAAACGACTCGAGTCGAGAGTGGCGACAGAAGAGGTCGCCATCTGATTTTGACAGATTTGACATATTTACTCAACCCTCTAGTTCGACCAGTTGTCAGCAGATCAAGTGATCACTGTCAGCTGTCGCAGCTTAGTCTGCATTGAATATCTAGCGAAAGTGTGCAAACTTGACAGAATAAAGCAACAACATATGGCTCAATTGCGTCACCGGCGTCAGTGTGGGACAGACTTTCGGTTTCACCATTCTTCCTTCCACCAATGGTTTCACTGAAACAAGCGAAGACAGTTTAGGCTATATAATATAGAGGGGCAGGAATGAGTAAAATACAGTCAATGGTGAGGTGTACGTTTGATCACAGGGGCAACTAGTAGAATGGTTGTCATTATATTCTGGTCGATATGAACCCATTCTTACTGACCGCCAAAGTCTCTCACTGTCCACGTAAATTTACTGATTTAGTGATTAGGTAGGTAGCCCCACGTCCGCTAGAGGCGCTGCGTTAAAAGCCATCCATTGTGAAGGGGTGGGGAAAGTGTGACAAAGGTTATGACCCCATGCCTGACGTGCCTCTTTTGTTGATTTGGCTTGTTATTTCGCAATAGTAGAAATGGATATGTCATGTGACTGAATCAGCCAATCACGTTATGATATTTGCGGCGGGCGCCATTTTGAATTGTTCACATGGAAAAATCTGCTGCTGATCGACAATCGAAAATTTGGTTGACTTTGATGCTCAATAAACGACGTAAGATTACAATCATTACTATTTTCATGTACATCATTATAATTTACGTGATCGAATTAATAGTATACAAGTTATTTGAAGTAAATTGGTCAATGCGAACAGAAAATACAGCTTGCGAAAAATGTGGTTCGACACGGGATATTTCGACCTGATTCTGCCGGCACCCATAGCCTATGGCATAGGTGTTTACCTACGCACTATGACCGTGGGACTGAGTGACTCGTTCTTGTGAGAGTCTTTTTTTTTTCAATATCAGCGTCATTAAAGTATCATACTGTATATCATTTAAATCTACGTAATCGAATTGATCAGATTTTATATATTTGAATTGAATTTTTCAATGTAATCAAAAGATTCTGTTCGCGGAAAATTATGTTCAACACGGCACGTGTCCGGGCCGCGAGTGCTGGTGTGCCGACTTTGTAATCCTCGTTTTTCGCCTGACCACATTAGAAAAAATCTATCTTGTTGTATATCATTAGAATATACATGATCAAATTTACCAAACATAGTTTATTTGGGAGAAAATCCTTTATGTGCAAATAAAATACAGATCGCTGACAATGATGTTCAGCACGGGTCTTTTCACCCGGCAGTGAACAGGTGTTACTGGACGCGAAAGAAGGAGTGCTGTCACTGCAGGTCCCTGGTCCGCGTATCCATTTTTCACCTAGCCAAAACTGAAGAAACCTATCTTATTGTATATCATTGGAATCTACATAATCAAATTCATTTAATACAAGTTATTTGAAAGACATTGTTCCATACACAAAAAAATTACAGGTCGCGAAAACTTGATAACTGGGATTTTCATCCGACATGGAGCATGCCAAGGGGCACGGGTCCCGGCCGCAAGAGAAAGTGTGCTGTCAGTGAACCGTCATTTTTCACCCAGTCAAGTTTGAAGAAACCTATCTTGTTGTATATCATTGGAATCAGCATTGTCAAATTGATTAAATACAGGTTATTTGGAAGAGTTTATTTCATGTGCAAATAAAAATACCACTCGTGATCTATTCACTGGGGTTTTTAATGGCCCTTGCCCTGGCCTTGGCCTTGCAAGAGTACCTGGAAGATTCAGGTAGTGACAATGTTAATGGCAAAAGATGAAAAAAAAAAGCATGAGAATCTTGTCGATTGAAAATTGTATAATATATTTCCAAATATTAACTACTTTTTTAAACATATTTCAATTGGCTTATTTTTTAAAACTTTTCAAACTTATAGATTGAAAGTTCTATGATGTGTTTCCAAATTTGAACAACTTTTTTACACATTTTAATTGGTTTATTTTCAGTCTTATTGATTGAAAGTTTTTATGATATATTTCCAAATTGTAAAACAATTTGAACTGATTCTTCTGAAAATAACAGCTCTCATATAATGTGCAATAAAACATAGTTATTCATTGATTAGTTGATGTGCTGACTGTACCAATTATGTAATTAACACAATATATATCGTTTCATAAAATTGTGAAGTGTCTTGTTTTTTTCTTTCAGGAGCACAATTTATTCCATAAAGATGATAAATGTAAAGAAAAAGAAAAAATTTAGAATATTATTTGTTCAATAATGTAAAAATAACTTGTAAGCCCATGTAGGAGTCAGTCTTTAAAAGATTATGTGATAGAATGATTTATGGAATAATTGTTCTCTAAGATAATGATAATAATAATAATAATTAAAATTATTATTATTATTATTATTATTATTATTATTATTATTATTATTATCAGACAGTTTTTCAAAATTGCTCTACAGCTAACATTTGTCAATATGTCCAGGATTCAGATTTACCTTCCTGTGTTCATTCAACTGGAACAAAATTTACATGGATTTGTCCAAATTAGTACATATTTAATATATAAAGTCTCAAATTCTGAGAATTTTCCACTTTCTTGTGCCTATATATGGGATAAATTCCGTGGATAGTATGGGATTCTTGTCCAGATCTCTAATTAGGGAGATGTGAAAAGCAGTCTGGCCTGTGCCCAGTCAACTGGAACCAGCCCTCTCACCAGGAGACCGTGGAAGCTCTGGCCACACTTTCTATAGTGAGAGAGCCAGGACATTTTAGTGGAAATACAAGAAATTAAAATTGAGATATTTTCAAAAGTATTAATCAGAATATATCCATTAAAAAAATATTGTATTCCTTGATTAATGCTCTTTCCAGTGATTTACAGTACATGTATGAAAGCACGTATTCATTTTTTTTGGGATCTACCTAGATTAGGGTCAGAAGGGAACAAACAAAAATTGGTGCCCCCTCCCCCCGCTGTTTTTCTGTTTTAAACACCTTCTGCTGCCCTTATGCATATGATCTATATACAAAAAGATTCGTCACAATCCACTCTCTCGATCCCTGCCAAATTTGAGTTGTTGGACATTATATTTTAGCCCCCTTTGGCCACTTAAATCCTCGCAAAGCCTCTCGATTCCAAATGATTGTGTATACATCTATAATAAACTGAAAAAAATACCAATTTATTCACTGGTAGGTAGATCCCCAAAAAAATAAATACCCGCTTTCATACATGTACTGTATATCACTGGAAAGAGCATTCATCAGGGAATAAAATATTTTTTGAATGGATATATTCTGATAAATACTTTTGAAAATATCTTAATTTTAATTTCTTGTATTTCCACTAAAATGTCCTGGCTCTCTCACTATAAAAAGTTGTGACCAGAGCTTCCACAGGTCTCCTGGTGAGAGGGCTGGTTCCAGTTGACTGGGCACAGGCCAGACTGCTTTTCACACCTCCCTAATTAGAGAACTGGGCAAGAGTCCCATACTATCCGTGGAATTTATCCCATATATAGGTACATGAAAGTGGAAAATTTGAGACTTTATATATTAAATATGTACTAATTTGGACAAATCCATGTAAATTTTGTTCCAGTTGAATGAACACAGGGAGGTAAAACTGAATCCTGGACATATTGACAAATGTTAGCTGTAGAGCTTTTTTGAAAAATTGTCTTATATAATAGAATAAATAATAATGATAATTATAATAATATTTTTTATTATTATTATTATTATTATTATTATTATTATCTTAGAGAACAATTATTCCATAAATCATTCTATCACATAATCTTTTAAAGACTGACTCCTACATGGGCTTACAAGTTATTTCTATATTATTAAACAAATAATATTCTAAATTTTCTTTTCTTTTTCTTTACATTGATCATCTTTATGGAATAAATTGTGCTCCTGAAAGAAAAAAACAAGACACTTCACAATTTTATGAAACGACATATATTGTGTTAATTACAGAATTGGTACTGTCAGCAGATCAACTAATCAATGAATAACCATGTTTTATTGCACTTTATATGAGAGCTGTTATTTTCAGCACACAAAACCTTGGTCAGTTTAGTAGACAGTGGTTTCTCATCATCATGATCATAAGTGTCCACCTCACATTTTCTTTCTTGGTAGAGGTATGGGCAGTTTAAACTGGCTTTTCAAAAATTCATGTAGTTGACATTCAGTTGTCTTACTTTTTTTCAGCCCCTTGGGCTTGGCATGTCGGATGAAAATCCCAGTTATCATAAGTTTTCGTGACCTGTAATTTTTTTGTGTATGAAACAATGTCTTTCAAATAATTTGTATTAAATGAATTTGATTATGTAGATTCCAATGATATACAATAAGATAGGTTTCTTCAGTTTTGGCTAGGTGAAAAATGGAGATATGCGACCAGGGACCTGCAGCGACAGCACTCCTTCTCTCGCGGCCTGTAACACCTGTTCAGTGTCGGGTGAAAAGACCTGTGCTGAACATCATTTTCCGCGATCTGTATTTTATTAGCACATGCAGGATTTTCTCCCAAATAAACTATGTTTGGTAAATTTGATCATGTATATTCTAATGATATACAACAAGATATTCTAATGTGGCTAGGTGAAAAACGAGGATTACAAAGTCGGCACAGCAACACTCACGGCCCGGACACGTGCCGTGTTGAACATCATTTTCCGCGAACAGATTCTTTTGATTACAACGAAAAATTCAACTCAAATATATAAAATCTTATCAATTCGATTACGTAGATTTCAATGATATACAGTATGAACTATGATACCTTAACGACGCTTATATTGAAAAAAAAAAAGACTCTCACAATAACGAGTCGCTCAGTCCCACGGTCATAGTGCGTAGCCTAGGTAAACACCTGTGGCTGCCGGGAGGATCAGGTCGAAATATCCCGTGTCGAACCACATTTTTCGCAAGCTGTAATTTCTGTTCGCATCGACCAATTTACTTCAAATAACTTGTATACTATTTATTCGATCACGTAGATTATAATGATGTACATGAAAATAGTAATGATTGTAATCTTACCTTGTTTATTGAGCATTAAAGTCAACCAAATTTTCGATCGTCGATCAGGAGCAGATTTTTCAATGTGAACAATTCAAAATGGCGCCTGCCACAAATATCATAACGTGATTGGCTGATTCAGTCACATGACAGGTCCATTTCTATTATTGTGAAATAACCAGCCAAATCAACAAAAGAGGCACGTCAGGCATGGGGTAATAACCTTTGTCACACTTTCCCCACCCCTTCACTATGGATGGCTACTAACGCAGCGCCTCTAGCGGACGTGGAGCTACCTATCACTGGCAGCCATTCAGAGCAAAGGAAAAATTCAAGTCCATACATGGGGGTCACTTCTGTTCAACGAAGAGTGGCTAACTGACTTTGAGGAACAGTGTTGATGTTCAGTTATACCTGGTTTAAGTAAATTCATTTTTATGGCTACTCCGCTATGGTACCATAAGTGTTAGCGTAGCAGACTGCCAAGCTGCAGACAAGCTTATTCATTCTTTGATAGAATCTGGATGACCCATACATGTCTGTCTATACCCATACCCATCAGATCTCTGCAACAAAAATCTAACATCCCCCCACCGCCCTTTTTTCTGGGGTCCCTTCACTCTATCTAGCACTGACTGTTCACATTTTATGAGTTTCAAGTGGCAGTATTCCAAAAAGCATTTCGGCCATATGTATGAAATTTGCAGTAATGTTAAAATTTAGTTAGGTACTATCAGAATTAATCCTTTTGACAATCACTCAAATCTAACATTAATAGCTAACATTTAATGATGTATCAGAATTAGTCCTTAATTTGACGATCACTTACTAAAATCAATTTCTAACATTTAATAATGTACGAAGTAAGGAATTTTTATTAATTTTGATAAGTGGCCAGCAGTTTAAGTTGCTCAAGTAAAATAATTGTTGGGAAATATTATTAGCTTTTGGTACGTCACACAGTTGAAGTGAAAGAGAGTATGTTAAGGGATTCAGGAAAGTTAATGTTAGGAAACATTGTTAAATTTGGTACATGTTTGGTTGTTTAAGTGATTAAATGAAAACACGTACAGAGAATGTAAATGTTAGGAAACAGTGCTAGGTTTTTTTCATTGCACAATTAAAGGGAGACAACTGTCGCATAGAGGAAAGTACCTGTAAGATAATAATGTTAAATTTGGAACATGTTTGGCTGTTTAAGTGATTATATAAAATTACAGCAAATGTAAATGTTAGGAAACAATGTTAGTTTTGGTTCGTATTGCACAGTTGAAGTAAAACAACTACCGCATTGAGGAAAGTAACTGTTACTGTTGGGAAATATTGGTAACTTTGGAACATGTCTGACAGATTAGATAAAAACATCGAAAAGGTTAATTTTAGCAAACATGGTTAGTTTGGGTTTATGTCATACAGTTTATGTGAAACAGTTACTGCATTGCGGAAGGTGAAGACTAAACGCAGGAAATTCACTTCGGTTTGATAGCTGTCAAACAGAAAATATAACGGAATGCGTATGCCAACATGTATTTGGTGGTGTGGCGTCAAGGTGAAAAAAAAATGTTATTGTTATAATATTAATTTATTACAAAAATGTACCCCTTTGATATGGGGGCACAATGGATCAGGGTAAGTCCAAGATGCATCCAGCATTGCTTAAAAATAAAATTATCATGAACATGGAATTAAAATTGACCAGTGGTCACAAAATATTAATATTAACATGTTATGGGTGTCTGGAACACACAGGGTTTAGAAAAATGTTTGCACTGAATGTTGGCAGGTATAGATTTTCTTGACTCTTCAACTCAAGCATGGTTTACACATCATAAAACCCTGGATGGGGCTCAGAGTGAACAAGAGCAAGGCTCTTCATTAAATATTTATGTGAAACAGTTACTGCATTGCGGAAGGTGAAGACTAAACGCAGGAAATTCACTTCGGTTTGATAGCTGTCAAACAGAAAATATAACAGAATGCGTATGCCAACATGTATTTGGTGGTGGGGCGTCAAGGTGAAAAAAAAATGTTATTGTTATAATATCAATATATTACAGAAATGTACTGTGGATAAAAGATAATAGTATCGTGGATAAAAGATAAAAATAAAATCCTTCCTCCCACCCCATAATTTAAAAAAATTTGTGATGATAAGCAAGATATATTTTTTATGGGTTCTTATAGTCTATGTCCTGATTTGGCTACAAATTTTGAAGGCCTAGATCTGTCTCTGATGTGGTATCAGAAGGTTAAAACATAATGTCATAGTTACAGTTTATAGATGCTTTCATCAGAATCTTTTATTTGCCGGAGCATGTACAATTGGCAAGGTTGGAGACAACTGCAGAAAATTTAAAATGAAAAGTCTGGGCAAGAGGCATAAACTTAAGTATGAATGATGCACTTTTGTCACCAGGAAAAAAAATATATAAAATATTCCTCAACCTTCATATTTTTAGCTCTGCTGACCTAAGGTTGCAAAGCTTATAGCATCACTCATGTCCGTCCATTGCCTTTTGTGGGTGACTGCCTGTTTCAAGTCAGGAGTGAAATTTGTTTCTTCACATTGGTATTGGAAAATGAATGTTGATGCTTTGTTAACTCTGGAATCTCTTTGCTGTCCTTGTTGGGTATATGATATTTATGAATATGGGTCATGTTTTTCTACATAAGTGTATCATAGTAGAGACGTCTGTCATTCTGTCCGTAAACCTTTGGGTTGTGAGTGCGATAACTTTAAGTTTTGCTGTTAGCCCAATATAACTTTCAGGACTTACAGGGTGTATGAAAATCTAGTCCCTTTGGATATTGGTGGCAACACCTACAATATTAATGTAATATAGAAGTCAAAATGAGAAAACCTTGTGAACACCCTAGCATCTTGAATTTTTGGTGGATCTTCTCCGAATTTGGTGCCATTGTGGGGAGGTCAAAATCTAAGTTCCTAATTATGATACTAGTGTCACCACCTATAATTTGATGGAAATTATGAGCCAAATTGTGTTTTAGGATATAAAATTCCATATTTGGAGAAGTAATTCGGTTAGAGTAGCCAAATTTATGGGATCCATGTCCAATGCTAGAATGTTATGTAATATCAGTGACCTTGACCTATTTTTGTGAGGTCATCATGCCTGTAAAGAGTTGAAAAAGGTGATTTTTTTATTGCAGTTTGTGGGTTGGACATCAATGGCAATGTCAGGACAGCACCAGGCCCATGGGCCTCTTGTATTACATAATCTGGGTGACCTTTATCTTTAGTCGCAAAGTCACTGAGGACATTAATGAAGGACTCACTGATTGTTGTGTGGCACATGCAACAATATCCATCAGAGGAATTGCACAAATAAGCTGTGATTACATGTGGAGCGAAGTGCCATCTGGTGGACAAATGAGACACTAAAATCACATGCGCTTAATATGTTTAAAAGCCACTTGAGGACTCGCAACTTTGAATTGAAGTTGTACATGTAGGCGCAATATAGCCACAGTGCCAGCAGAGCATCAGAGCCATGGGCCTCTTGTTTATCATGATAAAGCTTTGGTATCTCATGGATTACCTTTTTGTAGCATTATTTCACAGTGTTCTTGTTGTGCATTGTATCATTCAGCAGGTACATGTAGATGGGGACAGAACAAAATATTTAGCATGAGACTCGGCAAGGGTCCCTATCTAACCATGACATTGAGGCCAAACAGTTCAGTGGTGCATAGCTGGTGGATCCCATGGCTTTCCCCCTCTAGTCTGAGTGTCTCTGTTCTGGACATCTTAGGTGGGATTTTTATGTTTTCCATTATTTGGTCGTAACATGGATACTGGTACTGTTGTGATTTGGTAAACCAAAATATCTGCCCAGTTGGGTTTCATTCTTATTTTTGACGTAATAAAAATGCTCTCTCAGTCTGTCCATCAGCGGGCACTTTGTTTGCTCTACGTATTGTTTGTTGCAATATGCAAGCTTGGTATGAGACCAGATTAGTGTGTTTATAGGCACCCCCACCAGGCAGTGTGTATGAAAGACCTGTGACTGTGCTTTTGACCCTCCCAAACACCTCCAGTTTTGGACAGTAACAGTGTTGGGGTGTCACACAGGGTCTGCACTGTGGCTCCTCATATGGAAGCCACATGTCTAGCTTGAGGGTATCTTAAGTCTGCAACATGCTTGGAGGTCTTTGAGGTTCTCTGCTGTCCAGAAATCAAGGATGATTTGTTTATCACCAAGGTGATGAGCATTTTGGGAGGCCTGTGTTGTTACCCAATTGTGCTGCAGGTATGGTAGTCCTGGGAGGTGTGAGGGCAAGTATGAAGTCCATGATAAGAAAAAGCTTCTCCTCATCTTGGGCTTGAGTGACGTCATTGCTTTCTTTTGAAGATGTGAGAAGAGTCTTGTGTATCTGCTTCTCTCACTGTAGTGAGGGCAGTATGAAGGAGGTGAGTAGGGTAATCTCTTGGTTAATAGTACCTCATGACTTTGAGAGCATTAATTGCTCTCAAACCCCTCCTCTTTGTAGCAAATTCTCTTGACCCTAAGTAACTGATTGTAAGGCCACTGGTTTTACAGTGATTTGGATGGGATGATCGCATCATCATTTAACTCATTCCACCCTGATAGAAGACTGAGTCAACAGCTTTCCTTGGCGCGCTCTGGGCGCATTGCACCCAGAGCGCGCCAAGGAAAGCTGTTGACCATGGGCATATAATTTGGAATGATCTTCCATGCAAGTTTCATCCAAAATATTGAAAAATAATCCCTAAATTAGTAAAATACAATTAGCAGACGACATTTAGATATTAGCGGGAAAAAGCGTCATCAGGGTGGAATGAGTTAAGTATGTATGGATGTTGATTGGTTTTGTGTACAAAGTTGTGTACACTGCATTTCCATTGTACAATCTAAATGTTGTGTCTTAGAAATGTATCTTGTTCTTGGATATACATGTACCAGCTGAGAATTTAATCTTTGGGTGGCACAAATCCAGACACGCAATGAAAGCTAAGTTCTGTTTCACCAAAAGTCCAAATGGCAAAAAGGTCATCAATGAAAGTTCAAATGCAGCCAAACCAATAGTTGCAGTAGGTAAACGAGGAGTTTTGTAGTCTCAAAATCACTGGTGAAGAGAATTCCCTTTATTGTCTCGTCACTCCCGCTGTCCCAGTGGTCTGGAAAAATGTTCGCCATTAAACTCAAAATTATTACATGATAATACAATACATGGTAATATGACAAGTTCTGAGATTTCTGGCTTAGTGTTGGGTTCCCTGTTGTGTACATTATATTAGGGCCCATGCTGCAGGCCTTTTTCTATAGGGACATTGGTGTATAAGGTTTCATATCTAAAGTAACCAGAAAAGTGTTGTCCGTTATGGCAGGTAAAAACTCTACTTTTTTAATAAAATTAGTAGTGTCTTTAATGTAAGTTTTCTCTGTGTGTGTGTGTGTGTGTGTGTGTGTGTGTGTGTGTGTGTGTGTGTGTGTGTGTGTGTGTGTGTGTGTGTGTGTGTGTGTGTGTGTGTGTGTGTGTGTGTGTGTGTGTGTGTGTGTGTGTGTGTGTGTGTGTGTGTGTGTACTGCAGAGCCCTTATCTGCTTTTTCAGATCAATATATATCTTGATCACTCATGAACTGATTTAACCCTTGGCGCTCTGCACACAAGTGATTATCAACCTGTGGTCTAAGTGGATTGCCTTTTAGTAGTTCAAATTTCACCGTTCTATAAAAGACCTCTAAATTAGGATATCCTATTTGTATTTTTCAGTTGGGGTGAAGGTGCTATGTAGTTAAAAACCCCTATGTTGGAAGGGAGAAGCCAAAGGTGAAGGGTTGACATGTGGAGTGTTGGTCACCAGGTGTGTCAGAGTAGGCTGTCTGCACGCCCATATGAAGCTTTTTATTTTCAAAAAAGGTTTCGAGTTTCAGTTGTCTAAAAAAAATCTTTCAGTACCATGGAAAATCTTACCCATATGTGGTTCCCTTGGAGTCGGGCTGAAGGATAATGTCTTGCCTAGTTGACAAATCTCTTCATCCCCTGAAAAGGGGAGAAATCTGAAAGATTTAACACCATGTCTTCTTGGGTGAGTATATCATTGGTTACCCCAGTATTATTACAGTTGTTCATTCAAGCTGGATAAATAATATCTCTTTCACTAATTATATGTTTGAACGAGAAAATATGTTGGAATTGCTCACCTGTGGAAAATCCCCAAGTAAGATGGACCCGTCAGTTGTTGGTCATGTGTGGTTGCCTGGGGTAACTTCTCTGCCTCTGGAAATGTGTTCCAATGGCTCCTGTGTAGGAAGCCTCAAAAATGTGACGAAGTCCAACCAAATGTTCAAAGTGACACTGTATTTCACAGTCCAAACTTAAAATGTCCAATAAGTCTGAACCTATACACAACTTGATCTAGGAACTCAACTAATTATTATTCTGAGTTTTTACCTCAGCTGACTTGTCAGTCAGCTGAGGTTTTTTGAGGGTCTGTCGTCCTTTGTCCGTCCGTCGTCCGTCCGTCGTCCGTCCGTCGTCCACAATTCACATTTTCGACTTCTTCTCCAAAACCGTCAGCCAGATTCACTTCAAACTTGGTGGAGATGTGCCTTGGGTGGGTCTCTACCAAGTTTGTTCAAATGGTCACGGTCCAGTGATTTTTGGATTTTTAATGAATTTTTTTGTTCTTTTTTGGGTAAATCTTAAAAAATCTTCTTCTCCAAAACCGCTCACCCAATTGCTTTGATATCACACAGGAAAACTTCCTAGGACTCCTAGTTCTTAATTTGTTCACCAGGTGGTGCTGCGATTTTTTCCTAATTTTTTATGAATTTTTGTGTGTTATAGCTATTTTCGACTTCTTCTCCAGAACCATCACTCAGATTAAGCTGAAACATGGTGGATATGTTCCTTGTAGAAGGGTCAAACAAAGTTGTTCACTATGTGAGAATGCTGCAGGTTTCTGATTTTTAACAATTTTTTCAATTCGGGTACTTATCGGTCAATGCAGCTTTCCTGTTGATTACTATGGAAGTCAATTTGCATTCTAATGCTAATTCACATTTTCGACTTCTTCTCCAAAACCGTCATCCAGATTAATTTCAAACTTGGTGGCAATGTACCTTGGGTGGGTTTCTACCAATTTGTTCACGTGGTCATGCTCCAGTGATTTTTGGATTTTTAATGAATTTTTTTGTTGTTTTTTTTGGACAAATCTTGAAAAATCTTCCTCCTTGAAACTGCTTCCCCAAATGCTTTGATATCATACAGGAAGACATCTAGGGACTCCTTGTTGTTAATTTGTTCACCAGGTGGCGCTGCAATTTTTTTTAAATTAATTTTTTGTGTGGTTTTGCTATTCTTCACTTGTTCTCAGAACCATCCCTCAGATTAAGCTGAAATGTGATGGATATATTGTTGTGGAAGGGTCAAACAGTTGTTTACTAGGTGGCACTGCTTTGGATTCCTGATTTTTAAGGATTTTCAATTCGGGTACTTATCGTTCAATGCAGCTTTCCTATTGATTACTATGTAAGTCAATGGGCATTCTAATGCTAATTCACAGGACAACTGACACAAAATTTACTGTTTACTTGATAACTTGAGATCTGTTTTGAGTTAGCTACACATGTTAATTATTCTGTATGAAGGTCATGCTGAGACAGTACATGAATGACCTTGACCTCGTTTGTGGGGTCACAGTGCAACATACATGAATTTTACTCTTCATTATAACTTGAGAATTACTTGAACTTTGATGTTGCATATGTAGGTGTTCTTGTATAAAGGTCAGACTTACTCAGAACATGGTGTCCTTGATCCTTTCCCAAGTTCATAGAGCTGCAAGTGTGATGAATGTCAAGATCAGCTGAGGCACGGGCTGTTCACACAGCCCTCTTGTTAGAGCCTCTTTCCACAGAAATGTTTTGGGCTCCTCAGTCAGTGCCCCTTGGTCTCTGGTCTCTTAGCGTGGTTGATTTGTTAACAATTACAGAAGGCTTGTCGGCACATTCATTTGACTCTGTGTGAGCGATATTGGAATATTTTTGCCATGCTTGTTGATAACGTTGGTTTTATTGATGCAGTGAGCATGGAGACCTGCTCCTCTGGTGTTTGTAACTTAAGGGCATCGTTAAGGGCCCAGGTTCTGTTCTTTTCGTTGTGAGGATCGATCTCTCAACTGTTCCTGTGGCTGGGATCTTTGATCCCCACCTGTGGGTTGTGTGGTTCGGCGTCTCTTGTGGAGGAGGTGCCCGGATCCGCTGTGCATACGAACTGTTCCATTGTGCCCCGTTCTGGAGAAAAAGTTCATAGATCTGTATTGTCAAACTGTCTCTTAGCTTCCAGAAGACTGGAAATTTATCTCTCTTGTTTTATGATTAGGTCGCTTTTTTTCTTAGCTGACCTGAGTAGCCAGTATACTTTTGGCCTTATTAAAGCCAGCATAATCTGTCGTTTAACAATACTTGAGGTTGGTCAGTTCACTGTTGGCCAACGGGTCCAGTTCCTCCACTTGTCTCTTCAGTATGTCCCCTGAAAGCAAGGTTTGTGTCAATTTCACCTGAAATGCATTACCCAGCCACTCAATCAGAGATTTCCATGATGGGATAATCCCTTGTGGTATTTTTGGTCTGTTGAATAACTCATCTGGCACAACTGAACTTTCAATGAAAAAAAAAATCAGTGAAACTTGTGTGTTTATGAAAAAATGAGTGCTTGTTTCACCTTTGTGCTTCTGGTGGTAACAACTGTTTAGAATATAAATATACCAGAACAGGTGGCACTGTAAAACACAGGTATTTTGTTTTTGTTTTTTCCAATGGACATCGAAAAGTCTTGGAAGCCTCTCCATGGGAAGAGTCCAGCATTTTAATCATTCTGTGATTTGTCAGCCACAATCAGCTTGAACCTGCAGATTCCAGGCAAACACTGAAGAAACATTGCAGTCAGCAATAGCAAAGGGAGAAAATTATTCTGCCCCATGTCTACGCAGATGAAATATAAAGTGACCCTTTATGACCTTTTTTTTTTTCACAGGACACACCATCGGGAGCACTGACTTTAACTTCCAAGTATGGCCAACAGTATCAGTGTAGCTTTCCAGACAAAGTGGAAGAAGAGAGGAAAGAGAAAGAAGAAGAAAAAGCAGCCATAGAAACTGGAATCCCAGATCTTTTAAAGCCCATGGAATCCAGTCCATGTCTAATACATGTGAGGGTCAATCTTTCTTTTTTTTTTTCATAGCATGCTTATCTTGTTTAACTCAATGAATGTCAACTGCGACTAAAGTCTTAACTACTTAAGACAAACTGCTCTCAATAATAAGGATGCTAGATTCATTTTCCCTGTTAAAGACCTTTCATTCAAGTATGAGCGTGCCTATAGTTCCTGAGAATGCAATGGTCCAGGTCAACAGCTTTGCTCAGAACGCTTTGGGCACATTGTGCCCAAAGTGTACCAAGGAAAGTTGTTGACTCAGTCCAAAACTTGGCACTGAAAGAGTTAAAATACTGCAAATCAACAAGGGTTAAAGTTGCAGCTTGTTTTATTTCACTCTGGTTCTGAGGTTCACCAGTACATAAATGGTATGTTATTGGTACAAATTAATCTGACAAAGTAGGTTTACATAGAATACAGAAAGAAACTAGGAAAGATGATTTGCTGCATAGCAAATCAGTGTGTGTGTCTTCAAAGCATATTGGTAGGGTAATGTACAACTATTCCATAATACAGGAGTAGAAGTTGGAATGGCATCTCTGTTAATTATAGTTTTGAAGTTATTCAAGATTTAAAATTTCTAATGGTGCTATTTAGCATAATTTAAATAACTACAACTTTTATTTTAAATTCATTAGGTGCGCAATGGTCAACAACCCCCTAGTAGAACTTGGAATGACATCTCTATCTATTATAGTGTTGAAGATATTTGAGATTGAAAATTTCAAATACTGCTAATTAGCATAATTTGAATTGCTACAACTTTTGCTTTAGATTTATTACATGCGCAATGGTCAATAACCCCCTAGTAGAAGTTAAAATGACGTCTCTGTCTATCATAGTTTTGAAGATATTCAAGTTTAAAAATTTCAAATGCTGCTAATAAGCATAATTTAAATTGCTACAACATTTATTTTAAATTCATTAGATGCGCAATGGTCAATAACCCCCTAGTAGAAGTTGGAATAACATCTCTATCTATTATACTTTTGAAGATATTCAAGATTTAAAATTTCAAATGCCCGTGATTTGCATAATTTTAAACATCTTCGTTCTTTTGTATAAAATGGTCAAACTCCTTGTAGGGAGGTACAATCATGCCAAGTTTGGAGTTTCTATGTATAATAGTGTTCCAGAAAAATGTCGGACAAATTTGCTGGTAAAGAAGAAAGAAAGAAAGAATTTCAGGAAAAACAAAAAAGTGTGTCGACACACACACTTTAAATATGCAAAATTGTCTCATTGCAGGACAGTTTCGTTGCTTCCGATTGGTCCACTGCCATACTTAGCATGCTGCGTTGGTGAATACATTGCAGCCTTGTGTGTGGCCCGAGACAGACAATTTCATTTGTAGTTTTCCTTTCCGACAAAGCTGCTCTGTCAACCTCTGGTTAGCTATTAACATGCAAAGTGGCAAGTTTGACTGAAATTCAAACTCTATGACTAGAGGTCATGCAAACATGATCTTTATCAAGCACAAGTAAACAAATGATCAATGAGCAGAGTTGGAAAATGAGTGCCAAGGGTTGAAATTATGTTTCTGTGATTTAACTGTAAGTATTAGTAATAATGTTAATTAGTTTTAATTAACATTACTTATAATTCTGATTAGGCCTACTGAAAACAAATTCAAAGAACAAGTACATAGATTGTTTGTCCTACATTTGTTATTTTCTCTATATTGTAGACCAAAGATTGGTGGAGCTATGAATTTTGTTATGGAAAATATATACGACAATACCACTTAGAGGGTAAGTTCAAGATGCACTGCCTCTTTGCCCTAAAGGTATAACATAGATGAATCAGCATGCAACGTTTTCCCATTAAGAATTACCAGGGAGCATCTTGAGTCATAAATATTGCCTGCCTCGCCTTTGTCATTGCAGATAATGCACCACTGGTCAACAGCTTTCTTCGGTGCAATAGAGTGCATGGAGTAGAGCTGTTGACTCAGTCACAAGAAAAATGAATAATTATTTCTTTTGAAACTGTTCGTTTTCTAAGCAATTGATGATGGTAAAATACACAGAATTCACAGTGATGTGTCCAAGTGTGATAACTTGACCATGTCAAAGTAATACTCTTATGCAAAACAACAAAACAAACTTGAACACAAAGATGTGTGAAACGAGTAGATACCTTTAAAAACTTGTTTAGCAACTGTAAGTTTCCAAGTACTGCAGCAAACTTAAGAAAAATATTTCACATGTTGTCACAAATTTAAAGGCACTTGATTTTGAATTAGAAATGCAATGCATTGCATTTGATGTATGTATGTGTTTCAGATGGTAAAATAGCAAGTAAAGTCATATACTTGGGTTTTTATGAATCAGAATATGATTGGCATAACCAGTCTTCACAGAAGGTAAGATTTGAATGAACAGTGCAAAGCAGTCATATTGTAAACAAGAAAGCATTGTAAAGTGTTTTGTTTAATATCCATGAAAGCAAAATTAAAGTAGATCTCTTGGAGTCTGCTTTTGTGTACAGAGCAAATGTATCTGTTTTCATATACCTATTTGTCATATAAAACTGATAAGATTTATCAAAATCTGCTTATTCCATACAGTCTCCTTAAAAAGATGTTTCTTATTAGGCCTGATCAGTTGTGCTTCAGCAACCCTCACAGGTGCAAAAGAAAAAAGTTAAATGAAGTCCTGTTTATTCTTGGACATAAATGAATGCCCTTTTTATAGAAGAATTTGTCAAGCATTTTTCTTTTCCTTCTGTCAAAAATACAGAGAAAAATCACTGGCACATACTGAATTTAAATGGCAAACTTATGGATATTTTGCATGTTGTGTAAATTTAGAGGAAAGACTGCATCAGGCTTGAATCCCATGCACATGCAGTAAAACAATTAAAAAATAAACACGATGGTATATCAAAAATGCTTTTTTAGATTTTATCAAACTGCGAAACAAAATCTTCCCATGTTAAAATTATGGACGTACATTGTGAATGCAGTTTGAGGGAAACTATTTTTCACAAATATATGACAGGAGTCCACATCTGCAAAGAGCAGTCTTAGTCGATACCATAGTCAACAGTACGTCAATGGTACCACCTGTGATATCACCAACCAGAAACGACGGGCGGAAGTCCGGGTGAGTATGTTGTGTTCAAGAAAACAGGGCATGTTCTATGCAGTTTATGTGTCTTTGGGTTGTGGCGCTGACTGCTATGTTGTGGTTAAAGTCCAATAGTGACATTCAATTAAAAAAAAAAAAAAAACACTGCTTAAACTTTATATATCTTGATGATCCTGATAACTATATACACAGGATAACCTATGGGTATAGTTAGGTCTTTCACTGTTGTAGTGTAGTGATCTGCATTTAAAAATACACCATGAGCTTAATGTTGCACAATTAATTCATTTTTGGAGATTGATGGAAGCAAGTGGTACACCAAACATGAACAAATTTTAATTTACTGATTTAAGGGTCAGTTTAATAAATAAACGTAGTATCTACAACATAATTTTGAAAATCGGTAGAAGCACAAGAAAGTGTCGAATAAAGCACATATACAATGTATCAAGTACTTGACAAAAATAACAATAAAAATGTTTAAAATATTTTAGGATTTTTAAGTGGCATGAATCGAATTGCGTTTGATATTCTATGAGGTATTTATATGCCTACTCATGCCAAAAAAAAAAGTGAAAAAACAACTCCTGTTGAGTCTTGTTTGAATTCTTGTCAGTTTCTCTGCGAAGAAGGTCACGGTGACTACGTGGCCAGACTAGATGAGCCAGAAACCTGTGTCTACACTCTGACAATACACACTACAAAGATCTGTCACCATCCATATCTAAAACCCAAGTCGCCCAACAAGCCTGTTCCAATCACATGTAACCCTTTGCTAACGCAAGACCAGTATGATATATACCTTGCAGAGAAATTACAAGGTAAGACCGCAGTATTTATGTGGAGAGATAAAACTTACATTTGTCTTCAACTTGCATTCCAGATTTCACAGCGACACAGGAGTCATCCAAATGTAAAATGTCCCATTTTGTGAAAAGCACCTGAATTAAATAGAAATTTTTAGCATTTATTTCACTGTAAAATGCATGCTATATCCCATATGCATCCTGAAAAAGTACTTAATTTCAAATTATTACAGTTTTACGCTTGCTGCCAGTCAAACGGTCATGTTGTATAGCTTAGCAACCTGCGAACTTGCGAAGTGGCCCTTATTGCATAATCATGGCAATGGTCATATGACCTTGCAACACGCACACGTGGTCCATTGGTGGTTACAATGTGAACAGTACAGATTTAAAAGCATGGTTCTGAATAAGGTCAAACTTACAAGTAAGTAACTAAAATGACCTGAGTTTCACGGTAAAGAAAGTGTGACCTTATCTGTCGATCACAGTGCATTCTCAAGTCACTTGCAGCTAGGCACATACATATACTTACTACATTCATTGCAGAGATATTTGGCTTTGAATTTTAGACCCTAAAACGAGTTGGACATTAGCCTGAATAGAGAGACTACTGGATTTAACTTAAAAATAATTTGATACCTTTTTCAGCAGAAAAACAGGCTGAAGAGGAGGCAACTATGAGGAAGCTAAGGGACTACAAGATAAAGGCAGCCAGAGGTAAAATAACATGCAATCCTTCTCTTGAAAGACCACCTGTCTTAAAAGACCACCTGTCTTGAAAGACCATCTTCTTGGGGTACCTTCTGTCAACCCTTCCTGAGGTACCCCAATTAGGTCATCGCTAAAGTTCATCTTTGACGACAGGTCTTGCTGTACAATCCTAATGACCTGACACACACATGTTCCATTTTACCCCCTGTTAGTGCCTTGGAACCTCTAAAATATCAAATGGCAATGTTTGGTGTTGTGTCAAGTCTTAAAAAACAGTTTCTGGTAAATAATAGTTTGCTTCTGCAACTTTCATGAGTGAACCCTCCCCCATGAATTAAGACTGAGTCAACAGCTTTTTTAGGCACGAACTGGATGCTAAGTGCCCAACCCATGCCAAGGAAAGCTGTTGACCTGGCGCATGTGATCTTGATAGGTGTCATCTTCATTATTCTCAGTCAAATTGTTTGACCTTACTGAAATTAGGTGAAAATACTGAAGCAGATGACATTTGATCACCAATTGGTTTGGCTGGTTTGAGGGTGAAAGAATCGATGTTGTGTTCAATACAGTTGTGCAGATTGTAAGAAAAATTCAAACAGAACTCAGAATTTGGATGCAAGTATCCGGGTTTATACCAAAGGGTAAAATGGGTAAAATTCCATACCCTAAAATTTTCTCAAGGGAAGAC
Organism: Hermodice carunculata; assembly: GCA_964020975.1. Classification (NCBI taxonomy): domain Eukaryota; kingdom Metazoa; phylum Annelida; class Polychaeta; order Eunicida; family Amphinomidae; genus Hermodice; species Hermodice carunculata. The sequence continues at coordinate 31,768,810 of OZ026623.1, forward strand.
TCTGTACCCTAAACTATTTAAAAGTAACATGCAAAATGATGCCAGCTGAGCATTCTGGGGCTGAAAATTAAGACTTTCAAAGCCTTTTGGATTCCTTTAGCCTCCAGAAATGCTGTAGAATTGATTCTAGAGCATGTAAATTTAAAAGATTTTCTGGGGGAGGACCCTCAGACCCCCCACCCCCATGATAATAATATGGATTCAGGATGTCACATGCCTTTGCTTTTGGCATGTTTCCATACCCTAAAAAAATTTTCTGGAGGAAACCCTGAGTATGTAGAATGATGCTTATCAAAACTGAAATGCAACATTACCATGGTGATAAATGTGACTCGCTCAGGAAGTTAAATTTTAAAATCAAATGTATTTTTGTCGTAAAGCTGCAAAATAAGTGTTGATTTCTTACTTTTTGAACACATCTGGGTTTATGGTCCTCCTCCCAGCATGCATCACATTTTCCACTTCTCAAAACAGCCAGCTGGAATATTTTGAGGCTTTCTGGCAATGACTCTGTACCATGAGTGGGCCTCTGCCAACTATGTTCAAGTGATCATGCTCCATCCTTTAAAAAATGCTTGGGGTTTGGGGGCTTTTTTTTGTTTTTGTTTTTGTTTTTGTTTTTTTTTTTTTTTGTTTTTTTTTTTTTTGTTTTGTTTTTGTTTGTTTTTTTTTTTGGGGGGGGGGGTAGTGTGCATTTTGGACAGAAAGTATTCAAAATGTTTTCTTAAGCATTTTGCCAACTACTTTTATGTCATCAAGAAACACTTCTGGGTACATCTACATAGCCTCTTTGTTACTTATTGTAGGTTGATGGAGCTTCCTTCAATGTATCATTGTTTTGATGCCTGCTGCCTAAGGGGTATGAGTGTTCTGGCTACCAGTTTTTCTCATGAAAATCTGTACATACTTTGTTCAAATTTGGCACCGAGGTACATCATGTGACATAGATGAACTGATGAGATTTCTGTGTCACTGCAAATGGGGGAAACACATTAGTGTGTGTACTGGCTAACATTTATCGTGCTTTATACTGTTAACATGTAGCTTTACATGTAGACAACCCAGAGAGACTGGAACACAGGTCCATCAGATACATCTTTTTCCCATTAAAACTGCAAAAAAAAATGGCACAGTGTCATAAACATCATTTATTTTTATCAAAGAATGAAAATGAAATATGTGACCAGTCAACAACTTTCTGCAGCACGCTATGCCACCGAGGATGGCTGTTGACTGTCCCCAGGGGGTTAACAATTATGTCAGTAAGCACTGCCTTTGGCAGGCACAATGGGGAGTGGGTATTTTGATAGACTCTGCTTAAGGTGGAAGATCTGAAGTCAGCACCTTTGGATAACCTCTAATCACTTTTTCAAACTTTTGGATAGTTTGATACTTAATCTACCTTCTCCCGAAAACTCAGATGTGTGAACATAAAATTTATATGAGAAAACTGATCTCAAAACTTTAAAAAAAACTCTAAAAGTTTATACTAAAAAGTTAAAGCAGTGCCGAGCACATGGGGTTTGTTTGCATGGGCATGATAATGAAGCATGTCATTGTTTGCACAGTCATTAGTCCATGACCACTGGAAACCAATTGACAAGGGTCACTCATAGGGAACAGGAAGCCATTAGCCCTAGAGAGAAGAATGGGCCAGTTCAGACTAATCACTACCATTGATCTGATTACTTTGAAATTCTCTATTGATGTAAAAACAAATTAGTACAATCCACTCACTGGGCAAAATTAAATGGGTCATATCGATGCAAAGTTGCCAGTCTCACCGCACACTAGCTTTACAGCTTCCACCTTAACACTTTGATTATAGCTTTATCAGGTCCGTGTGCCCACATTCATTCTTACACACCTTTGTAAGTTACCATTTTTTGTGTGCTGTATATGTATAATGAGCTAATGCGTCCAATGCCACACTATTTTTTTTTAACTACCATTATTCAGTATCAGGAGAAATGGTTGTACCATTCTCTCTCTCTCTCTCTCTCTCTCTCTCTCTCTCTCTCTCTCTCTCTCTCTCTCTCTCTCTCTCTCTCTCTCTCTCTCTCTCTCTCTCTCTCTCTCTCTCTCTCTCTCTCTCTCTCTCTCTCTCTCTCTCTCTCTCTCTCTCTCTCTCTCTCTCTCTCTCTCTCTCTCTCTCTCTCTCTCTCGTGGTTAGTTGATCAAATGGCATGCAATGCCATACTGTTAATTATGCTGCAGAAGAAATGGCAATGAATTGGTATCCAATGCTCTGCAATACAGTAAATGTATGTTATAGGGATGTTTAAAGGATGTCTTGATAATTATTTGGGTGGTCTAGAGGTTTATAAGACTCTTTTTAGGTTGTTTTATTATACATGTTGACATGGAAAGTACCAGACTCTATAGTTTACAGGGTTAAATGTGAGGAACTGTTGGCCTGGGGTTTGAAATGGTGCGTCCGTATGTTGATCTTTTGCACTTCTATTTAACAATTGTCACATCCACTTGCATTTAATCCTTTCCCTGCTCCCAAGCATCGAAAACGTGCTGGCGGTGAAATGTCATCTGCTTCAATAATTTTGACTAATTTCAGCAGACAAGAAAAACAGTTTTAGTGACATTGATGTAAATATAGACTTATCAAGATAACATTTCCCACGGCCAACAGCTTTCTTTGGTGTGGGTTGATCGCTTAGCACCCAACCCATGCCAAAGCTAGCTGTTGACTCAGTTTTAATGTGGGGCGCAAAGGGTTAACTATTACAAACAGCACATCAGTTTGCGTTTAAACGTCTTGATGCTGATGCCTCAAAAATGTTTCATTCCCTGTTTGCTGGTAAATGATGTCACACAGTTTGCAACTTGTTTCTTTCATCAGTGCTGCATCATCACTCTTGCCCGGCTATTGATTGCTGGCATGGTGGTAATGCATGTATTGTACTGTGTTGTCTGCAGCTCAGGCAGCCAAACTTCGACAAAGGGAGCGGCATGGATCAGCCTCGAGTGGAGCGGACTCAAATTCTTTCGAGCCATCTATTGCAGACCCAGAGACTGGAACTGTTCAGGATGGCGATGCTTCTAACGAAAAAAGCGTCAATGTTGCTTCAGGCTCGGACAGACAAGGAGTATCTCCTGAGAAAGGGCAGGGTGTTTCAAAAGAAGAACACAAGGGGCCGGAATCAAGTAGCAAGGCAACAGAAACAGGGTTTCGGAAAGCAACAGAACCTGAGGGCTCAAAAATTAAAATTGAAAAGAAAGTTGAGAAGAATACTGTGGACGATCTGAATCAAATGGTTGCAAACTTACTAAAACAGCGGGCAGATGGGGAAGCACTTGAGGTCGAAGGTCAGGGTCTAGGTAAGTCTCTAATATAACAGTGTTGTGTAGCCTTAGATGTGAAGCCTTGCCGTAGTTGGTGGGTGTATCCAGCCCAACTGCATATTTATTTCACTCTTTCTAATAAAGTGAGCTAATCTGAAATACTTGGTATAAAAAAAAAAAAATGTAGACCTGTATGTTTTGGGGATCGTTCAACATTTTCATCATTTTGATATTAAGCGTACACAGTACTTTTTTCATGACCCCCTTCCGCCCCCCCCCCCCCAAAGGAGTACAATTCAACATTTAAAAGATGATGATCAGTAGGAAGACCCCAGTGGTAAACCAGAGATCACTTTCTCAACTCATGCATTTAATTTAAGGTAGAATTTTACCTCAACGATGGTAAATTTATGCAAGATGACCACATTTGGTGGGTGGAAATAAAAAATTAAGCCAATAGGAAACTAGCATGATGATGTTGACAAGGTTCTGACATTTCCATTGATACCAAACATGCCTGAAATCGCCAAGAGAATCGTGCAAAGTTTGAGGCCGAAAAATACGCAGTTTTACCACTGTTTTGCGGATTGTTATGCGGCAAAAATACCGAAAACAATTGATTAGATGTTTGTTTTAAAGTCTGTGTGAACAAAATCACCACATTTACACAACAAAAGTGTTTCTGCAGCAAAAAGTACGCAGTTTGATTGACCAGAAGTGAGCGTACAATGTCTGTACGTAAATAAACGTCCATATGGATGCCCCAATACTGAAGATCATGTTTCTTAGGCGATCCCAAGATTAAATTCAGCATGATAGACAGCTAACCCCCATGAAATAAATAACAGAAGTAGAGTTGAAAACATCACCATTATCTTCTTCCAACTTGTTCGTGTCACTGCTAAAAAATGGCACTACTTTATACTCCAAATCTTCAAGCGTAGCTGACCATCTTGTGTCAGTGAACAGATCATCATTTTTATTGCATCATTAAAAGCGTACAACACCTTTTACCCCTTCCCCGCCTAGTGTCTGGTTTGTAGGCTTGTGAAAGTGATTGCACCATCCCTTACATGGATTGCAAAACAGACCAAACCTATATCAATCGCTTCACATGACACAGATGTTGGCTTGCAAATACTTCGTGCCATTTGATGTGGTAGAGGAAACTGAAAGGCTCAGATAAAATCACCATGTACCATGTCCAATAGGTTTCCAGGCCAGAAATTCAACCGGAGTTGCCGAGGTGCAGGACGATTGTGTTAAACCCTCCACATCTGGTACCAGTCCCTGACTAAAGTGTAAACAGCTGTTCATGTTAGCCACTTAGCCAACAGGCAGAAGTACATGGACCTGGCTCTGTTTAGTTGTACTTTTCATATCTGTCAAGGGGGAAGTCAGGCCAGTCATTCACACCACACCTATGTTATGTGACCAAACACAGGAAGCAGGCCAGACTAGACTTTCATCTAATTTGTATTTCACACAAAAGCGGGGAAAATATATTTTCCAATCAGCAGTTTCAAAACAATAGACAAGGATTCATGCTACTGCCTACATGATATGTCTACAAATATATTTACATGTGCTTGCTTAATTATCAAACAGAGTTAACTGATATTGCCGATTTTTCGAGTCATTTGCAACACTGCTCGGTTTTTGACTGTACGTGACTCTTTTGTGGTCAGAACCAGAGTAAGTCAATAGCTTTCATCGGAGTGGGATGGTATGTTGCACCCAAGTAGTACCAAAGAAAGCTACTGACCCATTGCACGCTGTTGTGTTGTGTCTTATCTACAATGCAAGGTATGCATGTTGATTTCCCACCAAAATCAGTTGTCCTGTTGCTAGGCAACAGTTATAAGCATCTGCCATGATGCAGGAGTCCGCATGGATACACCAGGGGTGGCCCTGACACTTTTTGAAAGAAGGGAAACTTTTTTTAAATGAAATAACCATTCCAAGTGGGTATTCCACAAATTTGACTCGCTGTTCTGAGGAGAAAAATGAAGTCGTTACCATTGTTTCCAACAAGAATTTTCTTTTCAGGGGTTCGCAAGACGGGAATTTCAGGGGAAAAGACAAGATTTTCACCAGTTTTACATCTTAACAAATAAGACGTGACCATTTCGAGTTTTTTCAGAGGATATTTCTGATTTCGGTAGGGTAATATACCCCCATTCGGGGGGCTTAAGGGACATTGGCAAGAGCAACACATTTTGTGCTGCCTGATGCAGGGATCTGGCCACACGTACAGGTGCTTCCTTGTTGATTGAGCGGGCTAGGACAGCGCCCCCTGGTGATCAATGTATTGTAGTCACAGCTAAAATGTTTTCTGTAATTAATATGAAATTTAATTAAATATGACAAAGAGGCAGTTTACATCAGCACCCTGTTGGGCCGTTGAGCAGGAGAGGCTGAAGAGCTGGGATATAGATATGAGACTCTTTATAAGGGATTTGAATACAGTGGTACCTGCTGTATGCAACCACTGCCGTAAGCAGCCGTATTGCTTTTTGTGGTCACTAGCATGGGACATAGGAGTCAATTTCTTTGTAAAATTCATCTGTGGTGATAGGTCACTTGCTGTATGTGGCCACTTTTTCTTGGCTGAAGGGGTGGCCACATACAGCAGGTACCACTGTAGTATGTGGATCAATGACATGCTAATTGTTGTTCTTTTTCGTGCCCTGTGTGTGTTTCATGCTTGTTGCACAGAATGTCACTGTCATGGATGCAAAAATATCAACAGTTATAGCATGTTTGATCATCGTGTCCTGTTCATTTCAATTTAATAGGAACATCACGGAAAGCAAAATTTCACGGAAATACAGGTGATAGGGTACAAAGCTGCCACCTGAATGTGGGTCTCATTGAGCTCAGCGAATGCAGGACTTAAAAAAAGCCTTGGTGTGTGGTAGGGGAATCCATGGATGTTTAAATCTGTAATAGTTTCATCCTGGTACAAACTTCAGCTTCTGTGTACATGTACCCTAACATGTTCACACTTGTCAACATCCTTTGACAAGAAATCTGGAAGTTGTTTGGTCTCCATGGGGGAGATGTTACATTTAACAAAGAATTAGGAAAAACAGATAAACTTGCAGAGAGGCAGATTGTCCAAAACAGTGAAAATTTCAGATGAAAATTATGGAAAGTTGGGCAGAAAATTGGCAGATTCCCATCCATTGGGGGAGACTTAACAGGCATTAGAGGACATGGTCATGCTGAAATGCTGTGAAACAGCATTTTTTTTTTTTTTAATTTTTAAGTTTTTGTCGGACAGGGTGACCATTAATACTGGTAAAGTAACTTGCAGCACCAAAGTTGGTACATTTTTATTGCATTTTCAAGGACAGGAAGAAGGCAGGGAAAATAACATGGACCTGAATATGAAGGTCAACGTCATCAAAGACCCTATGGAACTTCGAAAATATATGAACGCATTGCTGGCAAAAGAGAAGACAGACAAAAGTAAAGATACAGATGATGCCGTTCAAACTGAGGTCAAGGACGCACAGACACAGGGCGGAAGGTCAGGTCACACAGAGCCAGAGAGGACGATCAAAAGTAGGACCATCGTCCAAGAAAAAGCTCCACAAATTAAGCACACTGATAAGGAAGCTCCCCCAATAAAGGAAGATACGACTTTGAAGTTCAAGAGGTAAGATCACACGGTTAACATCGGCTCCAGTGTTAATCGTGAAAGTTGCTTGCATCCGACTTTAATAGTTATAATGATTTCAGATTCAGATTCTTAGACAAAAGACCTTTCATTTAAATACCAGCATGTCATTTATTGCAGAGAGGATCATGGTCCTGGTCAACAGCTTCCATTGGTCTGTTTTGGGTACATTGCACCCAGAGTCCACCAAAGAAGCTGCAGGGTGAGAAAATTTGTTTTGAAACTGCTTGTCTTGTGGGACAAGTGACACAAAATTTTCACTTTTTCGTCCCTCATAATATCACTTGTGCTAATGATGTGTACCAAAGTTTTGGTTTCACATAGCATGTTTTAATGGAAATCATTATGTCATACAGTGATTTTATGTGTCTATTATGCCAACGAAATTTGAAATTGAACAGATTATCGATTTTTCCAATAAGAATTACTTGTCGATGGGACAAGTGAAATTGGAAAGTCACTTGTCCCGAACAGTAGGATCATAGGAATTTTCACACCCTGGTTCAAGCTGTTGACTCAGTCACGCAGCTTAGCATGCAAAGTATGATATATTGAGGTGCCAAATATCCTCACACACAACATCAGATCCACCCTAATTTAATCTCAAAACCCCCTTTTCCCATGACATTCTGTATTTTGGTGAAAAGGAAATTATTTCAGTACCCCTTTGTGGTTACACAATATAGTAACACCTTGGAAAACTAGCTTGTACTTTGAGTCTCGTAAACTGATGATGGTTTCCCTGTCTGATTGGTGAAACAAGAACACAAACAGGATGCTATGTCCCAAGTTTATTGAATCACAGATAAAAGAATTTTAGTGCTGGTACCAGGCTTTACAGCCTGTAGTACTTGGAAAACTCGGGACAGCACACATGACAACATGACACATGTAGCCTGTGTAAAACTGAAGTCCCACAGCTGTCATATGTAATGGGAGGAATTCATGAGTCACTGCAGACCTGTTCTTCCTAATCACATGTATGTCGCTAGGCAACAGAAATATGCCTCCACGATGATGAGGGAATTTTGTTATTGAAAGATCTGAAAAGGACACTTTTTCTGGTACATAACTGAAAAAATCTGAATATTTTAAGCAACTTTATGTTTTGAATCACGTGAAGACTTACAGGCTCTTGCTTCCTCAGGATGGTATTTTTTTTTATTATAAAACACATTTTGCCCTGCTAAACACATGAATATGACCTCTTTCCTGTCAAGTTCCTTGTTGCAGGATAGGGGGCAGCACATGGCTACAGTTACTTATGAATACCTCCAATTAGCAAAGAAGTGTCTGTCTCATAGCAGTGGCTCATTTCATTTATCTCTCTCAACTGCGACTTAAGTCGAACTACTTAAAACAAATTGCAGTGAATTATAAGAATGCTACATTTGTGCTCCTTGTATAAGAAAAAAAAATCAATCAAATGCCAGCATACCCGCAGTTACATAGCCTATATAGTAGTCCAGGCCAACATCATACCTCAGCATGCTTTGGGCACAATGGCAGTGTTCTCCTTCAATATTGTATTAAATGAGGATTAAGTGATCACAAGCATTGTAATTGTCACTGGGTATTTACAAGAAGACTGGTAAAACTTGCACTGTAGATCAAATAGATCTTGCTGATGCATTTATGCTTCAGATAAAACCAAAAGTGGGACATGGGACAGGTTTTTTAGCTCAGGTGATCATATCACCTGAGCTAATACCATGGTCTCAAAATCCGTGGCCTTCGAAAACAATTTAAATTTTCGACTTCTTCTCCAAAACCGCAAGCTAGATCTGCTTCAAACTTGGTGGAAATGTGCCTTGGGTGGGTCTCTTCCAAGTTGGTTCAAATGGTCATGGTCCAGTGATTTTTGGATTTTTAATGAATCTTTTTGTTCTTTTTTGGGCAAATCTTAAAAAATCTTCTTCTCCGAAACCGCTTACTGAATTGCTTTCATGTCACACAGGAACACTCCCTGGGACTCCTAGTTCTTAATTTGTTCAGGTGGCTCTGCAGTTTTTTCTAATTTTTTATTCATTTTTGTGTGTTATAGCTATTTTCTACTTCTTCTCCAGAACCGTCTCTCAGATTAAGCGGAAACATGGTGGATATGTTCCTTGTAGAAGGGAAAAACAAAGTTGTACACTATGTGGGAATCCTGCGGATTCCTGATTTTTAACGATTTTTTCAATTCGGGTACTTATCGGACAATGCAGCTTTCCTATTGATTACTATGGAAGTCAATGAGCATTCTAATGCTAATTCACATTTTCGACTTCTTCTCCAAAACCGTCATCCAGATTAACTTCAAACTTGGTGGCAAGGTACCTTGGGTGCATTTTGGGTTCTTGTTGGTAAAAGCATATATTCTGATTGTTTACTATATAAATCAATTGGCCTCTGATACAGATTCACATTTCAACTTCTCCGACGAAACCGTCAGCCAGATTACTTCATACTTGGTGGCAGTGTTACTCTAGTGGGTATTCCACCAAGTTTGTTCTAATGGTCAGCTTATGATTCAGCTGAGCACAGGATCAGTCCTGATCCTCTAGTTATAAATTCCTTTCCCCTCTTGCCAACTGAAATGGTAAATCATCATTTTCAACTGCTGTTAAGTGCCCTTTCTGATACAGGGAGGGTGGTCATGGAGGAGCAATGTGTGTTCTCTCTTGAAAACGATGAAAATGAACCATCCTTTAAGATGCAAATTGAAAAAAATCAATACAATCCTGTGCCACAAATGGAGTCCGACATGAATTCTTGGTAATAAAGAATCCCCGCATGTATTTGTATGTGCAAATATTGCACACAGGAAGTGTAGGGGTCAAGACAAACTTAAGTGCCAGACAATTGCCTTTTACTTACAAAGCTGGAACTAAAATATCTTTCCAGCTATATGTGATAAGGTTGTGAGGAAAAAAAATGTCTGCACAAAAAACGTTGACAGTTAACCACTGGATCAAACAAAATTATAACTCAGAAAATGGACTAGTGAACTAGAAATACATTTGCTGAAGCAAAAGTAAATTTTGCCAGGTATATTCTCATGAATGATGACATTCAACAGTGCGTCGCCAATTTTAAGTTTGGAACAAGTTTGTTTAAAACTTAAAAGGGACGATTGCCAAAAGCTCTCTTGCGCTTGGGGCGCCGTTACAGAATTGAACAATAAAGTAAGTAGATCTGTATTGACACTGTCAACTATTGCTGGCATCTGGCTACCACTACCTACACAGGATACTTTCAGGGACATGCTGGATCAGATGCAATGAGGATGTGTGGGAATCCCAGTGTATGCGACACGTGGGATATCCCAAACAACGACATGTTATTGTCGAGGAAAACTCTTGTTGATGCACGAGGGCATTTGAATATAAACAAACGGCTTTTGTCCAGTAGCCGTCTGAAATAAATAACTAAGTCAATCTAATCAGCAGTATTAGGAATGGATAGAACAGAAACCTGTCAAAATAAATAGAGAGAGAGAGAGAGAGAGAGAGAGAGAGAGAGAGAGAGCACACGGTTAGATCAGATGATGCCAACTACTGTTACTATCAAAATGCTGGCTTACAAGCAGTTGCTCTCCATCGGGCCAGAATCTGAGAAATTTGCTATGTGCCTCCGTTCATCGCAATTTTATCGCAGGAAAACAAATGCTCACTTTAATTTAGCAATTAGCTAGACGTACATGTAGAGGCCTGTGCTACACTTGATACATGTAATGTGAACTGGGCACTGACAGAATATTAGATGAGTGACAGTGGAGGCCTTCCAGTGAACAGAAGGATTGTCACGTTGTATATTTGTGAGAAATTTGGCATGACAGTGACAATGTAAAGTTGTGTTAGTATATTTAATATGACCGTCAATGTCGCGGCTCCAGTAACCATTACTTTCGAATGAATTGGTATCATCAATGGGGAGAAAATAACGAATAGGTCAATTCTTGGAAACATAATTAAGATAAAAAAATCAGGGACCAAAAGAAGTATTTTGCCAGGTCACATGACTTGGTGAAACAAATATGACAATTTTTCTTACCACTACCAATACAGTTGTTGAAAATATTGCACACAAGTCCTGTTATACACAATTCGTATTTTCAATTGTTGTAGATCTGAAAAAGAAACAGACAAACAACCAAAGGAAACAGAAGAAACACCAGAAGATCCTGAAATTATGAAGGAATTTGACAAAGGTAAATTACTAAGGAAAAAAACAAGTCAAGATTATAGAGGGGGGCAAAGGGGTTTTTCATGCCAATGCACAAGGCAATATTATGTACTGTACTGGATAATTCTTGATTTTCCTTGCTTTGTACTTACCACTAATTTGCAATTTTCATATTTTGCGTACCATGCACTAGGGCAAAATTATGACCTGTACAAGGAATTGGTGGCCACGAGTACTCCCTTATTATTAACACATTTGAAATCAGCATTTTTTTTTTTTGAATGGATGATGAGAAATTTTTGGATTGATAATGATATGAGCAGTTTTATTCATTGCCATATCCTCAGTTTATATTGTGGTACAGAGTTTGAGTCCCGAGCTTATCTTGACCAAATCTGACCCCTGACATTTGAAGAGTGAAAAATTCCAATGATATTGCTGTCATGCAAAGAGCTGCGTCTTTACCAAAACACCTTGGGAATTTGTCAACATAGCAGCCTGGTATATGTATGTCATCAAAGCAGCATGGCCATGGCAGCAGCAAAAGTATTGCATTCTCTGGAGAGAAGTGTCAAGCAGATACAATTGTCAGCTTTAAACAGTAAATACATTTCCAAGGTCTTGTCAAATGCCACAGGGCAGGGGGAGTCAATAGCTTGCTGTGCCATACACTTACGTGCCAAAGTATGATGACTTGATTCCACCTGGGACCTGAGCTGCCCTTTCACGTGAGAAGGGAGATTCCGATCAAGCTCAAAGGGGTTATCATTGATATTCATCATGCCTACCCACATGGCATCTCGCATATTTCATGCAACTCATATAAAATGTATTAAGCCCCTGAAATCATTTTCATCATCAAATGGTGTGTTGTTTATAATGGGCAACTGTTTGTTTAGTGACCCATGAATAGGGGGTGGTTATTAGGATTTTTTATGTCCCCCTTCAAAGAAGATGGGGCATATAGCTTTGCACATGTCGGTCGGTCTGTCTGTCTGTCAGTCGGTTGGTCGGTTGGTAGACTGGTTTCCGCACAATAACTCAAGAAGTTTTTGTGCAAAGACTTTGATACTGTACAGGTGTATCACTCTAGTCAAAAGCTAGGCAAAGTTTGAAGATGGGTGACCTTTACCTAATTTCCAAAGTCACAGTGGTACCTGAGTTAATTTTGGTTTCCGCACAATAACTGAAGAGGTTTTTAAGCTAGGACTTTTATATTGCACAGGATTATATTCCATATTTGGGGCTAGGAGAAGTTTGAAGATGGATGACCTTGACCTCATTTTAAAGGTCACAGAGCCACTTTACTGAATATGGTTTCATGCTTTCTACATGATAACTTATACATGTACCTTGGAGCTAGGACTTTTATATTGCACAGCTTTATGGTTCTCTGTAAAGGCTAGGTTGAGCTTGAAGATGGGGGACCTTGACCCAGTTTTTTGGGTTACAGAGAGATTGTAGAATTACTGTGGTTTCTGCACAATAACTCCAGAAGTTTTTAAGTTAGGACTGGGATACTTTACGGGTTGATAGTTCTTGCTAAGGGCTAGAAGAAGTTTAAAGTTTGGTGACCTTGATTTAATTTCCAAGGTCACAGTGGTACCTGAGTTAACTTTGGTTTCCACATGATAACTGAAGAGGTTTTAAACTAGGACTTTTATATTCCACTGGATAATTGTCCGTATTCGGGGCTAGTTCAGGTTTGAAGATGGGTGACCATGACCTAATTTCAAAGGTCACAGAGCCACTTGGTTGAATACTGTTTCTGCATGATAACTTGCATTTTAGAGGTAGCACTTTTATATTGCACAGCTTTATGGTTGCCTATAAGGGCTAGTTTGAGTTTGTAGATGGGTGACCTTGACCCAGTTTTGAGGGTCATACACAGACAGTAGACTTCCTGTGGTTTTTGCACAATAACTGAAGAAGTTTTTGAGCAAGGACTTGGATACTGCACCGCTATATAGTCCTTGTTAAGGGCTAAAAGAAATGTTAAGTTTGGTGACCTTGATCTAAATTCCAAGGTCACATATTGACCTGATTTAACTTTGGTTTCCGCACAATAACTGAAGAGGTTTTTAAGCTAGGACTTCAATATTGCACACAATTATAGTCCATATTTGGGGCTAGGCAAAGTTTGAAGATGGATGACCTTGACCTTATTCGAAACATCACAGCCACTTTACTTAATATGGTTTCATGGTTTCTGCATGATAACTTGTACCTTAAAGCTAGGACTCTTTTATTGCACAGCTTTACAGCTCCCTAATCCCTATAAGGGCAAGGTTAAGTATGAAGATGGGTGACCTTGATCCACTTTTCAGGGTGATAAACAAACTTGATAGAATAGTTCCTCATGGTAAGTACATGACCTCAATTATTATGGGGTTATGAGGTAAAAAATGAAAATGGTTTTCTGATAATAATGCAACAGCAGTTGTATTTATTTGTCTGCAACTTGTGAAAATGAAAAGGTCAAGATGAACTTTGCAATGAAAAATGATTTTTTTTTTTATATAACTCAAGAATGGTTCACGAGAGGGATTTATATAGGCAGAGCCTGTTTCCCGATCGCTTTTTTGAATAAAAAAAATATGTTGAAACCAAGAATGGTTGAATGTGCCTATTGGTCCCAAACTTGATATAATGATTGATCATGATAAGTATATGACCTGAATTGATCATCATTAGGTCATGAAGTGAAATGTTAAGCTCATGACAAGCCTAACAATGGAAATGGTTTTCTGATGGTGCAACAATGGTTGTATTTATTAGATTGAAGTTTAAAGATATGTGACATTGATGTATGATCAACCTTCACTAATTTTGTAAGGTCACGAGTGCCCCATCTACCACTATCAATAGGGTAGCGAGGGCAAGGGTAATGAGAGCTTGGGGCATCTATGTTTTACAAACATATCTTGCTTTGTTTTGTTTTTTTTGTGTATATCATCATGTGCCCGACACACATATACACTGACTGCATCAATTTGGTTAAGTGTGTGAGCCATATGGTGAGTAACAACAAATACCCAGTTGTGATGTTAGAGACTCTACCATATCACGTCACCTTTTCATGCCTCACGCAATAGCTGGTAGCTACCTGTGCTACATTTGTGCATATATAAATGGTGTTATCAACCGTTAAAATTCCAGTGCCGGATGAGACCTACCTAAGGTCGAAACCCAGCACACTTTTTGCCTATCAGTGCCAATATACCTTTGTTTTGTTTGAACTTCATTGTTATGAGGATTACGACTGACTTGAAGTTCGCTATTGTCATAACTCCCCTTCATAGACTATACATGTATATGTAATATAGTTCAGCACATAAAACAGTAAAACATGCCCAGAGTGGTAAACAGTGTAACAGCCCCCAAGTGTCACTAATTGTGTGATCAATTTGTGAAACCTATGTGGATGCTTTTACTTTTTTATTATTAGGTTTAGATAAGATTGCTCCAGATACCAAAAAGAAAGCAAGATTGGCCAAATACAAGGGCACCATTAAGTCGGCCATGCATTCCAAATTTAATGAAATTGTTGATGAGGTAAGTGTCCCTTGTTATTGTGCAGTGGTACATATAGATATCCATGAAATGAAATAGTTGTACATGATCTTAAATTTGACTACACAATGGGAGTGGGAGATATTTCTTTTTTGCTCTCTCTAAGTGTATAATGCCTTCCTATCTAGATTGATGAAAAAAGATATTGAGCAAAGTTGCTTTTCAGATCTGTGTGACCACTATATCTAGCGGTATGCATCGTGCATCACTCATCTTCAAGACTTTGGCTCCTGCAATGTCTCATAAATATGCAGATGATATTTGTCAAATTTGGCACAAAAATGCCTTATAAGGAAAACATCAATTTTTACCCTTCGGCCTTATGAGGCCGACGGGTATTGTCGTACCCGGCGCAGTCCGTCTGTCTGTCCGTCCCGTGGTTTTACCACCATAACTTCAGAAATTTTTGAGACAGGACTTTCAAATTGCACATGATAATACACTTCTATGTGGCCTACTTTGTGTGCAAGCATAGTTGACCTTGATGTAATTCTCAAGGTCACAGTGGTCACATGTGCTAAGCAACGTTACTGCTCTAACTATTGAAAGCCTGCATCTAGCAATCTAAATCTTACACACAAGAAGCTTCATAGAGTGATTTAGAAGCCGATTGAAAGTAGAGGTCATAGCTCTATATTTGACCTACTTTTTGAGGTCAAAGGTCAAGTGCACAATGGTGGTATTGGTATAACTAAGGAAGTTTTTAATTCAATTACATGGAATTTTATACACACATGTATCACAACCAAAAAATGTGTCATGACTCAAAAGCAGTTTGCTAGGTCAAGTATCTGGGTCACAGTGACCTATTCATTGAAATTTTGTTTACCACGATAACTTCAGAAATTTTGAGACAGGACTTTCAAATTGCACATGATGTAACACTGCTATATGGCCTACTTTGTGTGCAAGCATAGTTGACCTTGACCTAATTCACAAGGTCACACAGTGGTCACATGTGCTAAGCAATGTTACCACTCTAACTATTGAAAGCCTGCATGTAGCAATCTAAATCTTACACACAAGAAGCTTCATAGAGTGATTTAGAAGCCTATGGAAAATCGAGGACATAGCTCTATATTTGACCTACTTTTTGAGGTCAAAGGTCAAGTGCACAATGGTGGTATTGGTATAACTAAGGAAGTTTTTAAGTCAGTTACATGAAATTTATGCACACATGCATCACAACCAAAAAATGTGTCATGATTCAAAAGTAGTTTGCTAGGTCAAGTATCTGGGTCACAGTGACCTATTCATTGAAATTTTGTTTACCACTATAGCTTCAGATATTTTTGAGACAGGAATTTCAAAATGCACATGATATTACACTCCTATATGGCCTACTTTGTGTGCAAGCATAGTTGACCTTGACTTAATTCCCAAGGTCACACAATTGTCACGTGTTGAGCGACGTTGCCGTTCTAATTATTGAAAGCCTGCATCTAGCAATCTAAATCTTACACACAAGAAGCTTCATAGAGTGATCTAGAAGCCTATTGAAAATGGAGGTCAAAGCTCTATATTTGACCTACTTTTTGAGGTCAAAGATCAAGTGCACAATGGTGATATTTGTATAAGTAAGGAAGTATTTAAGGCAGTTACATTAAATTTTATACAATCATGTATCATAACCAAAATATGTGTCATGAATCAAAAGTAGTTCACTAGGTCAAGTATCTGGGTCACAGTGACCTATTCATTGAAATTTTGTTTACCCACGATAACTTCAGAAGCTTTTGAGACAGAACTTTCAAATTGCATATGATAGTACACCACTGCAAGCATAATTGACCATGACCTAACTTTCAAGGTCACACAGTGGTCACAAGTTTGCTGAGTGACATTGTGCATCTAGAAATCTAAATCTTAAAACAAAAGAAGCAACATAGGGTGATCTAGAAGGCTATTGAAAGTCAACGTTATACCTCTATATTTGACCTAATGTTCTTGAGGTCAAAGGTCAAGTGTACAATAGTAATATTTGTGTAGGTAACTATACCTGATACTATGGGACACTATTCCTATTCACTTACAGCAAAAGAGATTGAAGGCGGCCGAAGGGTACCGCGTTCTTTGAACGGTATTTTTTTCTAGTTTTAACCCTAAGGGAGGCATATTGGTGAACACGTCTCACTTCCTGTGGCCAAAATGATGGATGAACAGAATGTTTGATCTGTTTCAGTCACTGCGCGAGATGAAGAACGAGGGCATGGAAGTTGATGTAGACAAGAAAGCTGCCTTTGGAAAATTAGCACAGACTCTCTCCACCTTACTCAGTAGGCTCGAGAAAGCAGAAAAAGGTTAGTTCAGTGCGCATAACTTTAGACAACAAAACTTTCAGGGGGGTCATTTTTTTTGTGACAGTGGTCAGTTATTTCCATCTTACTTTACAGTGTCACTTGGTAATACCCTTTGTCGATGCCATGCTCACAGGGTAACCTAAGGACTGCTACACTGAGCACCCCAGGCATCGCTCGTAATTACTCAGCTATCTGGCCATGAAATACACTTGTAGGACGTACTTCGCTGCCCTGATAGAAAGATTTATACCACCTCAGCAATAAATAAAGATATTTAATTGCTAGTGAGGACTGGCGGAACGGCTCTCTTCAGTACGCTTGCAGCAGAATGCACCCAGAGTGCACCTGGAAGAGCTGTCAACAAATTGGATTCTGTATAAGTGGAAATATTTCCAAGGTATTTAATTTCCCAAATTTTACTTGATAAAACCATTCAGGAAAATATAAAAACAGGAAATTTTGGACATTGACTGCTAATTATACATGGCAATGAGGAGCAACATTTGAAGATCAGGAAACTGAAAAATGAAAACCATGAAATTTTCATTCTCGGCAAAGTCAGGAAATTTTCCACTGGAGAATATTTCCACTTATGCGGCACATGAAAAAAAGTTGTATGCAGGTAAATCTGCAGGCAGTCCCGCAGGTTCATTCTTTTCAGCACATTTGTGGTGATCGTGTAGGGGAAAAACAAAAACAGAAAAACAGGTCTGGCTCAGGTCAGAAAGGCACCGTGGAAAAGATGCATGTGTTTCTGTGTCATTTCTTTGTAGAAATTCAGACAGTTGATGACAATATCAAAAAAGTTCAGACAGTGCGGGATGATCTCAAGAAATCTCAGACAGTGCGGGATGATCTCAAGAAACCTCAGACAGTCAAAGAAACACAAAGCACAGAGCCAAGAGAGGACAAGACGGAAGAGGAGGACACGGAGACTACGTGGGGCCAAGGCCAACCAGACCAGAAGGCAGCCCAAGGTATAGACTGCTCTCTAAGTGTGGAAAACTTGTTTGTGTCAGTCCTGCATTTTTGCTTTTCAGTGAAGCCTGATAAGGACACTATCTGTACCATGCAAAACTTGCCACCTGACTAGCAGTGTGAATTGTCAAGTACATGTTATGCAAGAACCACTATTTAGTGTTAACACTGTGATAATCCTGTTGAAACTTGTGACCAGTGACGGGTAATTATGCTGTCCCTTTGAAGAATGAAACTGTGCATAGAGCTTTGGTCATGTGGGTTGGTAGACCGAATGTTGTCTGGTCAATGAATCGAAAATTGTTGAAGCTAGTGGTATGAAACCTTGACAGGGTCAGTGATCACAGCCAGCACATGACCTTTATATCGAGTTTCTCACTTGTATTGATTCATGACAGTAGGCCATACACAACACAGTTTTGTGGGATATACACCTTCAGTTCACCAAGTGGATGAAAACTTTTGTACAGATGACATTAAGGTATGCTGAAGAATTACGTTTGTGAGTTTTCTTTCACCTTTTTTTTTAAAAAAAATTTGAGTGGCATATAACTCGATCCTGGAAAATTCCCAAACTCGCTATACTTGTATATGTCATGCTAGTCATTTCAAAATGTTGTTCTGTGTCTGATGCTTATGTCCCTTATTTGTCAATATACTTGTAGATAAAGGTACCTCGGAGCCAGCAGAATCTAGCGCCAGTGGCCCTAAAGCTACAAAAAAGATACAGAATATTAATATAGACAACCGTGTCAGAGTGCGAGTGACTCGTCTAAAACAGTCCAAGCTGCCAGGCCAAACAACATCGACAGCAGGCAAGACAGTCAAGTTACATGATGGACAGAAGCAGAAACTCGAGCAGTCGGTGAAAGATCAGCTACAGAAAGCTGGTATGGATACAAAAGGTATTATAAGTGTGAATAGAATATACACAAACAAAGAAAACAAGCAACACAAGAAATCTTTTCAGCAAGTCTTTGTCACTGTCATTGTATGTTTGCATAGAGAGTGGAACTATCATGCAGGTAGTGCAATACTACAGAACTTTTTCATCGAGAATGAAAGGACGAACCAGTATTGTGGCATTTGTTTTTAAGAGTACAAATGCTGTAAATGTACTTTAAGAATCCTTGTGCTCAACTTGATTTGGTACCGTTCATGCACTTGCTTTAAACCATGCCAAAGTTGCATGAGAACAGAAATCGTTAAACAGAAAAAAACAGTATAAAGAACAATAAGTCCACTGCCCCAAGCAGAAAGGAAATCTGTATTCACACTTGCGAAAATGGAAAAAATATATACATGTAAATAAGTAAATAAAAAACTGTGACTTTTGATGGTCTTTTTGATATGATGTACAATAGTCTAACTAATGTAAAGATAAACTTAAAAAACCCAAATCTGTAAGCCAAATGCTGTTTGAACACTATCAAGTCACCAACACATGGAGCCACCAGCAGATGGGAACTTATTGCATGACACACCACTTCCTGTTGACAATGGTTGACCAATCAGAGGAACTTGGTTTGTTTTTACCCCAGGTGGCTCCACCTGCACTTGTTAGTTACTTGGTGGAAGTGTAAGAGTGGCTTCATCTGTTGTTAGCGTATGCTATTTGTGTTATTGCCAGGGATTACACCCTATAGTTAGGGGTCACGAGCTCGCTTGCCAGGACAAAACCTCTGTTATATTTACTGTACATGTTCATATTACCATAAAGACCTGTTTGTCATTGTTAAAGTGGAAATCAGGTGCTATGTTAGAGGGTTAACTTTCTCCCAAAACATAACAGCAAGATCTTCCGGTAAAGTTTGTTGATTTGGAAAGCTATGCCAATGTTTATGTGTCACCCTGACAAACACGTGTTCTGAGCTATATTTATCAGTGTGACATCATGGCACATGGTGTTTGCCTGGCCCAGCAGTTATTGTATGCAATGAAATCATGCCATTAGATTGATAAGCTCAGCTTATGTGCCAGCTCAAATCTTACAGCAATTACAAAAAAAGTCTGTCAGTTGAAGACAGTGCCAAATAAAAAACTACTTGCTCTGGTAACTTGTCTCACATTAACTTAACTCTTTCAGGGCCAAGCACAACTAAAGTCAATCAACTAAAATCAAACTGGTCTGAATTACCATAAGGATCCGAGAACCGTATTCCTGATAAAAAGACCTTTGATTCAAGTACCATAATGCATAAAGTTCCAGAGAGAATATCCCAGGTCAGCACCTTTTCTCAGCATGCATTGGGCACATTGCACCCAATGCGTGACTAGAAAAAAAAACTGTTGACTCAGTCCAAAATTTGGTGCTGAAAGAGTTAATGGTGGGACCATATCTACTTATCTCAAGTTCTCAGGGCAAGTTCCACTGATATTTTACTTGCCCCCTGTTCTATTAAACTCACTTGTTCATTCCTTCAGTTCCCATTTGCAAAAAGCAAAATTTTGGGTATCCTCAAGGCAAGTGCCATGAAATGTTTTACTTGCTCTGATTAGAATTTCACATGTCCTGGACTAGTGGACACACAAGTGGGTTAGCCCTGACAGTTTACAGGTGATCATTGGGGAAGGGGTCACCTTGTATTCTGACTTTACACACCAAACAATCTGCAAACATTTTCGGTGTGAAAAAAAAGGTACATTAATTTTGTATTTGCACAGAATTCAGGATAAACAAATTCAGTGTTTTGCTTTTTTTTTAATTTTGAAATTATACAAGACTGTAGCTTCTTTCTTTCCGTTTCAGGGAGAAAAATTGAAGTCAAAATCATCACAGCAGGTTATTATGATGCAGATGATGACTCCATACACATTTTATCAGATGAGGAAAGTTCTGCATTTAACAAAATGATAGTAAAAATACTGGTAAGTGTGTGCGAAGTGAAACACGTTTTACTGTGGAGGTCAGTGATAAGAAAGGGTGCTTGTTTTGAAAGGCTGTCTTAACTCGTTCAGTGCCGACTGCAACTAAACTCCAACTGCATAAAAATGAGCCGCTTTGAATTATAATAAAGGTGCTAAATTCATGTTCCTTGCAAAAAGACCTTTTATTTAAGTACTAGCTTGCCTGTCCTTGCATAATATATGAAAGCCCAGGTCAACAGCTTTCCTCAGCATGCTTTGGGCACACCAAAGCATGTCAAGGTAAGCTGTAGACTCAATCTAAAGTGTAGCACTGAAAGGGTTCAGAAGTGTATGTGTTATGTTGTTTTGTCACTTCTGGCCTTTTGAAGGACCAGTCGTGTCATGTGGGCATTGTGTATTCCTCCCGATAAGTGGCCCAGTTGCTTTCAAGGTAAACATGTAATAAACACTCAATTTGGAACCCAACTTTGAGCGCCAGAGGAAAAATACCAGTTGCGGAGAAAAAGATCATAATATATGTTGAAGTTTTTGTCTGATTTTTGATCCTTCATATTTCAAGGAGGAGCGGTCCTTATTAGAGCAGGAGCTCATTATTGGAAGGAATGGAGATCATTGTAGCCACCAGATCTTCATGCTGTCTTGTCAGATTCATGGTCCATATGTCACCTTTGTGATCCGCTATATTGATAGGTGTCAAGGCTTAAGTGTTTTGAATTGGAAGATCCAGGTTAAACGTCCAGAAAAACAAAGAAAATGGGGCTTGCCAATATAAGTGAATGGAGCTAAACTGAAGTGTTATGTACCATAAATGAGCAGTTTTCTTTCCTTTCTATTCACCTGGATTCATATTTTACATTTTATACAATGCAGTTGTTAGTACAGAGCGGCAGCCAGTGGCAGATAGCGGTGGTGGGCAACAGACAGCGGCATACAGCTGCGGAAGGCTCTCTGCCGCTGACCGCCCCTCTCTGCCGCTGTTCATCGCTGTCTGCTGCCCAAAAGCTGCTTTCGCTGCCTAAAAAATTTACTAGTGTTTTCTGCTCTGAAAAGACGGGCTATTAATAAAGGACAGTTGTGCCCCTCATGTGAGGACCCTCTGAAGAAAGACCACCTCCTCATGAGAGGCCACCTCATTGGGTAGTAGAGATTGCAATTTTCATTCCATATTCCCCCTGTGGAGAGACTACCCCTCTCAGGAGGGATTGTCACTCTCGTGCATTTGGGATGGCCTCCCAAGAGGGGGATCACAGTACTTCAATGAAAGATCTTTTTGTGAGGATTAATTTTTAAGGGTCCACCCCATGGGGGGACCCTTTATGTTTTTGAGTTGTCTGTACAGATTTCCGTCCATCTGGATGTGCTATTTTCATTACCGCGATATCTACAGAATGCCTCCATGTATTTTGCTCAAATTTGGCAACATGCTTACCTTACCTAGTGAGATGAACTGATTAGATTTTGGTGTCACCATGACCTAATTTGAGCACCTGGCAGCCTAATTACATGCTCACTTGGGCGGACCCTTCAGTCAAAGCTTTGCGTTGACACTACGTCAGGTTTCTTCTTGCTCAGTGATTGGCAGGTGAAGTATAATGTAGTGTTTTAGAAAACTTGTTGTTGTTTTGATTGCAGGGAGGTGATGAGCAGGCGGCACAAGAAAGAAGGAAACATCTACAGATGGAAAATAATTATAACTTTGTATGGGGTCAGAATAAAAAGAAGACAAAAGTCAAATCACAAGACCAGGGCAAGACAATCAACTGACATCGACAGATCTGTGTGTATATATACATAAAGAAATATTTAAATTTATCAGATGTCAAATGTTTTACTTTTGTAAATTTTGTGGTTGGCGAAGAGAGGAAAGAATTGAAATTGTATATATTGGTACATAATGTAGGTATTTTTCAATAGCATTGCCACACCGCGTGTTCTCGAAACATGAATATGTTTCTCAGATTATTCAGTGGGGGATTTTTAAGTACAAATGGGATCTATATTGGGGACTTGCAAGTTTTGATGGAAGTATGTGTTCAACATGTTATATTTCTCTAATCATGCTTGTATGAATGATTCATCTTGGCTTCATCTTGGCAAATGTCAGAAGGGAAAAGTTTCTTGTGACACTTCTGGTTCATTCATATACATAGTAACTCGCACAGTTTTTATGATGCTCCAGTGTGATACAGAGGAGTGAAAGAAATTGTTATGCAAAATTTACACTGTAAAATATTGGTTTAATCGGGGATGTTCTGGGAGGTAAATTACATGTGACACTATTTCCTGTTGAACTGAATCACATGTGAGCCCACTTCTGGTGGACAAGAAGTAGCCAATCACTGAGGCTGGATTTGTTTACCCACCAGGTGACTCCACTTGTAAGGAGCTGGATACCAGGCCTAAGTTACCAGTGGTGCTCTATGTAACAGGCATCCTCTATTGAAAAGAACTTCTGATTTATGACTGTTAAGATCAGAAAGTGAGTGTAAAAGATGTCTAACTGTCAAAACATTATTTTACAAGTTTAAAGTTCACAGCTGTATGCTTTTGTGGAAGTATGTTTTTGTTGGGTCTTGTCACCTCCTTGTATTAGTTGAATCCATTTTGATATGAACTGTGAAAAGATGAATAGTCAGGAAATGGATTTCAGCTGTGATATTGTGTTGTCAAATCAAATGGTCCTTCATTCTGCTGGTCTCTCTCTCTCTCTCTCTCTCTCTCTCTCTCTCTCTCTCTCTCTCTCTCTCTCTCTCTCTCTCTCTCTCTCTCTCTCTCTCTCTCTCTCTCTCTCTCTCTCTCTCTCTCTCTCTCTCCCTCCCTCCCTCCCTCCCTCCCTCCCTCCCTCTCTCTCTCTCTCTCTCTCTCTCTCTCTCTCTCTCTCTCTCGCACTCACACATATACCAGTGTATACACACTCACATGCACATTCTCCCATTTTTTCTTTTTGTGAAATTATGGTCATGTTGAAATATTGGATTTTCATCTGATACATTTTTCAAGAGAGAGAGAAGATTGTACTGTAATTATAGATGTTTGACAATGAATTCAATTTCATGCTACTGTCAATTGCTTTTGTTTTGCTGTATTTCTATTTTCGCTTATTTCACTGATGCCACAAAACCATGAAAATAAACATACAGTGAAATGGTATTTTGATATTGATTTGATTGGAGTGAAATTTAAAATTCAGTGAAATGCCAGAAATGCAAAAACTGTGAAAATTTATACAAGTGAAAATAAGTGGATTTACAGCATCACAATTTTGCAATTAAATGTTGAAAAAAGTGATAGCAGTCAAACTAGCAGAGTAAGGTGTTAAAAGTGTGAAAGTGACGGCATGTGACCTTCATGTTAAAAACAGTGAAAAAAACAGTATGGTGATACGGACTTGGTGTCCTCACACAGTGGTCAATCAAAATAGCTTGCACAAAGTGGCTTACTGAATTCTAGTAGTACTAGCCAATCAAAAGTGAATATTCTTGCAACATTGGTTGATCAGTTCAAAACAAGTTCTTTATCCACCAAGGCCAGACAGCACTAAAGCACAGAAAAAAATTGTATCCAATGACCCAACTAGAAAGGTGCTGATTATTTTCCTGCAGTGATGGTGAAAACAACCCTAACCAAGGTTTGTGTTAACACGTGGTGGGGGGGGGGGGAGGGGGTATTAATTATTTGGCGGTGGGGACAGCTTGGAATATTTGAAAAGGATATCGGGCTCTACCCTCTCCCGACCCCCCCCCCCCCCGTGTAATAATTTTAGGGCGCCCCATGAACAAATCTATGTATTTTCGTTCATTAATACTAAGTAATACAAAGCTGATCTATATAAAATTTGTCCTGTCCCCCCCCTTTCCCCATTTGTGACAGATTCTATGCCATGTTTATTAATAATTAGCAACATATATGTGAGAATTGCATATTTACACATTAAAATTCCTCGTGGGACACAGGAATTAACTGGTCCCCCACTGGGAAATTGACACCTCAGGTTAATTATAAGTAGCACAGGTAAATGCAAAGACATAGAACAGAGACGCAGTTACGTAGACCATGGGTAGCCTTTGACGTGCACTGTACTAGCACTGAGACTGGTGCATTGTTTACTTGCCTGCTTAGCTGACCCGCCGGCCATTTTAATATCTGGCTGGTTTCCCAAGCCAGCCGTCAAAGGACCGCTGTCTGCTGACCAGGCAATCACGTAGAAGCATAGTCATATGTCTGTGTGCTTTATGCCCTCTGTTAAAAGAAGTGGACTCGGTTAGACTGTTTCTAGCTTGTCCAAATGTCCGTCCATCTGTCTGTCAAGACAGTAGCAGAGTCTTTGTGTGCAAACCATGTCACAATTCACAGGCTATTGCAAACTGTAGTCACATTGACACTGTTTTTTGACCTGATTATATTTTGGTGACCTTGACCTCATTTTCAAGGTTACAGGACCCATGTGTGTGCAATCAGGGTTACCCAGTCTGTCAACGATGACTGTTTTTAGTTGTACCCAAAAGAAAACAATTTGAAAGGCCATAATCAGATAAACTCAAGGTAATGATCAGGTACACTCAAGGTAACGATCAGATAAACTCCACCACGGTAATGATCAAGTTTGCAGCAACATTACATGGATATAATGAAGGCTAAGGGTGCGTTAAATTTCCCTGAAAGGTACTTTTCAGTCATGTATCCAAATATATGAACATTGCTCCACCCACTGCCCCACCATCAGCTGAACTACAAATTGAGTCACTGCAAAATACAACAGACCAGTTACAAGGGTTTTATGACTTCAATTGTACACAGGGTTTTCCAGAGAAAGTTCAGAAAGGGGAGGAGTATTCCCTAAAGAAGCAAAAATTGTAAATGTAAACTCTGACTTCCTATGGAAATGATGGAGACCCAATTTTGAACCCCCCTTACCATGCCCCCACTTCTGCTGGAGGAGAGGCATATAAAGTAATTACTTTTTCTGTCTGTCCGTCCACTATTCATGTCCATGCTATAATCTGCTTGTCCTTCAACTTAGATAAGTGAAATTTTACACACAGGTGCATCTGGACGTAAGGGTGTGTCATGTACCAAAAGTAGCTCACTAGATCAAGTATCTGGGTCACAGTAACATATTCTTGTAAAGCCCTGCCCAGGCTATACTTCCTTTACTATGTAACTTAGTTTCAAGAAACTTTACACACACATATATCTTGAACTAAAGGTGTGTCCTGAAACAAAAGTAGGTCACTAGGTCAAGCATCTGGGTCATATTGATACAGTCGTGTAAAACTACATTACACTTCATGTTGGGGCTGTAATTCTGTTGGCCTTCAAGTTAGATTAATGAAACTTTACACACAGGTGCATCTACACATAAGGGTGTGTCATGAACCAAAAGTATGTCGCTAGGTCAAGTATCTGGGTCACTGACACAATTATGTGAAAACTGCATTACACTTTATGCTCGGGCTTTAATTCTGTGTCCTTTGACTTAGAATCCTGAAATTTTCCACACCTGTGTATCTGGACACAATTGTATGTCATGCATAAAAGTAGGTCACTAAGTGAAGTATCTGGATCACAGTGATC
This sequence comes from Hermodice carunculata, assembly GCA_964020975.1. Lineage (NCBI taxonomy): Eukaryota > Metazoa > Annelida > Polychaeta > Eunicida > Amphinomidae > Hermodice > Hermodice carunculata. The sequence goes on from OZ026623.1 coordinate 31,795,255, forward strand.
GCCTATCTTTATTGAATTCAGTCATTCCAAAATGAGACCTGTGGTTAGCAAGGTTATAGATGAGGCGAGGGGGGCATGGGTACAGCAATCTCTGATTGCCTTGTCATTTATGTGGTGATGCCACAGAATTCTGGAGGTCTGGGGAAAGCCTTGCAGTGAGTACAGGAGCAGTACTGATCAGGAATATATCAAAAGATATATGTTGATGTTTACACTCATTCATATTGTAATGCTCCAAATACTGGTGTAATTGTGCAAATCATGAGAATGTAAATTTTGTAGAATAAAGTCTGAAAAATTGTGACTAAACTGGTGCATTGACAAAGCCTACACAGCAAAACAGTGGTCCTCTCCCCTCCCCCCCCCCCAACCAAGGAAAGCTGTTGACCCAAAGTATGCAGTCCTGGTATGTGTTTGTCTGTGAGACGTCGGGATGGTCTACCCTCCAGGTAAGTGCAGGGACATCAATAGCTGTCTGTAACATGGGTTGGCACCAGAATTACTGTTGATGTCATCTTGATCCATTCATTGCTAAATTGGTGAGTACATCAACAGTTTTTCTCACTATGTGTTGGGTGCACTGCATACTCCCCACACTGCCTACCTCACCACTACCAGTACTCCACCTGGATCCCTGTTTACACAGATCTCTTGGCTCTCCCTTTCTCTGGCTGAGTATGGGAAGGGCTGGTTTAAGTCATTCCACCCTAATGACGCTTTTTCCTGCTAATATCTAAACATCATCTACTAATGATATTTTGCCATTTGAGGGATTATTTTTCGAAATTTTGGATGAACTTACATGGCAGATCATTCCAAATTGTATGCCCATAGTCAACAACTTTCCTGCGCCCAGAGGGCGCCAAGAAAAGCTGTTGACTCTGTCATCTATCAGGGTGGAATGAGTTAAATAGGACTTCAAAGAATCCCGTTGGACTCCATACTGATTAATAATGATGCAGTGAATGAGATAAGTTCACAGATAACCAGACTGAATTACTGCCAGATGGTGTCATTATAACAAGTTTTCACATTATTGTATTTATGTCTTTTTGTCCAGAACCACTTCTTAGTAGTCATTACCCTATTCAGCAGTCCGGACTCTTTACTTTCCATATAAGCTAACCTGTCACTGTCTAACCAATATACATATGGAAGCACTGTTGTCCATATTGATTTCGTTGTTCCATAGAATTTTGACATAGGCTGTATAAGCCTAAATAAATCAAAGGATCTTTAGTGGGTAACTACTCTAAACATGTTTCAGAGCCTATACCCATACATATCTCAGAGAAACAGCTCCTTGTCTAAGCTAAATATTCAGCAAAGACAACCCACATAATGAATAAATATGAATGTGGCAAATGGTGAATTAGCTAAATACGCGAAGTTTTGCTTATAAATGCAGAGCTTCATTATGAAAGAAGAATACCTGTCAAACCAAACATAATTACTAAGTTTGTATGGTACAAGTTCAGATAAGAACAATTTGACTTACCTCTGAATAAGTATGCACCCCTTCTAGCTGGATAGCTTATCTTAGTTAAACCGCCTGCCAGTGTATAACCAGGGATGTACGTCCCTGGTATAACTGTAGTAAAAACCAACTGAGGCATTACATTCAGTCCCAATAATTGCAAAATAAACAGTTGCAGCCAGACCACCTGTACAAACCGATGGAAACCCTAACAAGTACTGCAACAATGGACATCCTGCACCAGAAATGCAAGACAAACCCCATGATGACACCTACTCCTCACTTTGAAAGTCTCCAAACAATACAGCTCTTAAAAGGGCACTTTTTCACAAAAATGATATCTCTGTTAGGGAATTTTTTAAAAGAAATAGTGGAAAATATGGTCCCAAATCGGCATGAAAAGTGCTCCAGGAAGAAAATTTTGGCCTCATTGAAATTTTAAAAGAGAAAAAATTACCTGTTTTTAGGGAATTTTTGGCATACTGTGCCTGTCTTAGGAAAATTTCACAGAAAAGAGGGGCCTGGAGAGGGGAATATACCCAGCATTGTCACTAATGGCAGTACCCCCCCCCCCCCCCCATTAATAGCCTAAGCCAAATTATTGCCCGCTGCTCATATCGCCGCCTGACCAGGGCTAACTTTTTGTTACTACATGTACCACCCATAAAAAAAAAGCTGACCAGTCACAGTTAGAACCAAACTGCTGGAAGTACCCGGGGTAAAGTATTACTTAACCCACCTAGAGAATTTTCTTTAGTCCTGTTTAAGTGGGGAAAACCATGATCATACTCACTCTTTGCACGATTTCTTTCATTTCAACCTTCATCCAGTATAGTGGAAGAGGTGGCTTCCAGCTAATACCTTAGTACATTTTACCTCATAACACCTCTAGTCAACTTGATGGTGCTAAAAATTGTATTGCTATTTACCTGTTTATACCAGTGTGGGTATGGTGGAATAGTGTATGAAGCTTTTCAGTTTCAAAGGAGATGTCTGTCGGTATTTCTTGTCCGGGCAATAATTCACTTATCCTTCAACGTAAAAACATGAAACTTCACACACACACATATATCTTGAACTAAAGGTGTGTTATGAAAAAGTAGGTCAGTAGGTCAAGCATCTGGGTCATGGTGATACAATCATGTAAAACTAGATTACACTTCATGTTGGGGCTGTAATTCTGTTCTCCGCCAAGTTTGATTAATTAAACTTTACAAACAAATAAAGACTGCATGACTTAGAATCATGAAACTTTACACACCTGTGTATCTGGACACAAGAGTGTGTCATGCATAAAAGTAGGTCACTAAGTCAAGTATCTGGGTCACAGTGATAACTTATTTTTATTGACTACAGTCTTTCCAAAATGAGACCTGTGATTAGTAAGGTCATAAATGAGGCAATGGGGGCATGGGTTCCGGTAATCTCAATTTTATTGCGATATTATTTAAGTTTGAAAATGAGAATTATTGAATGAACACATTAATCCTAGACACTGGCCTTGGCACAAAAGACTTGTGTATGAAATATAGCAAATCTTGGAGGAGAGACGCAGGGAGAGCAGCTGTTTGTGGTCTGGCAGAAAGTAAGACACAGATGGGTGCTGGGAGTGTAAGTAGGGATAATCTTGCAGGCTTATTCCTTTCCCACTCCTATTGCTCTGAAGTGCCTGGCTGTGAATTTGTTGTCTGCCTTAACATTATTATGTAAATTTCTCATTACTAGAAAACATTTTAACTAGAGATTTGTATATAAGACCGTTCATGCTGGCAGTCCCAGGTCAATACCTTTCCTTGTCATGGGTTGGGCAAATTGTGCTCAACCCATGCCAAGGAAAGCTATTGACGCAGTCATACTCTGACCAGGAATAGGTCAACCATATTGTCCTGTTTTGAAAAGCAGAAGTGTAAAACTTGTTGCAGAAAGCTGTTGACTTGGATCGTTCTCTTCTTGTCTGGAACTAAGGTATGCTGCTACATGTACATAAAAGGAAGCTCCGTTTAGGAGTAATGTGATTGTGTTTTTTCAGACGAGGGTGACGTCTGTTGTGATAACACACTGAAAGAGTTCACCCAAGGTGTGGAAATGTTACGAGAAATCTGACCTATCCCCTTCCCCATCTGATAGATGCTCACCAAATGCATACGATCAAAACTTAACCCACCAGTATATGAGCCAGTGTATAGGGAATATAACAGTGGTATCTAGGGAATATAACAGTGGTATCTAGGGAATATAACAGTGGTATCACTTGTTATCACGGGGCATGCAGGCTGCCTGCACAAATTAAAATTTACACGATCATCACTCGTGGAACAGTATTTAGAATATTGTGGCCAAATTAACGTGTACATTGTATACGGTGGTGCAATGCAGACTGCAAGTTTCTTCTTTTTCCCATCAGAAATTCGCAATTCAGTGCCACATTTTGCACTGAGGCAACAGCTTTCCTCAGTGTCCTTTTGGTGCCAAGGAAAGCTGTTGACCAGGGCTATTATATTCTATGCAATTGTAGCCATGCTGTTACTTGAATGAAAGGCCTTTTTACAAGGAACATGAATCATGTACTGTTATTATTCAAAGCAGTCTGTGTTAAGTAGTTTCAACTTAAGTCACAGTTGGCACTGAAAGAGTCCAAAGGGGAGGCTCACTTTAACCCTTTCCCCCTTAAACCGGCCAAAACCGGCTGGTGGTCTAATGTCGTCTGCTTCAGTGTTTTCAACTAATTTCAACAGTAATGAAAAACAATTTTGACTGACAATTTCAGATGAGCCCTATCAAGATCACATGCCCCACGTCAACAACTTTCCTTGGCATGAGTTGGGCAATTAGTGCCCAACTCATGCCAAGGAAAGTTGTTGACTCAAGTGTCAATTCGAGAGGGAAAGGATTAAAGGGATAATTCAATCTATTTTTATGTGTTCAATAATTGAAGGGTGTGCCATGATGTGTGTGTGCAAAACATGTTTATGGGCCATATCTTTATTTTTAAAAGAGAGCTGACGCAAGGACGTCAGGCTCAGATTGCTGTATTTTTGAGGTGTCAATTGCTGTTTCATACTGAGCAGATCAAGATCTTTATAATCACCACAACACGTGATCTACCCTGAGACGACAAGATTTTGTTTATACAGTGAAAACTTTATAATGACACCATCTGTTCCATACAAAGAAGTGTCAGATAACTGAAAATGCAGATAAATGAATCCAATAACAAAGAAAAGGAACTTTTTCTCATGAAGATTGTGTCATTATATTGAATACGTCAGATACCTGAGTGTCGTTATAACGAGGTTTCACTGTAGTAAAAGTACTAAAACTAATGCTATCCTTCTCGTAGACTGATGAAGCCCACCAGGACTCCAGACTCACAATAGTATGTTTAATCAATCAATTGAACACATGATATTTCATAAGAGAAGGTATTCAAGTTCCTTGCTGCCACCTAGGTGGCAGCACAGGATCCCAGTTGATAAAAATATCTACTATTCGTATGTGAGGGAGACTCACATTAAGACAGTTATTTTGTCACTATCATGGGAGCCATCCCCTGATGAATTACGATTATAGTAAATGGCAGCACTGGAACGAGACAGTTGGTATGTACAGTTGCGTACGTCAGGAATGATGCCAGTGGTGTGAATGTATATAATAATTAGGATGGAACAGATTCTTGGTTGTCTGAAGTTGATCATTATCACTTTGGCCAGTGGCAATTTTTGTCTCCTTTTGCACTGTATTTTGTTACCATGGCAACCAAAGTAGACCAGGCAGCATGTAAGTAGCTCTGTCAGTGCTGAGACAAAGATCATGTCTTCAAAAGTCAGACCCCATGGAGTGAAGAGAACAGAATGATCAGTGTGTTTAGTACAGAAAGGTTACAGTAACTGTTGTCCATGGTATTAAAATTTGTGTCAAAACATGCATTGATACATTCTGCCACACTAGTGTGTCCCAAAAAACTGCTGTCTTGGGGGGCGGCAAGGTGTATTTAATGTAAAGAGAAAATGAAACCCAAATCTGCAAGCCCAAGTACTGTTTGAACACTATCAAGTCCGATAATCAAAGGGCAAAGTCCTATTTCATACCACTCACTGAAAAACTGTTGACTTTTTAAATCATTACATGGATTAACAATTTATTTTGTGTGAGGAACAAATTATATTCATAGTATTTGAAATTTAGATGAAAGTTGTAGCTTTATTAGCCCTTATATAAAGTTTGTTCATCAGTGAGGAATCAGCGCAAGACTTGTTTCAGTGCCATTAATCCCCACACTGGTCATTCTGCTAACTGGCGGCACCATGTGTATTAGGGACCAATTGTTCAGTTTCAAACAGACCAGTGTCATGGGTCAATAATGGTAATGTGTTTTGCTGTTAACAGAGGGCACTGATTAAGAGTCAGCTCTCATCTCCCAGGATTGGACTTGCTTATGTCTAGGACTCTCTATCAACTATTATAGTTGATAGAGGGTCCTTGGTTATATCAAAACTACAGAGATGAATTGGGTGAATGCGGGTGGGGGTTGTGCTGGGGGCAATCCATGTCTCTGCCTACCCTTTGTTTCTTTTAACAGATTTTCTTTCACCAGACTCGCCTTAGAATCACCGGTGATTTCCTTGTATTTTTTGGCTCTAAATGGATCAAAATTGACCATTTTACAAGGATTTTTTTTTTAAATGTGCCCCTCGCACCCCCTGATCAAACCAGTCAAATATATTGGCCATTTGCTCCTCCCCCATACCCCCCTCTACACAGGAAACTCTGTACTTTGAGCTTTTGGGTGAGACACAACAACAACCAAAATCCACAGACTCATTAAGCATAATCTAAGATCACCCATAGGTGTATTCAATTGTATGTTGTATCTTCTTATCAAAAGGGCATTAGTGTTGCGTGAAGTTTATGTCTGGCTTTATGTTCTCTCAACTGTTTGTGCTCATTCTCTGTCAAAGTCAGACATGTCCTGGTCGATGGTTTTTTGTATGGCTTGCTAAGTCCTGCTCCCCTATCGTAAGTTTCGGTCTGTTTGACTCTTTATGCCACAAAATACTTGCTATAGTACAAGCTACTTCTTGCAGACTGCTAATGGTATTATTGAATGGGAGCAGGCAGTAGAGTGCATGTGTGGACACAGAAACATCGTAAGTACATTGTGGAAACTTACATCTGCTAAAACACAAGGTGTGCTGAAGTAAGACTAGTGTTAAACAAAAAAAGAGCAAGAATAAAAAAATGCTTTGATCATCTGCAGAGACTGCTGGGATTTGCATACATCACCATGATCTAGTCTGAGCGAGATATAGGTTGCTGCGTTGAGCCCCTGTGTGCTTATGAACATAACAGTAGCCCCTGAGACTCTGCAGCATGGTCATTACAGGATCCAGCATTGCAAACTCTTTTTTAAAATCTGTTTTTAACTGTTTAAAATAATTTAGGCACAAAATGTGGGGGAGGTTAAGCAAAGGTGTCTGTGAGGTCTAGTTACATTATCCCTGTATGTGGAATCGCATGATCTGTTTCCCGTCGTCCCAGTTTTTGCCCTAACATGCACCTGTAATGGACCCACATCCTATGCACAGAAGCCTAGTTTTGTTCTGTTCCGGAAACATTGCAAGTGAAAATTGAAAATCATAATTTTGTTTTGTGTCAACCAGAACCATTTGAATTGTAAGGGTCAGTCTTTTTTTTTTACTTTTGACTTTTGACTTTTTACACCTCAAAATACACTGTACTTTCATCAATGACTTTAAATATAAGCTTCAAATGTCTACCAAGATCTGTTGGTCAGGAAATGTTTATAAAGTGATTACATGAACCACATCCCTCCTATGGAGTACCTCGGCACTTAAGAAATTGCATAAAAATGATTCCATTTGAATCTATATTTTGAACATTGAGAATGGTGTATATCCATATTTTCACTTTTCTCACGGGGGGGGGGGGGGAGTTCTGCTGGAACAGGAAATAATTATGCCCCACTAGAGTGTTCAGAAAATTAAAGGGATTCCATACAGTGTCCCTGGTATGGAAAATAAAAGGCCCTAGTATGCCAGTAGAGAAATACCCCCCACCCCTCCCAATGTACAACACTTATTCAAGTATATATGATGATTTTGAGGCACATGGTCAGGTTTTACTGGGGATAATGTGGGAGCGAGAGAATAACTTTTTAATGTGAAGGGTGTAGGGGAGAACAAGGTGGTCAGGTATGGGGTGGGGATTTTTACTTTGCTTGGTGGGACTAGTAATGCAGTGAAAAATCAATGTGGGATACTGGACATGCTGGAATTTTGTATGAATAGTTGGAATATAGGGCAATTATCATTTTAACCCTGAGGAACATAAAGCTGATGTATCCTCATGCCACTTTTTCCCATTCAAAATTACCAACACCAGGCATCCAATGTCGTAAACATCATATGTTAGGTTGGGTTTTTTTGTTGTTGTTGTTTTTTTTTTTTTCTTTCTAATTTTTTTTTTTTGGGGGGGGGGGGAGGGGTTCATTATATAAGTGGTGTCCTTGCTGAAACATGAAATACTGTAGAACCAAGGATGGAAATGTCAATCCAAGGCATGACCACATGTTGACATTTCCACTTGAGTGTTGACAAATACATATATGTATTCCATATGTCCATACCAGGCAGTCACACACTACACACTTCACATGAAGCATTTGCCAGGCAATCCAACACCACACACTTCATGAGACATTTGTCAGGCAATCCACTTCATGAGACATTTGTCAGGCAATCCAACACCACACACTTCATGAGACATTTGTCAGGCAATCCACAGCATGAGACATTTGTCAGGCAATCCACTTCATGAGACATTTGTCAGGCAATTCACATCATGAGACATTTGTCAGGCAATCCACTTCATGAGACATTTGTCAGGCAATCCAACACCACACACCTCATGAGACATTTGTCAGGCAATCCAACACCACAAACTTCACACCTGACATTTGCCAGACAATCCAACACCACAGACTTCACATGAGACATTTGCTAGGTAATATTATTCAAAGTTTTGATTTTAGGCAAGGCATGCTGGTACTTTAATGATCATATAAAATGGAGTTGACAGCAACTTTTTGGCTAGAAAAGGGTACTTGATGTTAACAATAAGAGTCTTATTGACAAAAAAGGACACTTGTTGAAAGTTAACAATGAATCTTACTGACAAAAAGGATACTTAATTACAGTTAAAATGAGTTGTTGACAGCAAAGAATTTGTGATGTACAACAGATTTAAAAATAGGAGTCTTACTGAGAAAAATGTTACTCAGTATAAAACAGGATTAGTAAGGAGGGCCTTATTGGCAGAAAGGGGTACTTGATGTAAAATAGAGTTGACCAGAAGTACTATAGACAAAAAGGATACTTGATGTAAAAGAGGGTTAAGAAAAAGTCATTTTGGCAAAAAGGATAGTTGATGTAAAACAGGGTTACCAATAAGGGTCTCAGTATTGACAGAAAGGAGACTTGGCATAAAACAAAATTGACATAAAGAGCTTGACTAAAAGGATACTTGATGTACACAGGGTTAACAAAAAGAGTCAAACTTGAAAAAGGATACTTGATTAAAATTAACCAGTCATATTGCCAACAAGGATACTTGATTGAAGTTAACAATGAGATACTTATTGACAGAAAGGATACTTGAGTAGAGTTATCAGTGACAGTCTTATCAACAAAATGGGATACTTGATGTAAAACAGCTAACAATATGAGTCTTATTGATAGAAAAGGATACTCAGTTAGAGGGTTAACAGTTAGTGTCCCATTGATGAACAGGATGAATGTACCTACATGTAATAAACAAAATGGTTAAGAAAGTCCTGTTATAAACAGGATTCATGATGTAGAACAGGTCATTTTTGCAGTTGCTGGGCTGCGGAAGGGAGATAAAAATAACAATTACTGCTCCAGAGAATACTGTCAGGACAAAAATGTAGACACATTTAAATTCACAGCCCACGCACACATTTTGCTTATGCCTGGAAACTGAGTGTTAATATGTCCTGTATAGCTTTTACTGGAATTTGAGCAAACTTACCTTACTTTGAAAATACGAAATCTTGGTGGAAAGGTTGAAAATCGGAAGGTGTAAAAAGTTACACCATTGAAAATAAATAAATGCCGTGACAGTTGGTATTAAGGACAGTACTTCCCATAATTTGTTCCAAAATATGACTGTAAATGCCTCAGGTTTTTTTGTCCTTTTTTTTTGTTTTTTTTTTTTTTGTTTTTTGTTTTTTTTTTTGTTTAAAACCTTCAATTAAGATGGAGTTGCCAGTTTTTCTCAGAGTGGGTTGGGTACTACATGCCCAACCCACTCTGAGAAAAATTGGTGTGTGGCAAAGAAAGCTCTTGTCCTGCGTTATGTTATCTTCAGAGGTCTCCTCTACGATTCTCATTCAGAATGTTTGTCATCATAGTTGAAATTAGCGCAAGCATTGAATCCGACAGTGTTTGACCCCCAGCCAGTTTTGGCCTGTGTGCAGGGTAACGGGTTAAATGTCCGACAAGCTGTGCTGTAGCAATCCTTGCCCAATGTTATCACTTCAATGACAGCTGTATTAGGAAGATTTGTGAATACGCGGTGTTAAATATGTGTAAGAATCTGGAAGAATGATACAGAATGGATTCAAAACGCCCCCCAGTACAAAAGCCAATTTTACCCCTTTCCATGCTGAGCCGGGGACTGAGTCAACAGTTTTCCATGATGCCCTTTATGCACAATCTGCCCAAAGCACACCAAAACAAGCTGTTTACCTGCTTAATCTTGGGGGGGGGGGGGTTTCTTAAGTAAAGGCATGCATATGACCATCAGCACTGAAAATACAGAGCATATGGTATAAATACTATTCAAAAATGTAAATTCTCCTCCACCCCATACCACAGTGATAGGAGTGAGTTTGCATATTTGCAGGTTTGCAACTGTGGAGGTTGCATATTTCAAGGAGGCCACACCTCCTTGTATATATACATATGCGTGCATGTGATGATGTGATGTACAAAATTTGGAGCTTAACCCTTGACCCTCTTTGAATTAACACTGAGTCAATAGCTTTCTTTGGCACAGGTTTGGAGACTGAGCATCCAACCTGCAGTAGGGAGTTCTTAATATGGGGCATGTTGTGTTGATAGATCTCATTTATGTTTTTCATGTAAAGTGGGTTTTTTTGTGTGTGTGTTGTTTTATTTTATTTCTTGATGAATGAAGTGCCGACACATTTGGTATGTGGCCTGTTTGAACCAACTTAAGGGGGAAAGGGTTCAGACCTTTTTCAACTGTGTCTGTGCAGTTTTATTGGGTCCAAGATTTGTTTTTTGTATTTTTTTTTTCTTGAAGTATCGGTTTGTGTTCTGTCTGTAATTAGTCACAGTGATGGCACATGAACTGCCTGTAACCATAAAATGAAGAGAGAAAAAGCACAAAATACACTGCATTTAAGTGCAATAAAATATTGTTCATATACGTGGAAGGTTTTTAAATGTTCTTTTTATATATATATATATATATATATATATATATATATATATATATATATATATATATATATATATATATATATATATATATATATATATACCATGAATCCTTATTATAATGACACCATCTGTTCCCTGAAATTGTGTCGGATAAATGAGTATGTCAGATAAGTGAATCACATGAAGTAGAAAATGACTTTTTGTTCGTTAAAGTGTGTGTCGTTAAGTGAATATGTCGGATATCTTCGTGTCGTTATGAATTTTGCTTGAATATTCAGAAATAGTCATTTTTGCATTTCCTGTTGAGGGCAAGGATGTTTGGATGTTCAACCCTCCCACTAACAGGTGTTGCAACACCTGCATCTCAAAAATGACAAGCAAAGATTTTGCTCAAATTTACCACAAATGTACCTCAGGAACACATTGAGATTAATTCTCTGGTATCGTTTTTTAAATTATCTGTTTCCTGTACCCGGACAAACCCTATGTTTAGGTTCTGACCCAAAGGTAGTGTTTTTACCCTTAAGCCTATGAGACCAAAAGGTATTATTGTTACCTCTGCCATCCATCTGTTTGTCTGTCTGTCCGTCCATCAATTGATACTGCTGTAATTTTTGCACAGAAGCAGCTGGGCATCTTAATTTCACGCGAGCCAAACATCTTCTAGTGCTTCAAACAACTATTCGAGGTGAAGGTCATATTTGTATTTTTGACCCAATATGTAGAGGTCAATGAGCTAAACTACATGACAGCTCTTACTAGAACAAATGAGCTGGCTGTCAGAATTTCACATGGCTGAAGTGCTTAGATGTGGCTCAGAAGCCTATTCTAGGTGGTCATATCTGTATTTGACCTATTTTTAGCTCTGCTGACCATAGGTCGAAGAGCCTATGCAATCACTCCTGTCCAACCATCTGTCATTCCGGCCATCCATCTATGTGTGAACAATTTGCTTGTCAACACAATAGCATCAACAATTTTAATGTTAGCATCTTGAAATTTTTTTAACATATTCTATGAATGAAAATCTAGGTTACTCCCATTATAGGTGGTGCTTCCTACAGGATAACATAATACACAGGCCAGAAAGAAAAAATTGAAAACATTCTGATGTTCTTGATTTGATATGGATCTTTATGAAATGTGGTGAAAATTTTTGGGATGCTAATATGTGGAATCCAAATAGTACTGGTGGTGCCACCTACAAGTGTGTGGAAAATATGAGCCAATATGTGTTGAGGCCTATGAAATTCATTATCATGAGAAATAATCAGGCTAACTTAATCAAATGTCACAGCATATGTGTGTCATATCTGAAAATATAATATAATATATGGTTGACCTTGACCTACTTTCTCAAGGTCACTGAGGCAGTACATTTCAGGTTCCCGGATCGCTGTCTGCTCTTCCCAGGTAATTGTGTCCCAGAGGGAGCAGGAGTCGAGGGACGAGTAGATGCGGTCTGGGAAGTACCACGCTTGGGGACTGAGGTGGCCCGGGATAACAACAACCAGCAGAGTCTGTCAGGGCCTTGGAACTGGCCTGGTGGGCCGGGCAGGCCCAAAGGTCCTGTGCCCAGGGGACAACCTCCGCCAATAAGGGTCCAGCAACTAGTAATCCTGGAGGTAGACGCCCCTCCACAACAAACAAAGGTTTGCCTCCAATGTGCAAGTTGTCCACACCTGGTGAACAACAGCTCACAACAACGAAGGTCTAGCCAGTCTCACACCACCTCTATGATCTGTATGGAGCCCTTGAGGCCATCAAGAACAGATCCAAGAGTGGCTAACGACACGTCGGAATATGACGGCACAAGGACAGATCCCCTGGCTTCCTCCACCAACCATCAGAAAGCCTTGGCAAACACCATACTGGATCTCAGCTGCCAAGCATTAAATTCTTCCCAGTCTAAGTCCACCAGGAGTGGACCCAATGGGAAGATCTGCTCAGGCGCAGAGTACTACTTCCCCTGGACGTCTGACTTAGGGAGGAGTCACCCCTGCCTCAGGTTGCCAGACGTCAGAGGCTTTACAGGAACCCATGTGCTGCTAGTCTTGGCTGTGAACTGGTCACAGAATTCAGCTGCAAAGGACTAAAAAGGGGTTAGAGTGCATTGCTGCGTGTCCTCTAGGGACAAGCTCCAACAGCACAGCGCAACAGCACCGTGCCTCTCCTCCATAGGTGGCACCACAGCTTGGTCACCAACCAGGCTCTGTATAAGAGCTTTGACAAGGTCAAAGCCCTTCCAGGGAGCAGGTGCCATGTCCATGGGAGCAGGGGCCAAAGCCTCTACAGAACCTGTGGTCACTGGCTCTCTGTGCCTTACAGAGCGTGAGCTGTGTGATCGACAAGCCCTCCACTGGGGTCAAGGACTTCCACCTGTTCGGTCCACGAGGGGCGAGACAGGGAGTCAATGGAAACCAATGCTCACAGATCTTGGCAGCCATCAACAAAGGTGCCTGCTGGCCGGAGGATCATGCTGGATCTCCAGGAGGCTACTATCAGGGACCTCAGCTGCTGCCGACTAAGAAGTCTGCAGGCAGGAGGGGCCCCAAGGGAGTCTGGAGAACTCCTGAGCCTCAGTGCCAAGGAAGACCTGACTCAAAGCAGAAGCAGCAAGCTGCTCTGTGGACAGTCTGCTCAGACTCAGTGACAGCATTGATGGCCAATGCCAAAGAAGACTAGGTCTCCAACTGTGGCAGCATACCCGGCTCAAATGCAGGAACAAGCAGGATTGCCAACTGCTTGCTCTGGGGCACAGGCAGCTGAGATGCAGAATGGACTGCAGTTACTTCTGGTGGGGGAACAGAATGTGTCACCTGGACTACCGTAGGTGCTGTCACTGCTGGGGCCAAAGACTAACTGGTGGCGGAAGGCACCCCTACAGGTCTGGGTGTCTTCCCTCTACTTCTCCTTTGCCTATGTTTGTGAACTGAGGTCTCCGACCCGGGAACTCAGAAAGCAAGCTTAGGCGGAACTCCAGACTTATGATCCAAGCGCTCGGACCCAGCCACTTTGACTGGCTGAGGTGCTCCTGGCTTTACATACTTCTCAGACTTATGGTCCAGGCACTCAAACCCAAGTGCTGGGACTGGCCGAGGTTCTGGAAGACCCGGACAGGAACCCGAAGGTTTCCATTCCAGACTCACTGGTTTGCGTGGTTGATGTGCCGAGCACTTGGACCTGGAGGACCAAGATCTCAACAACTGCACCTAGGCTTGGCTGATTTCTTCAAAGCAGACTCCGAAAAAGAAAGAGCTGCTGACAGATGGGAAGCAATGCACGTAGCATCTCAGCCTGCATCTGCATGTTCTGTGACATAGACTCCAAAGCAAGGGCAAGCTTTGGGTCAGTGCCAAGTGCAGCATTGGGTGCCTTTTGGGGTAAAGACGGGTGCTCCTGATCCCCATGAGGTGATCTCTTGCTTCCCGACTTTCAACTCTAAGGTCTCTTTGCCTTGCTCTCCTGTGGGGTTTCAGGTGTTGAAACATCCAACACTTGGAACTGCGGACGAACGGAAGAAAGTCTACATTCTTTCCTATCAGCCACATGAGACTGCAGATGAACTGAAGTAAGTCTACACTTTTTCTCATCGACAATCATAGGCGAGGACTCAACGAAGTCTGTCATTGCAGCATGGCATTTGGTAGCTACAAGCTGCCACCTACGCCTGGCACGATTTGATTTCCTCCATGCCTGCTCAAAGAGCAGCCATTTGTCCTTTCTCCAAGTCTGACAGTATTTGCAAGTTTGCTCATGAGGGCAAACTTGACCCAACTGCAGGCAACAAACCACTCAACTAGTCTTTCTTAAGACCCTTTCTTAGTTAATTCGTTTTTTAAAAAATTACTAATGAATATTATAAAGATAAATGAGGGGGCAGTCATAGTGTCGAGCTAGAACAAGCCAGGCCACAAAGCAGTCCTGGAGAGGAGTGAAGAAAGGGTCTTTTAATTTTTGCAGAGCTTCAGCAGCAACCATTCGGCGACGCTGCGATGCCTGTCGAAAAACACACTGGCCATGCAACAGCCACCCAAATATGCAGGTACCCTTTGATGACTGGTGTTGCAGCAGGTCTACAGCCAGGCAACAGTGTCGGAGGACCATGAACTGCGGTGACAGCTGTGGTACGAAGTCTCGGTGACATCCAACACATGAACAAAGTCGAACAGATGCAACCGGAACTCTGCAAAAAATTAGATGACCCTTTCTTCACCCCTTTACAGGACCACTACACAGCCTGGCTTGTTCTAGCTCAATGCTATGACTGCCCATCAAATTTTTTTATAATATCCACCAGCTATTTTGTTTTATAACGAATTAAGAAAGGGTCTGAAGAAAGACTAACCAGCTTTACCCCCCAAGTATTTCAGTGGTATCCGAACACAGAAATCAGCTTTCTAGGTCTCCAAAGAGTCCCGGACTGCTGGGAAGATTTTCCCCAGATTAGGTTGTGCGTAAAGTACTATAGCAGTAAGTGTGAACAAAAATTCACAGAGCTTCAACTCAAGAGCCAAGCCAGTGATGATGCCCAAAAGAGGGAGGATGATATGGGGAGCATGTGCACCGGGAGTAACCACCAGTTCCACATGAACCGAGAGATGGCGCCACGGGACCAGGAATCAAGTGCATGAACTCAAATCAATTTCTTGATGGTTCAACCCAGCCACAGAGGTCTTGGCAAATGGTGGTCAAGAGGTAACGTTATGTAACTAATTGCAATTTTCTGAAACACAGCAGTTTGAGGTTTGAAGCAGCCTCAAATATTGCAAAGTCCACTATCTTTTCATGTAAATTGTTGTCTTTATGGGGGAAATTTTTAGAAAAAGTTAACTAGAAATCATTTTTAAAAATTGAGACATTTGTCCTGTTTCCCACAAAGTTGGGGGGGGGGGGGTGAACGGGACAATCAATAGTGAGAGTAAAAACGTCTTGGAAAAACAAGGGACAAAGCTGAGATGTAGGCTTTATTGTTACATTGGTACATTGGTGTATCTGCAGTGCCCAATACCACATATGCCAACTGTCCCTCATCATCAGATACAGTCCCTGAAATTTGCGGATTGTGGTGTTTGTCCCGCATTGAAACAGAGCATTTGTTATATATTCTTTGTTAAATATACTCTGTCTCTGATGGTCTCACTTAAATGTACCTCAAACGACATTTTGAATGTTGGCCTCTCTGCAATACTAACTTTAATACAGCAACAAAAAAGATCACATCAATGTTCAATAGTCCTGCAAGTACTCCTTAGCTGCGCCACAACTCACATACAAAGCCGCTTGAGGTACTTTGCCCGTCAGTGCAAGCCTCATGGTACCAGTTAGTGCACACATGGCACTGGATCCAGTCCTCCATAGGGATGTTGACACCCCAGGGTTTATACACTGTTCGTCCCAATAAATGCAATTTGTTCCTCATTAAAGTGTGTGTGTCAGCACACACTTTTCTGTTTTTCTAGAAATTCTTTATTATGTCTGTGTGCCAACACAGACATACTGTTTTTCTAGGAATTCTTTATTTAAAGTGTGTGTGTCAGCACACACTTTTCTGTTTTTCTAGGAATTATGTCTGTGTGCCAACACAGACATACTGTTTTTCTAGGAATTCTTTATTTCTTTCTTTCTTTCTTTCCTTTCTTCTTTCTTTCTTTCTTTACAGGCAAATTTGTCCGACATTTCATTTGAAAAGTATTACACGTAAAAACTCCAAACTTGGCACAATTAAACTTCTATGGATGAAGTCTGGCCTTTTTATCATGAGAGGTTATGCTTTTCAAAATTATGCAAATGAGGGCTAATTAAAGTTTTAAATCTTCAATATCTTATGTACAATAGTAGATGTGGTTCTGAGTGTATAGGGATTCGATCATAGCCAGCTAAAGGTCATCTCAAAGGTCAAAGGTCATGTCAAGGTCAAAGGTCAATTTTAAGCCAAAATGCCATTTTTGAGGTCAAGGTTCACTTCAGGTAGAGGTCATCTCAAGGTCAAAGGTCGTTTCAAGGCCACGGCCACTTTGGATGGTTGCTTTCTTCTTGCCATAACTTGGTCAATTTCTATCCAATTTTGATCATGTTGGGCTCAAACTGTATCTAATGTACACTGCACATTTTTGAAACTTACATGTGACCTCTAAAGGTCAAAGGTCAAGGTCATTTTGACCTTTGAAAGTTTCGTCCAGCCAAAACTTGGCCAATTTCCATTCAATTCTAATCATCTAAGACTCAAATTGTAGGTATTGCAACACTGTACGTTTTTATAAGAACATGTTACCTCAAAAGGGCAAAGGTCAAGGTCGTTTGGCCCTTTGAAAGTTTCATCTTGTCAAAACTTGGTCAATTTTCATCTGATTTGGTTCATGTTGGGCTTAAAATTGTGGGTATTGTAACACTGTGCAATTTACATGTGACCTATAAAGGTGAAAGGTCAAGGTCATTTGGACTTTGAAATTTGCATCCACGCATATGCTTAAAGTGATGTGAAGTACCATAGGATAAAAGTTGTAGCATTTAATATTTACAACTTTTGAAGGCACACAGACAGATTTGCTTTCAAGCAAATCTTCTTTTCTAGTTCTTTATTTCTTTCTTTCTTTCTTTCTTTCTTCTTTCTTTCTTTCTTTACCGGCAAATTTGTCCCGACATTTCATTTGAAAAGTATTATATGTAGAAACTCCAAACTTGGCACAATATAATTCTATGGATAAAGTCTGGCCTTTTTATAATGAGAGGTCATGCTTTTCAAAATTATGCAAATGAGGGCTAATTAAAGTTTTAAATCTTCAATATCTTATATGCTATAGTAGATGTGGTTCCGAATGTATAGGAGTTCGATCACAGCAAGGTAAAGGTCAGCTCTAATGTGAAGGTCATGTCAAGGTCAAAGGTCATGTCAAGGTCAAAGGTCAATTTTAAGCCAAAATGTCATTTTTGAGGTCAAGGTTCACTTCAGGTAGAGGTCATCTCAAGGTCAAAGGTCATTTCAAGGTCAAAGGCCACTTTCGGTGCTGGCTTTCTTCTAGCCATAACTTGTTCAATTTTTATCCAATTTTGATCATGTTGGGCTCAAATTATAGCTATTGTAACCTTGCACATTTTATATATTTTTACATGTGACCTCTAAAGTTCAAAGGTCAAGGTCACATGGACCTTTGAAAGTTTCATCCAGTCATAACTTGGCCAATCGCTATCCAATTCTAATCATGTTGGACTCAAATTGTAGGTATTGCTACACTGGACATTTTTATAAGAACATGTAACCTCAAAAAGGCAAAGGTCCAGGTCAGGTCGAGGCAGAGGACGTGCTCGGGCCAGCAGTCCAAATGTGATCAACAATTTACCAAGACCAGGGTTATCAGGCAGCAGTAGAAATCTGAATGTCAACAGTGACAGGTCTCTCTCAAGAGACACCCATATGTCCGATAACTCTTTGGATAGATCTGGCGCAGTGCTTTGTGATAATGAATTCTTTCGAGGTTCAGTGCAGTCCCTAAGACGGTATGGGGGGGGGGATAGAACAGTGGACTCCCAAGAATTTCGTTTGCCAGCAGCTGTGCTGAAAAAACATCGTCGCCAAGAGAATAAACGGCATCATGCAATCACGGGGATGTCAAAAGCTCAAAGCAGTCGATTCAGGGGCGCGCCGGAACCCAATAGGGACTTATTCATATATAGGGTCGATCCTGTCACCGAGACGGGAGACCTGCGTGCTTATATGACAGAAAACGGTTTCGAGGTGCGAGACCTTCAATGCATATCCAACCCTGAAGCTAAATTCAAATCGTTTAAATTGACAGTACCTGTGTCACAGTTTAGAGATCTTCTCTGTGAGTCTCTCTGGCCGGTCGGTGTGAAAGTAAGAAAGTATGTCCCTCCAAGGCTACAAAGTCTTGAGGTTCTCCCCTAATATAATAATCATGTTTTACAGTATCTTACACCTACTTATTATTATGGCTCACTTGAATATTGTTACTTATAACTCTCACGGCCATGGAGCCGGCAGGCTTGAATACATTCATAAACTGTCTGAGAAAAATGACATTATCTTTGTGCAGGAACACTGGCTTCTTAGTGGACAGATTGATTCATTACAGAAGCACATACCACATATGTATGTGCATGGGGTTTCAGGTATGAACGAGAGTGAACTAATTGCAGGCCGCCCATACGGTGGATGTGCTATATTGTGGAAAAAATCGCTATCATGCAAAATAACTCCCATTATTTTTCAATCAAATAGAGTATCTGCTATTTCATTCCAAATTGATAATTTCAAAATTATGATGGTAAATGTGTACATGCCTTGTGACTCGATCACACAGTGTAATAATTTGATAGAATTTGAGGATATTCTGAATGAAATATCTTCCAAAATACATGACTTGGACATGAATTCCATTATTCTTGGTGGCGACTGGAATACTGATTTTTCCCGTCAAGGTTCACTTAACACCACCAAAATGAAATCTTTCATTAAGACTGAAAATCTGAAATGTGTATTTTTTCATGAAAAAAGTAATATAAGTTACACTTATGAAAGTAAGATAAATGGAGATAAATCTGCGTTAGACCATTTTATTGTATCTGAAAACATGTATGATCACGTACTGGAATATTCGTGTATTGATGAGGGTGATAACTTGTCGGACCATTTACCTGTAAAGCTCGTAGCAAGTTTACCTAGTGTTCATCATGTAGATCACATCTCAGAAAGGAGACCATCCAAGCCACTGTGGCACGCTGCCACACTGACAAATATTGAGATGTATCAACAGTCTCTTGATGATAAGTTAAGTGTTATAAACATTCCATGGGGGGCATTAAAATGCAATGATCTTTTTTGCAGAGAACATGATCCTGATATTCAGCTTTTTCATAACAACATTATAAAGGCATGCCTTGATGCGGGAAAGGAAAATATTCCATATTCATTGACACATAACGTGAAGATAGTGCCTGGATGGAATCAGTATGTAGAGCCCTACAGACAACAATCATTATTTTGGCACAAAATCTGGAAGAGCAATAATTCACCCAGAAACGGTTTGATATTTGATATTCGAAATCGCACACGTCTGCGCTATCATTATGCTCTCCGATTTGTCAAAAACAATAAAGATGTATGTGCCGCCAATCAACTGGCGGACGCAATGGCTGAAAATCGTGGTCATGACTTTTGGAATGTGGTCAAGAAAATAAGAAACAAATCAAAGGTCAGAGCAAGTGTTGTTGATGACGAGACCAACCCTCATGATATAGCAAATGTGTTTGCCGAAAAATATAAGAATCTGTATAATTCCGTGTCCGTTGACTTAAAAGAAATGGAAGGATTAAAAGCTCAGATTGATGGCAAAATCGAAAACCAAATCAAACGTGGTGATAACTTTCTTTCATCCTTTTGTGTACCTATTTCAAGTGTTCAATCTGCCATTGAACACTTGAAATTGGGAAGACACGATGGTGACCAAGGACATTATTCTGACCACATTGTACATGGAACTGATAAATTAAATATCTATTTGTCTCTTTTGTTTTCAACAATGATAAGACACGGGTTTGCACCTGACGGTTTCCTGAATGTTAGCTTAAATTTGATTCCTAAAAACAAGAATAAATCATTATCAGACTCAGAAAATTACAGAGGCATTGCCCTGGGCAGTATTCTAGGAAAGTTACTAGACTGGGTAATTTTGTTTGACAATACTGAGGTATTAAATTCATCAGAGTTACAATTCGGCTTCAAACGGGAGAGTTCTACCACACAATGCACGTATGTATTGAATGAGTGTGTCCAGTATTACAATTCACACGAAACAGATGTTCAGCTTGTTTTCCTGGATGCAACAAAAGCCTTTGACAGGGTCAATTACATAAAATTATTTACTCTCCTTTTAGATCGAGGCATTAGTCCTGTGATTGCAAGACTACTAATTAATATGTATACCCAACAACGAGTAAGCGTCGTATGGGGAGATGCGGTGGCTAAACCATTTGGCTGTACCAATGGTGTGAAACAAGGGGGTGTTCTGTCTCCTATCTTATTTGGAGTATATGTTGACCAATTGTTGAAGAATTTAAAGTATTCTGGATTAGGTTGCCATATTGGACATCATTTTGTGGGGGCTTTGGCGTATGCCGATGATGTGGTTCTCCTTGCTCCTACAACTATGTCTATGAAAAATATGTTGAAAATCTGCTCAAAATATGCAAAAGATTATGACGTGTTATTCAATCCTTCAAAATCACAACATTTGGTCTCCGGCACATGCAATACATACCCTGACATTGTTTTAGATGGTTCTACTATTCATAAAGTAAACACATTTGAGCATCTAGGAAATACAGTAGGAAAAAATTGTGCAACAGAAAGTATAGCAAATTGTGTACGGAGCTTTCAAATAAATGTAAACATTTTGATGGCTGAATTTGGAAAGGCTTTTCCAGATTCTAGATATCAATTGTTTAAAACGTACTGCATGCCTCTGTATGGCTGCCAACTTTGGGACTTCTCAAATAAACAAGTTGATCGTTTCTTTATTGCATGGAGAAAAGCAGTTCGGTTTGTATGGAAAATATCATATAGATGTCATAATGATCTGTTGCCTTTAATTTGTGAAGATTTCCCAATAGAGACTCAGCTACATAAACGTTTCTTGAAATTTTTTTGGAAAATAATGAATAGTACTAATGATATTGTAAAGGTTTGTGGACAACTCAGTTTGAACGGAAGCCAATCGGCAACTTGCAATTCACTAAATTATATATGTTCGAAGTATCAAGTAAATAGATGTAATCTCACAAATATGGATTTATGTCAATGTCTTAATCATGTAAATGATACCAATCCATATTGTTTGGACAGGCGTAAAGTTGATTCAGCTCGAGTTATAAGGGAGCTGTGTCTTGCCCGCGACGGTAAGCTTAACTCTCCTTTCTCGCGACAAGAACTAAATGAAATAATTGAAACATTATGTACTTCCTAGCTGACTTATTATGACTTCTATATTGATACTAATGATGGCTCACTAATATATGCTCATTGATATTTATATGCATGTATGCTGGGCCAAGGGACAGCATTCTCATGTTCTCCCCTTGCCCAGAATATGATCAGCGTCTCTTGTTTTTGTGCTTGGTTCTTAAACTTATTGTATTTTTTATTCAACTCAACATTGTACCTTCTGTGTACGAATAAAGATATATATATTTGGCCCTTTGAAAGTTTCATCTTGCCATAACTTGGTCAATTTTACTCCCATTTGGTTCATGTCTGGCTCAAATTGTGGGTATTGTAACACTGTGCAATTTACATGTGACCTGTAAAGGTCAAAGGTCAAGGTCATTTGGACTTTGAAATTTGCATGCAGCCATAAGCTTAATGGAATGTAAAGTACCAAAGGACAAAAGTTGTAGCATATAATATTTACAACCTTTGAAGGCACACAGACAGATTAAAAAAAATCTTTGCCGGTTTCTTTCTTTCTTTCTTTCTTCTTTACCAGCAAATTTGTCCGACACTTTTCTCAGACACTATTATACATATAAAACTGCAAACTTGGCATGATTGTACCTCCATATAAGGAGTTTGGCCGTTTAATACACAGAAATGCAGATGTTTAAAATTATGCAAATTAGGGGCATTTGAAATTTTAAATCTAGAATTACTTCAAAGCTATAATAGAAAGAGATGCCATTCCAACTTCTACTCCTGTGTTATGGAATAGTTGTACATTGCCATACTAATATGCTTTGAAGACACACACACTGATTTGCTATGCAGCAAATCATCTTTTCTAGTTATGTCTGTGTGCCAACACAGACATACTGTTTTTCTAGGAATTCTTTATTTCTTTCTTTCTTTCTTCTTTCTTTCTTTCTTTACAGGCAAATTTGTCCGACATTTCATTTGAAAAGTATTTTACATAGAAACTCCAAACTTGGCATGATTATACTTCCATACATGAAGCCTGGTCTTTTTGTTAAGAGGTTCAACGGTTTTGAAAATTATGCAAATTAGGGCCATTTGAAAATTTAAATCTTGAATATCTCCAAAAATATTATAGGTACAGGTAATCAATCCAACTTCGATTAATATGTTGGTTAGACTGCACATTTTTGTAATTTACATGTGACCTCTAAAGGTCAAAGGTCAATGTCATTTTCACATTTGAAATTTTCATCTAGCCATAACTCAGTCAATTTTCAACCAATTTTAACCATGTTGGACCCAACCTGTAGGTATTGCAACACTGCACATTTTTGTAATTTACATGTGACCTCTAAAGGTCAAAGGTCAATGTCATTTTCACATTTGAAATTTTCATCTAGCCATAACTCAGTCAATTTTCAACCAATTTTAACCATGTTGGACCCAACCTGTAGGTATTGCAACACTGCAAATTTTTGTAATTTACATGCAATGCCAAAAGATTAAAGGTCAAGCTCATTCAGGCCTTTTTGTTAAAACTAGCCATAAGCGTAATGGAATGTGAAGTACCAAAGGCTTCAAAGATGGTATCAGTCAAGATTCTGGGGTCCGCTTTGGTAATTGATACTTTTAGCCCAGATAAGACAGCCTGGGTTTGATATCAGGCTACAGGCAGCATGCTTGTCTGTATGTGTGCCCCTGAGTGGCACACAGAATGCCGTGTGTGACTGCTTTTGTCATGTTTACACAAGACAGACAAGACATAACTTAAAACATTGGAACAACACATAATTAATTAATTGGGTAAGACATAACAGATTCAACTGAAAGCCACAGGAAGCTGAAGTTTTCCTTGCAGTGAGGTTGCAAGGTTAGGATATCGTACAAACCACGGGTAGCCAGGTCAGTGTTCAATGTAAACAAAGCATGCACAAGTATGAATAGACTGACGTCTACAAGTTGTATCATGCTTAGAAGACTACTTGGTTCATGAGAATGAAATGGAAAAGAATGATGACACAGTCTGTGGTAGTTTATATATCATTACATACCATCAAAAATGTTGTCTTTCTTTCTTTCCTTTTTTTCTTTTTTATGGATGTGTGCCAACAGACATATCGTTTTTCTATGAATTCTTTCTTTCTTTCTCTCTTTCTTTCTTTCTTAATGTCTGTGTGCCAACACAGACATATTGTTTTTCTTTCTTTTCTTTCTTTCTTTCTTTCTTTCTTTCTTTCTTTCTTTCTTTCTTTCTTTCTTTCCAGACAAGTTTGTCCGACATTTTATTTAAAAAGTATTACACATAGAAACTCCAAACTTGGCAAAATTATACTTCTATAGATGAAGTCTGGCCTTTATGTAATGAGAGGTCATGCTTTTCAAAATTATGCAAATGAAGGCTATTAAAGTTTTAAATCATCAGTATTTTATATACTATAGTAGATGTGGTTCCGAGTGTATAGGAGTTTGATCATAGCAAGGAAAAGGCCATCTCAAATGTCAGGGTCATGTCAAGGTCAAAGGTCAGTTTTAGGCGAAGGTGTCATTTTTGAGGTGAAGGTTCACTTCAGGTAGAGGTCGTCTCAAGGTCAAAGGTCATTCAAGGTCAAAGGCCACTTTCGATGGGAGCTTTCTTCTAGCCATAACTTGGTCAATTTGTATCCAATTTTGATCATGTTTGGTTCAAATTGTAGCTATTGCAACACTGCATATTTTGAAAATTACATGTGACCCCAAAAGGTCAAAGGTCAATGTCATCTGGACCTTTGAAAGCTTCACCCAACCATAACGCAGCCAATTTCCATCCAATTCTAATCATGTTGGACTTAAATTGTGGGTATTGTAACACTGTACATTTTTGCAATTTACTTGTGACCTATAAAGGTTAAAGGTAAAAGGTCAAGGTTATTTGAACTTGGAAATATCATCCAGCCATAAGCTTAATGCAATGTGAAGTACCTCAGCACAAAAGTTGTACTATTTAATATTTACAGCTTTTGAAGGCACACAGACAGATTTGCTTTAAAGCAAATCTTCCTTTCTAGTTCTTTCTTTCTTTCTTTCTTCTTTCTTTCTTTCTTTCTTTACCGGCAATTTTATCCGACGTTTCATTTGAAAAGTATTATACGTAGAAACTCCAAACTTGGCACAATTATACCTCTATGGATGAAGTCAGGTCTTTTTATAATGAGAGGTCATGCTTTTCAAAATTATGCAAATGAGGGCTAATTAAAGTTTTAAATCTTCAATATCTTATGTACTATAGAATATGTGGTTCCGAGTGTATTGGAGTTCAGTTATATCAAGGCAAAGGTCATCTCAAATGTCAAGGTCATGTCAAGGTCAAAGGTCATATCAAGGTCAAAGGTCAGTTTTAGGTCAAAACGTCATTATAAAGCCAAAATGTCATTTTAAAGGTGAAGGACCACTTCAGGTGCAGGTCATCTCAAGGTCAAAGGTCATTTCAAGGTCAAAGATCACTTTGGATGGTAGCTTTCTTTTAACCATAACACGGTCAATTTTTATCCAATTTTGATCATGTTGGGCTCAAATTGTAGCTATTGTAACACTGCACATTTTTGAAGTCTTGCCTTTTTATAGTGAAAGGTCACACTTTTCAGTTATGCTAATAGGGCTAATTAAAGTTTTAGATCTTCAATATCTTATATACTATAGTAGATATGGTTCCAAGTGTATAGGAGTTCGATCACAGCAAGGCAAAGGTCATCTCAAATGTCAAGGTCATGTCAAGGTCAAAGGTCATGTCAAGGTCAAGGGCCTTTTTAAGGTCAAAATATCATTTTAAAGGTCAAGGTTCCCTTCAGGTAGAGTTCATCTCAATGTCAAAGGTCATTTCAAGGTCAAAGGCCACTTTCGATGGTAGCTTTCTTTTAGCCATAACTTGGTCAATTTTTATCCAATTTTGATCATGTTGGGCTCATATTGTAGCTACTGCAACACTGCACATTTTGGAAAAGTACATGTGACCCCTAAAGGTCAAAGGTCAATGTCATCTGGACCTTTGGAAGCTTCACTCAGCCATAACTCGGCCAATTTCTATCCAATTCTAATGATGTTGGACTTAAATTGTGGGTATCGTCACAATGTACATTTTTGCAATTTACATGTAACCTGTAAAGGTTAAAGGTCAAAGGTCAAGGTTATCTGGGCTTGGAAATTCTCATCCAGCCATAAGCTTAATGGAACGTGAGGTACCAAAGCACAAGAGGTGTACCATTTAATATTTACAACTTTGGAAGGCACACAGACAGATTTGCTTTGAAGCAAATCTTCCTTTCTAGTTTCTTTCTTTCTTTCTTCTTTCTTTCTTTCTTTCTTTCTTTCTTTACAGGCAAATTTGTCCGACATTTCATTTGAAAAGTATAACACGTAGAAACTCCAAACTTGGCACAATTATACTTCTATAGATAAAGTCTGGCCTTTTTATAATGAGAGGTCATGCTTTTCAAAATTATGCAAATGAGGACTAATTAAAGTTTTAAATCTTCAATATGTTATATAGCTGTGGACCTGGCTCTGCTATGTGTCTGCTACCCCACCAAACACACATGACCAGTGACAGTGAATGATTGGTATCAAATGGCCAGCTTATTCCAAAGTCCTGGCAAGTGTAACCACATCAAAATAAACCCTAACCTTTCCTCCTTAAGTTTATGTGTATTTTATTACCCCCGATAGATTTCACTCATAATCCACAGCCTTCATCAACATCGTAAGACCTGTGGGACATTTTTACAGGGGTGTCACATCTCAATTAAACTGCAAACAAGCCATAATCCTGGTATATATTTTACAAGATGTGACATCAAAATGACCCTTTGAAAATGCGGCATCCCTTGACTCATTCATGACAGAAGTCTTCATTTACTGTCAGTAAAATTAGTATCAAATGGATATACTGAGTATTCTTATCTTTTAAATGAGGGGGTTCTGATTTAAAATTTCTGACAATCATAATAGAGTATAATATCTGCTCATGATTTGTGAGATTCTGACCTTTTTCATTTGTTTCACACATTGTATTAGCAATGCAAATTTGAAAGAATTAGCAAAGAGCATATCCTTTGGGTTCATCACTGAATGGGTTAATTTTGTCATATAAACATTGGCTGCATTGATTGAATAGCTATGTCTGTTTGGTAATTTAATTATAAGTTAATGTTTTCTTTCTGGACACCAGTCAGTTCAGTGGCTGTTAAAGAAAACATTTTGGGCTACATTATTTATATACAATTACACAGTCCAGCAAATGCTCAAGATCCCTGCTCTTGCATTCTATCATTAAAGTGTGTGTGTGTGTCAACTCACACTTTTCTTTCTTTCTTTCTTTCTTTCTTTCTTTCTTTCTTTCTTTCTTTCTTTCTTTCTTTCTTCTATACCAGCAAATTTGTCCGACACATTTCTCGGACAGTATTATACATAGAAAGTCCAAACTTGGCATGATTGTACCTCCATACAAGGAGTTTGACTGTTTTATACAGAGAAATGAAGATGTTTAAAATTATGCAAATTAGGGGCATTTGAAATTTTCAATCTTGAATATCTTCAACAGTATAATAGAGATGTCATTCCAACTTCTACTGGGGGGTTGTTGACCATTGGCACCTAATCACCTAATGAATTAAAAATAAAACTTGTAGCAATTTAAATTCCTGAATAGAACCATTAGAAATTTTAAACCTTGAATAACTTCAAAGCTATAATAGATAGAGATGCCATTTCAACTTCTACTCCTGTTCTATGGAATAGTTGTACATTGCCATACCAATATGCTTTGAAGACACACACACTGATTTACTTTGCAGCAAATCATCTTTCCTAGTTTCTTTCTTTCTTTCTTTACCGGCAAATTTGTCCGACATTTCATTTGAAAAGTATTACATGTAGAAACTCCAAACTTTGCACAATTATACTTCTATGGATAAAGTCTGGCCTTTTTATAATGAGAGGTCATGCTTTTCAAAATTATGCAAATGAGGGCTAATTAAAGTTTTAAATCTTCAATATCTTATATACTATAGTAGATGTGGTCCCGAGTGTATAGGAGTTCGATCATAGCAAGGTAAAGGTCATCTCAAATGTCAAGGTCAAAGGTCATGTCAAGGTCAAAGGTCACTTTTAAGCCAAAATGTCATTTTTGAGGTCAAGGTTCACTCCAGGTAGAGGTCATCTCCAGGTCAAAGGTCATTTCAAGGTTAAAGGCCACTTTCCTTGGTGGCCTTTTTCTAGCCACAACTTGGTCAATTTTATCTAATTTTGATCATGTTGGGCTCAAATTGTAGCTATTGTAACCTTGCATATTGTAAAATTTATGTGTGACCTCTAAAGGTCAAAGGTCAAGGTCATTTGAACCTTTGAAAGTTTCATCCAGTCACAACTTGACTATTTTCCATCCAATTTTAATCATGTTAGACTCAAATTGTAGGTATTGCAACACTGCACATTTTTATGTGAACACGTGACCTCGAAAGGGCAAAAGTCAAGGTCATTTGGCCCTTTGAAAGTTTCATCTTGCCATAACTTGGTAAATTTTCATCCGATTTGGTTCATGTTCATGTCAGTTTAACTTCTACTAGGGGGTTCCTGACCATTTCGCATGTAATGAATCTAAAACAAAAGCTGTAGCAATTTGAATTATGCTAAATAGCACCATTAGAAATTTTAAATCTTGAATAACTTCAAAGCTGTAATAGATAGAGATGCCATTCCAACTTCTACTCCTGTGTTATGGAATAGTTGTACATTGCCATACAAATATGCTTTGAAGACACACACACTGATTTGCTATGCAGCAAATCATCTTTTCTAGTTGGAGTTATTCTCCACTGCAACCAGTTCTGGGGACTATATATCTATACACTTTCCATTTTGGTTTTTCTGAGGTTTCTTCTTTATTGCAGAGCTCATTCAAAGTATTTTCTTCAGAAGGTGAATATTTTCCATAGACACATGTGACGGTGTTTTTTCTTGGTTGACTTTGTGCCTCATTTTATGAGGGCCGGGACACCTGCTTCCGGTTCAGAGTCAGAGACAGCTGCTGGAGTGTCTTGTGTAGGCTTTTCACCCGCGGCGGGACTTCCAAGTGGCAAAAAGTTTTGCATCGGCACTCCTCGCATCAGTAGACACAGCACCTCTGTCTGTTGTCTAGGATGCTCTGAAAGCACTGTGTGGAACCGAAGCACTGTTAAATGGATCGACTCTCCAAGCTCTGAAACCATTGATTGCCATGTCAGCTGATTTCATATACGCCGTAAAGTGATACCTGGATATGACTTCCCCAGGATGATGGCACATACACAAACGCACATATCGGTTCCAGTTAACTTTTATTCAACAACCACTTTTCAGTTTTTGAAAAACTTTTTCCTCAAGGTCTTTCTTTCTTTCTTTCTTTCTTTCTTTCTTTCTTTCTTTCTTTCTTTACCAGTGAGTTTGTCCGACACTTTTCTCGGACACTATTGTACATAGAAACTCCAAACTTGGCATGATTGTACCTCCATACAAGCAGTTTGACCGTTTTATGCAGAAGAATGAAGATGTTTAAAATTGTGCAAATTAGGGGCATTTGAAATTATAAATCTTGAATATCTTCAAAAGTATAATAGATTGAGATGTCATTCCAACTTCTACCACGGGGTTATTGACCCTTGCGCATCTAATGAATTTTGAACAAAAGTTGTAGCAATTTAAATTATGCTAATTAGCAGCATTGGAAATTTTAAAACTAGAATATCTTTAAAATTATTATAAAGATGTCATTTCAACCACTACTAGGGGGTTGTTGACCATTGCGCATGTAGTGAATCTTAAACAAAAGTTGTAGCAATTTAAATTATGCTAATTATCAGTATTCGAAATTTTCAATCTTGAATATCTTCAACACTATAATAGATAGAGATGTCATTCCAACGTCTACTAAGGGGTGTTGACCATTGTGTACCTAATGAATTTAAGATAAAAGTTGTAGCAATTTAAATTATGCTAAATAGCACCATTAGAAAATTTAAATTTTGAATAACTTCAAAGCTATAATAGATAGAGATGCCATTCCAACTTCTGCTCCTGTGCTATGGAATATTTGTACATTGCCATATCAGTTTACTTTGAAGACACACACACACATTGATTTGCAATGCATCAAATCATCTTTCCTAGTTTAAGACTCATATCCACTGCCCTGTCCAGCACTGGCAGCAGATGCAGCCAGTTAGTGCAATGAGAGGGCAGGCAGACCAGTATGATTTTTTGATCCATGGCAAACTGCATTGCTGCAAGATACTTTGTATGTGCCCTATTGCCCTCCATCAACAGTACGGTACTCAATAAGCCTACCCATTTTCAGCACTTTTTCGGTGGTTGGAGAAATGACGTAACCATCATGTAACTTATAAGAAACAAGATTTTGTCCACATGGCCAGTGTCACAGGGTTACATGAGATCCAACTGGTTCCCCTTTCACCAAGAAAGGATTTAGACGCTTCCCTTTGAAGAATATCATTGGTGGAATAAATTCAGCAGCGGCGTCGCAGAAACCAATGACGGTTTTAGTTTGGGGAGGAGGGGAAGGTGGGGCGGATACCCCTTTTTTCCGCAGCACCTCTGAACTGATGCGACTGGCACCCGGTCAAATTTAAAAGACCCTTTCTTCACTCCTCGTCAGGCAAGGCCTGGCTTTTTTGTAGCTCAACGCTATGACCGCCCCATCATTTATCTTTACATTATTCATTCGCTATTTTGTTTTATAACGAATTGACTATGAAAGGATATGGCGCAGGCTTTTAGTTTCCACTGTTGTCACCAGGTGTCCCTTTTCCCACTCACATTGAGTATGATTGGGTGAGGAACGGGACAGTTATCCTCAAGGTCGACCTCCCTTCAAGTTCAAATTTCAAAAATGTTGTCTTATCTATGTAACAGATGTATAATTTACTCTTGATTTATCATTTAAACATGAAACATCTGGCAATAGTAAACAGTGAAAGTAACTAAAGGCTCAAGTACATGATATGTCTATGCTGTAGGCCTATTACTGTCAAGGCTTAGAAATACTAGAATAGTGCATCTTTTAGTTTTACTCACCAGGGCAGACGAGATGTGCTGCCAGTTTCAACAGGGCTCTCCAAGTGGAGCACTGTAGCAAAATTTTGCTACGAAGCTCTTCAAAATTGCTACAGATGGTCTAAAAAATAAGTGTTTCTTTGAAAAAGTGGGAAAATTGCTACAAATAAAGAAAATTTTGCGACAGATTTTCAGCTGGGCAGCACTGCTTCAAGCATGTCAAGTAACAACGGGGGCTCAAGCTCCATGTAGTGCTTATTATGCTGAACAGCGACACAAAGTTACCAGACAATGATAACCGAGAAACATGATTCTGTTCTTTATTCAGTTACATTGAATTAAAAGGCAAGTGTTCCCTACCCCACCCCACCCCCGTCCCGTTCGGTCTCCTCCCCTCCCCCCCCCCCCCACGTTGACGATGTTTCAATTATACCAATCTTTTGCTCCACAAATGCATGTCGTTCAACTTTGATTTGATGGACACCCGAGGCAGAGTGCTGCAAAGTTGAGCAGAACCATTTAAAGTCGCTGAGCACTTCAGCAGATGCGCATACACTGTCAGACTGCATGACCAGGTAACTTAAGTTAAGGTGGCTAGACCGAGAAAGACCTTTTTTTCACTCTGTGAAATATGTTGGTGATATAACATCCTGCATTCTTTGTCATTGTCAATACTGGCCCATGGCTTCATTGGGTCAAACCTTCACATTGACATTTTTGGAGTAATGGCTTTATGGCCAGAGGGCACTCGTCTTCTTCTTTTTTTTTTTTTTTTTTTTTTTTTTTTTTTGTAAAACTCCGTGCATTATAAACTACTCTTCAGTCTGTACCAAATAGGTTTCGTGATTGGCGTGATAAAATGATGTTTATTCATCATATCTACATAATTCACATGCCATCGTGAGGTCCCTAAGTGCGTCGTTCAGTACATTTGGTGGGACTACATACATATTATTTATGTACAGTGCGAAAAAGCAAAAGAAATCTGGAACGCTTTTAGGTGTCACGCAGTTCATCACATCCCTGATGTTATGGTTATAATAGTAAGCCTTTCATGGTCCAATAAGAGAGAATCAACAGCTTCCCTCGGTGCTGGGTTGGCGCCATGCTCCCAACCTGCATCGAGGAAAGCTTTTGACTGGGAGCATTCTATCATGAAAGGTCTTGTCTACAATTTTCAGCGAAAATTGTTTGTATTAACGTGAAATTAAAGCAGTGGCATTAAAGAAGACAAAAAAAAAAAACATCGTGGCACTTTTTAGGCGATTTGAGCAGGAAGGTTTCAAAAGAGCTCCACTTGCAGCTCATGATTTTAACAACACTTCAACTACAAAGAGAAAGGAGCAAGATGCAGGCTTACATGGAGGTAAGATAAAATTAAATAGACAGACAGATTGACTGGCAGGCAGGCTGGTAGATAGATATAGATCTATGTTATTACCAGAGGGTAAAACCTTAGTCTTCCATCATAAATCATGAAATTTGGCACCGCTGTTTAGGCCAATCAGATGAAATGAAAAAAATGCTGATCAATCACACATTTTCAAATTAAATATTGAAAAAAAATGCAATCACAGTGAAACCTGTCGTGACATATGGCATCGCCATGCAGGAATGTCCCAAATGTGCTCTCGTGAGAGGGACGGACTTTCACGGAGGGTATTAACTCTTTCAATGCCACCTGCGACTAAACTCGAACTACGTAAGCTGTACGAGTCTAAATTGTAACTAGAAAAGATGATTTGCTGCATAGCAAATCAGTGTGTGTGTCTTCAAAGCATATTGGTATGGCAATGTACAACTATTCCATAACACTGGAGCAGAAGTTGGAATGATATCTGTATCTATTATAGCTTTGAAGTTATTCTAGATTTAAAATTTCTAATGGTGCTATTTAGCATAATTTAAATTGCTATAACTTTTATCCTTTGGTACTTCACATCGCATTAAGCTTATGGCTGCATGCAAATT
Organism: Hermodice carunculata; assembly: GCA_964020975.1. Classification (NCBI taxonomy): domain Eukaryota; kingdom Metazoa; phylum Annelida; class Polychaeta; order Eunicida; family Amphinomidae; genus Hermodice; species Hermodice carunculata. Next base: position 31,828,217 of record OZ026623.1, read on the forward strand.
TCAAAGTCCAAATGACCTTGACCTTTGACCTTTACAGGTCACATGTAAATTGCACAGTGTTACAATACCCACAATTGAGGCCAAACATGAATCAAATCGGAAGAAAATTGACCAAGTTATGACAAGATGAAACTTTCAAAGGGCCAAATGACCTTGACGTTTGCCCTTTTGAGGTTACATGTTCTTATAAAAATGTCCAGTGTAGCAATACCTACAATTTGAGTCCAACATGATTAGAATTGGATAGCGATTGGCCAAGTTATGACTGGATGAAACTTTAAAAGGTCCATGTGACCTTGACCTTTGAACTTTAGAGGTCACATGTAAATTTTAAAATGTGGAGGGTTACAATAGCCATAATTTGAGCCCAACATGATCAAAATTGGATAAAAAATTGACCAAGTTATGGCCAGAAGAAAGCCACCAATGAAATTGGCCTTTGACCTTGAAATGTCCTTTGACCTTGAGATGACCTCTCTCTGAAGTGAACTTTGACCTCAAAAATGACATTTTGGCTTAAAATTGACCTTAAACCTTGAGATGACCTTTGACCTTGACATGACCTTGACCTTTAAGATGACCTTTACCTTGCTATGATCAAACTCCAATACACTCGGAACCACATCTACTATAGTATATAAGATTTTGAAGATTTAAAACTTTAATTAGCCCTCATTTGCATAATTTTGAAAAGCATGACCTCTCATTATAAAAAGGCCAGACTTTATCCATAGATGTATAATTGTGCCACGTTTGGAGTTTCTACATATAATACTTTTCAAATGAAATGTCGGACAAATTTGCCGGTAAAGAAAGAAAGAAAGAAAGAAAGAAAGAAAGAAAGAAAGAAAGAAAGAAAGAAAGAAAGAAAGAAAGAAAGAAAGAAAGAAAGAAAGAAAGAATTTCAGGAAAATCAAAAAAGTGTGTGTTGACAAACACACTTTAATTCCTAGAAAAACAGAAAAGTGTGCGTTGACACACACACTTTAATAAAGATGCTGGATTCATATTTCTAGTGAAAAATACTTTTCATTCAACTGCCAACATGCCTAGTTCCTAAGAATGTAATGGTCCAGGTAAACAGCTTTCCTCAAAAGGAAAGCTCAATATAAAATGTATAACTAAAAGAGTCTGATTAAAAAAAAAGTACTTAGTAAATGTCTGATTCCACAAATGATGCATTTTCCGGGTCAAAAGAAAATGATCTGAGAATAAATACCTCGAAAACAAAAGAACTCCTCATTTCATTTGGGAAAAAACGGAGGTCTCTCAATTTCTTATGGATTGATCAGTGGTTGAGCGCGTATCTACCACATACAAAACTCCTTGGTGTTATTACCAACAGCGAAGGAGTGTGCCTAAATGTCGAGTTACATTCAAGTCGAGTCAAGTTATTTCAGATCGAGTTGTGCAAATTAACATATACCTTATTTGAGTAACATCTGGCGAGTGGAGTTAAACTTATTGCAAGTCGAGTTACATTTAACAAAGACTAGAAGATGTATGGATCATCATCATCATCATCATCATCATCATCATCATCATCATCATCATCATCATCATCATTATTATTATTAAAGTGTGTGTGTCAACCCACACTTTTCTGTTTTTCCTCGAATTCTTTCTTTCTTTCTTTCTTTCTTTCTTTCTTTCTTCTTTACCAGCAAATTTGTCCGACACTTTTCTCGGACACTATTATACATAGAAACTCCAAACTTGGCATGATTGTACCTCCATACAAGCAGTTTGACCGTTTTATACAGAGGAATGAAGATGTTTAAAATTATGCAAATTACGGGCATTTGAAATTATAAATCTTGAATATCTTCAAAAGTATAACAGATAGAGATGTCGTTCCAACTTCTGCCAGTGGGTTATTGACCAGTGCGCATCCAATGAATTTAAAACAAATGTTATTAATTATTATTATTATTATTATTATTATTATTATTATTATTATTATTATTATTATTATTATTATTATTATTATTATTATTATTATTATTATTATTATTTAAAGAAGTGATACATGGTTAATATACAGATATCTACCTCATGACCCTAATTGGTAATGAATGAAATAGATTTAGCCATGTACAACTGAATAAAAAAAAGCAAAATGATCATACACTATTTGGTGTAACAAGCTTTACTCAATATACAGAGTCACTTTGTAGAAATGAGGAGCTAAGTAATGATAAGCTGCTTGAGTTTCGTACCGTTGTGACTAAAGAGTTCCATATTTTAGTGCTTTCCAAACGGGTCCATTCGTTTACACATCTTTATGTTTGCCTTCCGCAAGATACAAATCACCTCGATAATTAAAGTGTGTGTGTCAACACACACTTTTTTGTTTTTCCTGAAATTCATTCTTTCTTTCTTCTTTACCGGCAAATTTGTCCGACACTTTTCTCGAACACTATTATACATAGAAACTCCAAACTTGGCATGATTGTACCTACGTATAAGGAGTTTGACCGTTTTATACAAAGGAATGAAGATGTTTAAAATTATGCAAATTAGGGGCATTTGAAATTTTAAATCTTGGATATCTTCAAAAATTTAAAAGATAGAAATGTCATTCCAACTTCTACTGCGGGGTATTGACCATTGCACATCTAATGAATTTAAAACAAATGTTGTAGCAATTTAAATTATGCTAATAAGCAGCATTTGAATTTTAAAACTTGAATATCTTCAAAACTATTATAGATAAAGACGCCATTTTAACTTCTATTAGGGGGTTATTGACCATTGTGCATCTAATAAATCTAAAGCAAAAGTTGTAGTAATTCAAATTATGCTAGTTAGCAGCACTTAAAAATTTAAAACTTGAATATCTTCAAACTATTATAGAAAAAGATGTCATTTCAACTTCTACGAGGGGGTTGTTGACCATTGAGCACCTAATGAATTTAAAATAAAAGTTGTAGCAATTTGAATTATGCTAAATAGCACCATTAGAAATTTTGAATCTTGAATAACTTCAAAGCTATAATAGATAGAGATGCCATTCCAACTTCTACTCCTGTGTTATGGAATAGTTGTACATTACCATACCAATATGCTTTGAAGACACACACACTGATTTGCTATGCAGCAAATCATCTTTCCTAGTTTCTTTCTTTCTTTCTTCTTTCTTCTTTACCGGCAAATTTGTCCGACACTTTTCTCAAACACTATTATACATAGAAACTCCAAACTTCGCATGATTGTACCTCCATACAAGCAGTTTGACCGTTTTATACAAAGGAACGGAGATGTTTAAAATTATGCAAATTAGGGGCATTTGAAATTTTAAATCTTGAATATCTTCAAAAGTATAATAGATAGAGACGTCATTCCAATTTTACTAGGGGCTTATTGACCATTGCGATCTAATGAATTTAAAACAAAAGTTGTAGCAATTTAAATTATGCTAATTAGCAGCATTTGAAATTTTAAAACTTGAATATATTCAAAACTATTATAGATAGAGACGTCATTTTAACTTCTACTAGGGGGTTTTGACCATTGCGCATCTAATGAATCTAAAGCAAAAGTTGTAGCAATTCAAATTATGCTAATTAGCAGCATTTAAAATGTTTAAACTTGAATATCTTCAAAACTATTATAGATAGCGATGTCATTTCAACTTCTACTTGGGGGTTGTTGACCATTGCACATCTAATGAATCTTAAACAAAAATTGTAGCAATTTAAACTATGCTAATTAGCAGTGTTCGAAATTTTCAATCTTGAATGTCTTCAGCACTATAATAGATAGAGATGTCATTCCAACTTCTACTTGGGGGTTGTTGACCATTGGCACCTAATCACCTAATGAATTTAAGATAAAAGTTGTAGCAATTTAAATTATGCTAAATAGCACCATTAGAAATTTTGAATCTTGAATAACTTCAAAGCCATAATAGATAGAGATGCCATTCCAACTTCTACTCCTGTGTTATGGAATAGTTGTACAACACCATACCAATATGCTTTGAAGACACACACACTGATTTGCTATGCAGCAAATCATCTTTCCTAGTTTGTTCTGTACTTTTCTATATATACTGACCCCTTATTCAAAGAACCCATGCAAGGTTCCTTAAGTTCCCGACTTGTTTAAACTCAAAGCCTTAAAATTTTACATTGATACACTGAAAATCAGCTACCAGGCTACTTCAATAACATGTTTTCAGCCTTGTGCATTGCTGATCCCTATATCACTAAACACAGTGACATACCCCCCTATTAAAGCACTCAGCATACCTTATATGAAAAGTGCATACGACACCATATTCCCAAATCACTAGCTGACACACTTTCAAAAAAGCCATACACATTCTTGTTCCGAATTCTCGCAGTATGTGAAATAATTTTATATAAACCAGTATGCTGAAACCTGCTTGTATTGTAGATTGCTTTGTTTGTAACAGCTCTTACTCCATGTAAATAATGCCAACTGAGCTTCCTTGTCAAATGCTATATGTCTTTTCCTCAAATGACTGTCTTCGTTGAAATCAGGTGTTAACTATATACAAGTCATTTTTTTTTCTTTAGGTGGCCCTAGCAATAGCGGATGTTTTTCATCCTTACCTGGCTCATCCCGACCATCAAGTATGCATGATAATTATTCTCTTCCTTAATTTATCTTGTGACATTATACGTACAGGGTTTATTACCTGAAATGTGTAACAATGTGTATTATGCTATGGCGAATAAAGGTTTGAATGTGAATTCATTATTTGATAGGCATGCAGCTAAAGTTCCAAGGCTGTTTCTATCATAAAGATCTATTAGTACACGAAGTTAGACAAAAGCAAATATTATATAATTTTGAATTTGGTGCCTTTACGGTAAAATATTCATTCGTTTGTAACCGTGACAAGAGAGAAATTTCAATTTTTCGCAATTTTTTTCTGAATTGCTGTTCTGTTTTGCAATGCAATGTTCTGTTGCAATATGTTAGTGTACAGGAAGCACAAAAAAAACTTTCATCGAGATAAGCCAGGTGTGTATATTGTAAAATATGTTGCCTTGTAACACAAAATGTTAAATTTAAATAAGGCAGAAAATGGGTATAATCCAAAAGGATTTCCTTTGTTGTTAAATTTATTGTTAATTCTCTCTCTCTCTCTCTCTCTCTCTCTCTCTCTCTCTCTCTCTCTCTCTCTCTCTCTCTCTCTCTCTCTCTCTCTCTCTCTCCGGAAAGTACACAAATGTTTACTTATTTTTATATATATATATACATAGCCTATGCATAAAATTCATTGTGTACTGATTTGAGCCCATACAAAAAAATCTGTAGATATATATATTAGTATTTCACTTGTGTGTAAAACTGTTTCGCATACCGTATACATCCCAAAAGTAGCGCAATATGCCAATGCAAAGATTTCCTGGAGCAGACATCGTTTTCGCGGAGTTTTGTGATAATGATATCTAAATTTACAATACCACAAGCAACGTCACGTGGTATTGTAAATACTTAAAATATCTGAATAATATCTAATTTGATAATCTAAAACAATCTTTAAGTAGGCCACAACAGGCCTGTATGGCTAAGAATAGTAAGATATGCGTGCATTGTGGAGGAATGAACAATAGGCTAATCATGAATATGCTGAAGAATGCAGCCAATACAGTCTTTAAAAAGTCTTCTAAAGCAAAAACATTATCCAAATCACGTACACTTAGTCCTAACTGGAAGAGTCACCAAAAGAATATCTATATATAGGCCTAATAGTAATGTAAATAGGCCTACTCCATACCCCCAAATAATACAATATCCCAGGTAGGCCTATTTGACCCATTGACCTTTTGTTATGCTTCATAAGGCACATTTGGAGCATGGAACGGAATGTCACGTTTCCTGAATTTAAATCCAATATTAGGCCTAACGACCATAAACACTTTTATAGACAACATAGACCTATGAAGACATGGAAGCCTACTTCTGCTTTTATGTAGGTCTTTCAGTTTCACCTAGAGTCATGTATTTGACGGAGTTCGTAACCTACACACCCTTAGTCTTGAAAAGTTTGATGAAGAGCTGTAATACAATGAAAGAGTTATAGACCAGAGAATAAATTAGGTAAATTTTTTATTGGTGGCCTATAGTTTACTTCATGACAGTAAACTTTGAGATCAAGGCAAGCTACGTTTATGCACAGTAAAAGTTTCATGAAACTAAGTCACATGTAAAAATGATTATAGCCTGAGCATGAATGTATCACACTTTTATATTAGGCCCTATTGTATTGTATTTGTGTATCGCAGTGACCCGAATATTTGATCTAGATACCTACTTTTATTTCAGGACACATTCTTAGGCAAAGACCGACGGTCATGCAAAGTTGTAAAAAGATATGTGCGTCACTGAATGAACTAGGCCTACTGCCAACACTGGCCAGACAAGATTTCATGCGGATAGTATTTTTGCATATTGGCCTATTTAAACATATGTAAATGTGGTCAAGGAGACCACGCAGATATATTATGTCCATTAAAGGCCTATGTAAGCTTTGCTGTAGCGAAAAAGTTTTTATTCTAATATCTATGTTTGAGGGTGAATTGTCATTTTTTTAGAATTAGAGTAGAATTCAAAAGTAGCAACTGTCTATAGATTACATGACTTAAACATTGTTTCAACTAAATTGTGACGCGCTTAATGACGTAGTGCATTAACAATAACACATCTACCATTGTAGACAAATTCAAATGTGCGCGGAGGATGTTTGATTATATGTCACACGTGACGTTAAATAACTGCGACGACGATGTAAACAAATACGACACACCGGGTCGGCGTTGAAAGCACATGGCTAGAGAGTGATTTACTATTTATCTCTCACTTGGGACTGTTGTTGGTCGGGGAAAATAGGGTCAGGAGCGATAGCCTATTCTTCCACCAACAAAGTTCTCTCGTGAGAGAAAAACAGTAACTCACTGTCAACCATGTAGCTTGTAAGCTTCTTTATTTAATGGTATGCATTTTATGTATTCATCCACATAAAACACATAAGAAGCTTCTGTGACTGGGCAAGCAGGTGGAAGTCTAGGGTTCAAACTTCTGTTGAGAACACAAAGACGGCATGTAGTCACGTGTTTTATTCCATACCTGCTCGTCCATCTCTTAATTATGCCTGGGTGCCAACCCAGACATTATGTTTTTCCATAAAATCTTTCTTTCTTTCTTACGCTTTGGAAGGTTTGGGTCTTGTAGCAAATTGTGGGGTGCGGTGGGGGTGGGGGGGGGGCGACTTCCAACAACTGTGTAATGAGGCTCTCAATAAAATACAGAGTACCTCTTTCTGTTCATGCAAGAACAGATTGACTCCATGCTGCCATATTTACCAGGCAGGCTTTGCCTCCACTGGTGTCCTAGCTGGCCTTTTTTTTTGCCTGAGGCAATGCCAGTCTACTGAGCTCAGTCCCAAGGGAACTCACAGCTCTAGACTTCCAGGCAGAACAAGTCTGAGTGTACCCTCTGTTAAAAATAGACAACATACACAGCTGAGTCAGCCAGACCAGGGAAGTGCAAATATTTGAGTCATCTCAGTGGACACTTTCCTGTCTTTGTTTTCTTGTAACCAGTGAGATGAAGCCGGTTCTTCATAGCCAATACTGAGACAGTATAGTTTTGTCTTGGTTCACAGGTACATGTTTATGTAGTTTTTGATAGCCTCTGTTAAAATTTGTTTTTGTAATAAAGGAAAAAAAGACAGTTTTGTATTTCATGTACACTCATCCCTCTAAGTAATAATATTTGTATACTGTACATGCACATATACTCATCAATACTGCCCAGAAGGGCAGACCCTCTCAGGAGTGGGCACTTTTCTCTGGTCGCGAGGCTGCTCACTGTAGAGAGGTTTCACTGTACAGTGGTACTTGCAATTTAAGCCCACCCCTAATCAATGAATACCAGACAAAAGTGGTCACATGGGACAAGTGGTCTTTCATCTCAGATAAATTAACAAAAGAATAAAAGGCCAATTTCTTTCTTTCTTTCTAACCAAGTTGGTCCACAGTTTTTTTTTTCAGAGACTATTTTTCCAAAAACCACCAAACTCGCCATGGTGACTGACATAACCAGTGAAATTGTGCATCTCGTTTGGAGCAGTCATGATGTTTAAAATAATGCAAATTTTCAGAGGCAAAAAAAAAATTAAAAGCGCCATATCTTCCAAACTATTGCAGATGGACTCAAAATTTCAATGTGCATATATACCTTTGTGACACTTGCTACTATATTGGACAGTATAGTTGTAGAATTCCAAATTATGCTAATTAGGGGCATTGAAAAATCTAAAAGTTTAATATCTCCAAAACTAGTGTACAAAGATGCCATTTTAACTTCAATTTGTAGGTTTGTGGCAAAGCCGCATCCAATGAATTATGAACCAAAGTTGTAGGATTTTTTTTAATTATGCAAATTAGGTGAATATGCAAAATGTAAATCTTTAATAGGTTTAAAACTATTATAGAGGTGCCATTCCTACTTCAATTTATGGGTTTGTGGCATAGCCCAATCCAATGAACAATAAACCAAAGTTCTTCTTGGCTTTCAATTCATGCAAATTAGGCAAATGCACAAAATTAAAATGTTGAATAGCTTCAAACCTATTCTAGATAGCAGTTTCATTCACACATCACTTTATAAGTTTGGGATATGGAAACATACCTTGAACCAAGAACCAAACCTGAGCATTTTAATTTATAAAAATTAGGTTAATACACAAAATTTATATTATGTTGAACAATGGAAAAATGTATCATTTCAAACTGTTCTCATTTTGAAGGCACCCATTCAGATTTGCTGTGAAGCAAATCTTCTTTTCCAGTATTTACATTCGGTCCAAAGTTAAACATAAGACAGATGATTTTTCCTTTGCGTCATTCCCAAATGCACGCAATATCATGAACTGTGTTTAACCATTTTGATTCAATTGATGGAGAAAAAAATGGGTGGAAAACATGGACAAACTAGGAAAGATGATTTGCTGCATAGCAAATCAGGGTGTGTGTCTTCAAAGCATATTGGTATGGCAATGTACAACTATTCCATAACACAGGAGTAGAAGTTGGAATGGCATCTCTATCTATTATAGCTTTTAAGCTATTCAAGTTTAAAATTTCTAGTGGTGCTATTTTAGCATAATTTGAATTGCTACAACTTTTATTTTTAATTCATTAGGTGCGCCTAGTAGAAGTTGAAATGACATTTCTATCTATTATAGTGTTGAAGATATTCAAGATTGAAAATTTCGAATACTGCTAATTATTTAAATTGCTACAACTTTTGTTTTAGATTCATTACATATTGAAAGCTATATTCACAAATGCAAACTTATATCTAATCATCCATAGACCATACATATGATATGGGAAGCGAAAATTAACTGGGTTTGTTTTTTTTTTCAACACTTTTATATACCGTAGGCGTAGGCCGCAGCTGTTTCCGTGAATGTTAGCATTTGAAACACTGTAAGAACTGGCCCATCCTGATGCAAATTCCAATTTACTGTATTCATGTTTGTTCTTGTTAAATGGAATTTTTTAATTTTTGATTGTAAGTGTCTGTTTTGCAACGAGTTATCATTGCCCAGACGACAAGTTGGGATCGTCTGGCTGTACCACGGCTGCACTGCCTGCAGTACTGCTGACGCTAGGGTTCTGGGCGTCCCCTCTGTGTGTAAGGCTGAATGATCTTTTCTTCTGCTGCTTCAGCCTTTCTTATTATGCCCCCCTTCGAAGAAGGTGGGGCATATAGCGTTGCACATGTCGGTCGGTCTCTCGGTCGGTCGGTCGGTAGACTGTGGTTTCCGCATGATAACTCAAGAAGGTTTTTTAGCTAGGACTTTGATACTGTACACGTGTAATATTCTAGTCAAAAGCTAGGCAAAGTTCGAAGATGGGTGACCTTGACCTTATTTCCAAGGTCACAGTGCTACCTGAGTTAACTTTGGTTTCCGCACAATAACTGAAGAGGTTTTTAAGCTAGGACTTTTATATTGCACAGGATTATAGTGCATATTTGGGGCTAGGCGAAGTTTGAAGATGGGTGACCTTGACCTCACTTTAAAGGTCACAGAGCCACTTTACTGAATATGGTTTCATGCTTTCTGCATGATAACTTATACCTTAGAGCAAGAACATTTATATTGCACCGCTTTATGATTCTCTGTAAGGGCTTGGTTTAGTTTGAAGATGGGTGACCTTGACCCCGTTTTCAGGGTCACAGAGAGATTATAGAATTTCTGTGGTTTCCGCACAATAACTCAAGAAGTTTTTAAGCTAGGACTTTATTACTGTACAGGTGCATTATTCTAGTCAAAAGCTAGGCAAAGTTTAAAGATGGGTGACCTTGACCTAGTTTCCAAGGTCACAGTGGTACCTGAATCAACTTTGGTTTCTGCAAATTAACTGAAGAGGTTTTTAAGCTAGGACTTTTATATTGCAAAGGATTATAGTCCATATTTGGGGCTAGGAGAAGTTCGAAGATAGGTGACCTTGACCTCATTTTAAAGGTCACAGAGCCACTTTACTGAATATGGTTTCATGCTTTCTGCATGATAACTTATACCCTGGAGCAAGAACTTTTATATTGCACAGCTTTATGGTTCTCTGTAAAGGCTAGGTTGACTTTGAAGACGGGTGACCTTGACCCAATTTTCAGGGTCACAGAGAGATTATAGAATTCCTGTGGTTTCTGCACAATAACTCCAGAAGTTTTTAAGTTAGGACTGGGATACTATACAGGTCTATAGTTCTTGCTAAGGGCTAGAAGAAGTTTAAAGTTTGGTGACCTTGATTTAATTTCCAAGGTCATGTTGGTACCTGAGTTAATTTTGGTTTCCACATGATAACTGAAGAGGTTTTTAAACTAGGACTTTTATATTGCACTGGATAATTGTCCGTATTCGGGGCTAGGTCAAGTTTGAAGATGGGTGACCATGACCTAATTTCAAAGGTCTCAGAGCCATTTGGTTGAATACTGTTTCTGCATGATAACTTGCATTTTAGAGGTAGCACTTTTATATTGCACAGCTTTATGGTTGCCTATAAGGGCTAGTTTGAGTTTGTAGATGGGTGACCTTGACCCAGTTTTGAGGGTCTTACACAGACAGTAGACTTCCTGTGGTTTTTGCACAACAACTGAAGAAGGTCAAGTGAAAATGAGTGACCTTGGCCTAATTTCCAAGGTCATAAAGCCACTTTGCTGAATATGGTTTCTAAATGATGACTAATTTTTAGGCTATAACTTTTATATTGTCCAGGTTTTTAGTCGATTTTTAAGGGCTAGGTTAAGGTTTAAAGATATGTGACATTGATGTATGATCAACCTTCACTAATTTCGTAAGATCACGAGTGCCCCATCTGCCACTATCAATAGGGTAGCGAGGGCAAGGGTAATGAGGGCAGGGGGCATCTATGTTTTAGAAGTATATCTTGTTAATTCTTCTTCATCGTCATCAGACCACGTACATAAAAGCTCAATCCATACTGTCCAGAATCACTATGCTCTGTTGTATCTGCCATTACTCTTGGTAAACTGAAGGCACTCTGGCTCAGAACACATACACTATGGCCAGCGGGTTGCGTTTGTGACGTCGGTAACACTTTCCCACATCGGGCCATGATCCGGGAAAATTCGCGCGCTTTCCTGTCGCAAATGTGATGCACTTTTGGTTATATATATATATATATATATATATATATATATATATATATATATACACACACATACACACATATATATAGACTATTTGAAAGTGAAATTTAACATTTTGGTTTTCGTATCCACACTTCTAATGACCCTAAACATCAACTTTCTAATAGTTTGTGGTACCCATTAAATGAATAGGACCTTTAAGTGTGGAACTACTTGGGGGTTTTTTTGTTTTATTGTTTGTTGGTTTTTTTTTTTTTTTTTTTTCTTTTTTTAATTTTAAAAATTTCGGTGGGTGAGTGGGTTAGGGGTGGAACTCCTTGGAAAAGTATATAACTTTTAAAGGTGGGACTCCTTAATTTTGTTGTGTGTATTTTCTTTTTTTTTTTTGGGGGGGGGGGGGCAGCTGGGTGGGGTGGAACTGCTATGCGAAGCACATTAGGCCTATCTTCTTTTTAGGGTGGGACTCCTTGGGATTTTTTTTTTCAGGATGGAACTCATTGTTTTTGATATTTTTGGGAGTTGAACTCCTTTATTTCTACTATGCATATTTGATCCTGATTATGTTTTTTGTCAACCTCCCTTCTCTTTTCCTTCTTTTTTAAGGGTGGGTAGGTGGGTGGTGGTGAGGGAAGGGGGTGCAACTCCTCAGCCGAAGTGGGTGGTTCATTTGAACCCCCTGAATCCCCCCCCCCCCGCGTCCCCTGGTTACGGGCCTTTAACTTAGGACTTTTCAAAATTGAAATTATGATTCTGTTTTCCCCTGCCCACTTTTTATTGTTTTCAACATAAATAAAGTTACATTAGCAGGACGAAAACTCCTTAAAGGTACATGATTCTGTCCAGCCCTCACCTATAATATATAGCAGGCCTATTCGATTTCATAATAGCCTATATAAAATAACTTTGCACAATTAAACGTCATTGGCCCCATATGCCCCAATGTATAACTATTTACATTGTGTAATAATAAGTTATGGATTCAATGCTAAAACGGCTTGCTCAGTGGCGAAGGAAGCTTTGAATTATTGGAGGGGGGGGGCAAGTGATGAACTGTACACGGAAGGTGCATGGTGCTTGGGGGGTCAAATTATGCGGGGGGGGGGGGCACGGCCCCCCCCCCCCCCCACTTCCTACGCTACTGTTGCTATAAGGTTCCTTGTCAGTCCTCCTCCCAGCGCCCCGTACTCCATTCCCTCGGTCGCCGCGCCCGGGTCGCCGCAACAGCGGTTCCGTTTCATTCCACTTGGCACTGAACCCTGCCGCTACATTTACAAATTCACATCCACAGACCTGGTGCTGGGTCATGGTCTATCGAATTGTCATGAATGATGTAAAATGAAATGGCAGGCTGGTTGGACATGTGTGTATTTCCTCATTCTGCTGTGTTGTGTTTCGTTGTCATATGGGTGCTTCCACGCGGGAAATGAAACGGTTGAAAATGTTTGCATTTCGAACTGAACTGGAGAGCAACAGTGACTGATAGCGAAGAGCAAGTGAAAATCGCGTGTTCTGAGTGGGCGTGGTTATTAGATTTCCCGCCAATTTACCGCTAACGTAAAAGGGCGATGAGAAACCACAAAGAGCATGGTGATTAGAGTAGTCATGTGCATGTTGTGCAAGAATTGTTAGCTGAATTTCATGTTAGGAAGCTTTCACTAATATATTATTGCGATGCCAAAGAAACACATTTTTCCTTCCGGAAGTTAGCATATAGTTATGAGTCGTGCACATGCGTAGTTGAATTCATTAGGCGAGATGGACGTTGCCATGCTAAGCCAGTGATTCCGCTCCATTGCAGATATTTGCAGTAACTTGAGTAAGTACTCGATATTTGGAAAAAAAATTGTCGTGCTTTCTAGAACACATCATAACAGTGCAGATGAGCGAGCTACCACTGCGTAATTGCGACCAGAAGTGCCGTGTTAAGAGAAAAATATGCACGTAATTTTTAAGGTTGCCGCCAAATTTTACGTCAATGTGAACATGCATGCTTCCAGTCATAATGGACGTCAAGTATTTCGTTTTCAGTGGTTTATTGTCATTCGTAATTGATTTCTTTACCACTAAGAGTAACTTTTAATTACTCTGCATCTTAATTCGTTGCGTTTTGCTGACAAAATGCATATTTTTCGCTTGAGGAATAGTTAATGATCACACGTGTAGACACGAGTGATGACTACATTCAAGGCGTCCGATTGGCTCACGTGACCTTCGCTGGCACGTATACATATTCATTTCATGCTTTCAGAGCAGGCATCACAACCTTGAGGGAAGAGCAAAATACATGGCACTAGATAACAAAAATTGAATATAAATAAATGTATGATTTTAATTTAATGATCCTAAAAATGTCTTCACTCACCATGATATTATAATCTTTTAAATGATTCACGATGGAAGGCCAGTGACACACTGACAGCGTGGTACGCAGAGGGACAGCAAGGTCTTCCTAGTACCTTCACACATGAAAGTTTGAAACCACATGGCTGCAACAATGCCACCAAAGCCAGTGGCACATGCTGGCAGAGCCAAAGGTTCCAAAACATGAGAATTTTCGGTGTAGTTTCTGAAATGTGGTTCGTTTTTGAGAGTCTCCCGATCTCCATAATTCTGTAACTCCGGAAATTCAACGTGCAATCCTCCGATCAGTGTTTACTTTGGTAATTACCGTTTGTAGTGTTACCGTATTTAAAATATAACATGTTAGGATTACCAAGGAGGCTACTTATTGTTAGCATGGACCTATGCAGGGAAAGCTTGTCACTGGCAAAGCCAAAGGATTAAAACAGGAGTTTGCTCATAAGCATATATCTCTTGGAAGAATTAACATTACAAAATAAAATTGAGAATGATCATACCATGGAGCTACTATATCCTGAAATACATGACAAGCATATTAATTTCCCGCCATAAAGCAGGGGGCCCATGCCTGTCAATCATAGAGGACACATGGGCACAGTTGTCATAGACAGGGCTAGATAACACTTTGTCATAAAATTGGTGTCTTTTTGAGAAAATTGAAGTTCACACAAATAGCACAGTCATATTCATTTAGTGCTTCCTAAATTGATTACAAGAACAAATTTCCCTCTGCCTGTACTAAAACTTAAGTATTCTTTATTTCTAAAATATTAGTAATATCCCATTGTACCACTTCCCTGCACAGACAAGATCGTGTACATCTCACCAGGCAAGACTGGGGTCACTGAGACAACCAAGTGTACAGTGGTGGTGGGAAATTAATATGTATGCTTTGTATTGGAAATACAGTGGGGAAAAAAGATAATGAGTTTTTACGAAGTTTGGTACAAAAAGTCACAAAACACTGCAAAATTAGATCTTTTTACCATAATAAACCAAAAGTTTTGATATGCAACACACCATAAACAATTTTAACTGGAAAAAAGCAGTTGCACAGATAACAATTTCAGCCCATGAATTAATGATTGAGTGTCAAAACAGAATGGTCAGACAGGAAGTGTGGTATATGTAAGGGCAGGAACTAAAATCCCGTGTCATATGTCCAATTGTTTGGGGAAAGTGAAAATTGATGTAGTAGGACAGGTTAAAATTTTGGAATATGGGACAAGTAAACTATGAACGTAGTGTTTTCCTCTATTGCCTCAATATGAAGACCTGTGTCCGAAATTCTGTTATGCCATCAGTCTTGTTAAGTTTTATCAAGTTCAGGGACAGATCTAAACTTGTAACCAAACCAGGAAATAAAGCAGTAATCACTGCATAATTCAACCTGAGTCTCTAAATTCTAATATATATTAAAATAAATTATTAGAGCCTGACCGAACCCGAGCTTACAGGGTTTCAGGATTGAATCCCAGCTCGGGTTTGGTTATCACTGTCAATGTTGGCAATAAAGTGAAATCAAAAGGTCACTGAGGTTACTTTTTGTACTTGTATACACTTTAAACAATGCCACAAACGATACTTTGCAATTAAGTGCGTCACATTGGTTGCATAAATTGCCTTAATTACGTTAACAATAATAATGACTCAGTGCATAAATATTAATGAAGGAGTTATTGCTTGATGACACATGGGTAGAAATTAACTGATTTTAACCAGCAGCAAGAGTTTGCTACCACGTTTTATTTTTTGGTAGCAAATCACGAGGGTTTGGCGAGCACCCACAGGGCGCAAAGCCCACCTATGTATGAGTGGGAGCATGCCCTCCCCCCTGAAAATTTTGACGTCAAGCAGGCAAATTGGTGCATTCTGAGGCACCTTTTGACAGAAACTACAGAGCAAATTTTGTGATTTTGACCAGAAAAAATTTGGGTAGCAAAGGTTTGCTACCACACAACAAATATAGGTAGCAGATCATGAAAGTTGGTTGCAAATGTCATTAATGCTACTGCTAATTTCGACCCTTGTGACATAGATGAAATAAAAATTATAAAGCTTTTTTTTTTAAAAAAAAAAAAATTATTCTAAGATGTCTAAGTTCATTTATTTCATGTTTGAATTGAATATTATACTGAACCTGAATGGTGCCCAGTTCGGTGATGTGTACCCAGTACCGGGTTTGGTTTCAAAAATCATGCTCCGTCAGGCTCTATAAATTATCCTGATACAAATTTCATAAGCCAAATAAATGAAACATAATTTGCATTTGGTTAATTAGAGATGCCACTTTTTAGGACTTTATCTGAATTCAGGGAATTTGCCTATTGAACTGAAAACAATGACCTCAAATTGTCAGAACAGCTCAGATTTGAAAAAGAGAGGAGGGACATGTGTTTCAGGTAATTTTGGTCACATTTCAGGTAAAATTGTAAGTGAATGGCACATAAGAGGTCCATGAGGCTACCAGTGTCAGCACTCTGAAAATAAGTTTGGCTGCCTTTAAGAAAGTGTTCAGAGGGTTTCTCTTTTGATTTTTTTCTAAGGGTCTTCCATACTCATGGAAATCATTTTTTTTTCTCCAGTATTTCTTAGAGGATCAAATTATTTTTAAAAAATTCAATAAATCTATTTTATTGACATCTGGATTCTCTTTCTTCTGGGATTTCCAGGGGTGTCTTGTACCTTTTCCCAAGGTCATGAGTGCCCCATTTAGTACTATTGTATCAACATGGTAATGAGGGCGAGCATAATGATGGTACGTGTCTCTTTTTTTTTTTTCTTTTTTCAATGTCGGGGGGGGGGGGTCAACAAGTAAGTTTGAAAGGAAACTGATCCGCATTTCATGCAGGACCACTGGCTGTCTTCAACAATATGCATGCAGAAGCAAGTAAACTACAGCAAAGATGAGTGTACCAGTGCATGATCAATCTTGAGCTTTCTTTATTACTTACAATGCTGCAGCATCTTTTGAAACATTAAACTTTTTTTTTTTTTTTTTTTTTTTTTTTTTTTTTTATAAGCATTGTGGCACTCGATGATGTACATGTAGATGTAAACACATGCATGTCAATTGATGTGCAGAGCCAATTTTGTTAGCTTAAATCAACTTGACTGAAAATAGTTATTCTGTAATGGACCTATATCAGTTCTACAGTTTACCTCTTGTCAGTTTATGCTGACTTTAGTTTGTAACAAGCTCTGTGACAGAAAAATCTGAAAATGTGTTTTGGAAGTGGTGTCACTGTATGCTGTTACAGAAGAAAAAAAAATGCAGCACAGTACTTCATATTTCTACATTGAATTCCAGTTGGGATAAATTCACCTTCACATCAGATCTTACTTTACCAACTCCTCCAAAACTAGAATTCTCAGGCAGTTTTACAAATACATTCATGTACAAATAAGAGATGCCACCTCCATGTATATCAGTGCACACATCCCCATAGCTACCAAATGAGATTGTAAATGCTATTGCATTTGTGTCTTTTTGTCCAGAACCACTTTCTGGTAGTCATTTATGACTGATGTGTTTGGTATGGGGTGAAAGTGTGGTAACAGCATTGGATGTTGCAGCACTGGGGAATTTAACTGCATAGCAGCAGACCTGCTTGGCGTAGTGACATGTTGTCGGGAGGTTAAATCAGCACACTGAAGACATCGGCTTGAACAAAATTCTCTTCAGACTTTTTAATGTGGAACAACTTACAATGGTGTGGCTTGGCAGGAAAATGTGAAGTTCTGCTCTGCCTTACCAGTATACATATGACTTGCCTGTATGAAACCCAAACTCAGACTCTCTCTTAGAATTGCATAAAGGTAAATTAAACATGAGATACATGGTAACTGGTTTCCAATGACAATCCAAGTTACAGTAAACATGGGACACTCGTAGCCAAGCAGAAGAGTTTTAACGTCTTGGGCCAGCTCTGTGCTGATAAATTACACAATCATGGTATCTGTTGTGGGTACCATTACAATGCTGGGTAAAAGACAATGACAAAATACAAGTAGGCATTATAATAGACAGGAGACAATGAATGGTATTTAGTCGTCTGGCCTTATTGTCAGAGGGAGACATGGGCACAGTTTATACCATTCAAGAGGACAGAATTTAAGGCTATAGAAGAATCCTCATTAAGGCTAACAATATAACTTTTAGTGAACATGCAAGAAAGGAAAAGTAGCTTTGGTAGTTAATTAAACAGTCTGTTTCATGACCACTGCTGGTCATCCTATAGACAGAGTTTTCCACCTTTACTGTAACAATGTCAGATATACTTTTAACAATGCATCGTGACTGGCTATGTTCGGTGAATTCTTATCCTTGTGTTTTTCTCACTTCATCCTGGCAGCAGCTGTTTGGTATTACAGACAGGGCTATGTGAATGGAAAGTCTGTT
Organism: Hermodice carunculata; assembly: GCA_964020975.1. NCBI lineage: Eukaryota > Metazoa > Annelida > Polychaeta > Eunicida > Amphinomidae > Hermodice > Hermodice carunculata. The sequence continues at coordinate 31,846,641 of OZ026623.1, forward strand.
CAAGACAAACTTATACACAATAGGCACATTTTAAATGAGACAAAATTGTTGCATTACATATTAAATTGAAGACTGCAGCTGATACACATCAATGTTACTTTTACATAAATCTACAGGATAGCTTATCTGTCATCCTTGTGTTCAGAAAATAAGGTTTTTGTCTCGCCAGCATAAGCTGTTGGCGAGACTAAGCAGTCACTTTCCGGCCGGCCGTCCCTCTGACCTTCCGGCCGGCCGTCAACAAAAAACTTTGGAGTGGCTTGAATTACGCTGGCGATACATTCATACCCCACCCACCCCCATCCACCCCCCCCCCCACCCCCCCACCCCCCCGGCATGACTCTGGTTTTGTGATGCTACTCCTTACCCTGTCTGTAATACCAAGCAGCTGGCTGTCATGTTCCTCTTGTTAGATATAAAAAAATTGTTGGATTGACTGGTCTTGTATCGCTTAAGCTACATAGTGTGGGAGACACAGTTAATTAAGATTCAAGGCCACAAGTTGTGTGGCGCAGAGCAACCCAAGTATAGCAGGTTGACAATTGTTATCTCAATTGCAAAAATAAAAAATAAAACAAACTGGTGAACATTATACATTTGGTCTTATTTGATTGTGTACGTGGTGTAGGTATTGGCAGAGTGTCATCACATTCGTTTGAAGCGTATGAATCAAACGCAATGCACATATTGACATGAATGGTTTAATATCCTCCATGTTGAATGATTTTATACACATACCTTAATAACTTATGAACTTCCATCATGTCCATGAAAGGTGTAAGACATATGAAATAAATATGACATACATGATCATTATGTACTTTGCACACTCTTTTAAGTGAGGTTGCTTCATCAGGTGTAGCACACAAGGATAAATCCAAAATTCAAGTTCACACAATTTGAATAAAATGGTAGCTGAAGGTAAGTCATTATGAATTTATCCCTCTTGCTTGGCATAGTGTCCAAGGCTGTCTCAACATACAACATGAACATTGATCTGTGTTTCCTGGAAGCTAAACTATTTTTTCAAAAAATTACAGTACTGTATTAATTGCAGTTGGAGCACATGCCCCAGTAGAGGCACACACCCAAACTTTTCATGTTGTGGACTCTGTATACAATATGAATTGATCCTCTTGTTGGTGATTTTTTTGTGTGTGTTTTTTTTTTTTTTTTTTTTTTTTTTTTTTTTGCGTGTTTTTTTTTTTTTATATATGTCTGTTGAAATGACAGACAGCACTGAAGGTAGTTTTAGCTTTCCCATCTTTGGTGCATTTTTGTGCTGAATTGACCAGAATCCAAGTTAATATGAGGCATTGCAGTCTCTGGGTTTGGTCCAGGAATGTTTTTCATCAAAATGGCATTCTGGTATTCAGAAGAATATATATCACATGTGCAGCCAATGAAGCTACACGAGCGTGTGGCCTCCTTGGTGCAACATTTTGGCGAGCCCTTATCAATGAGATACATACATGTAGAGATTGGGTCTGTCTGAGGAATAAGTTGGTTGCTGACAGCAGAACAGAGTTTTCAATTTTACAAGGGATGGAGGCAGTTGGACTGATGGATTCATGGATGCTTCTAACTTTGTGATGTCTCGGAAATTGCTGTTCAAATTTTGGATATGCATTGCATCACTTTGCAAAGATTTGCCACAGTTTCATGGTAATTCACGGATGTATAGCTATAGCATAAGAAATGGTGATGGATGCACAAGTCACTTTAGTGGTTGGGGCACTCACACTTGGTTTATCTGACTCAAAATAATCACTCAGCACTTTTTCATGTCTGTGTCCTCAACAAAAGTGTTTAGTTGAAAGTTTTTTATCATGAAAGTTATGCAGTGCTACTACCAGGTCCTAGAATTTTGACACATTTCTCTGAATGAACACAATTTGTCAGATAAGCGTCAACACATGTATAAAAACAATGACGAATCTGATCAAGGTGTTGGGGTTTTGTTTTGTTTTTGTGTGTGTGTTTTTTTTTTCTTTTCAGTTTTTTGCTTTTTTTATAAGGCTTTTAAATCAATACATTGGTTAAATTTCATAGACTTCAATAACTGAAAATAACAAACTGACGCTTGTTGAACCTCACAGACATGCATAACTTTGGATATCAAACTGACAACTGCACAGACATTTTTAGCTCTGCCGACCATAGGTCCCAGAGTTTATACAATTGCTCTTGTCTGCCCATCTGTTGAAACTTTTGCTTTCGGACACCAGTAACCAGTATGTCGTGGTGCTCCTGCCATTTCCAAATTTTTAATGTTTTTTTCTTTTTTTTCTTTTTTTTTTGAAATTACAAATTAGGAGTAAGGGTACATGTACTTGCTAGCATTTTGACTGTAAGAAAAGCAGCAAATCTGACATATTGGCTTATATCATGGTAATGATGGGTCCTAGGCCCATGGTTACAATTAAATACTAATGGGAAAGCACTTACAGAGTTTCTTTTGATGTTTATTTTGACCTTGAGTGACCCTGAAAAGTCAAACCAACATGTTTGCGTAATCATGGGTAATGGTGGATCTTACTTCTTAGTTCCGGTCACTATCAAATACTGATAGGAAAGTACTTCTGTGGGGTTGCTTTTGATGTTAATTTTGATTTGGAGTGACAGTGAAAGTCAAACTGACATTGGCTTATATCTTGGCAATAGTGGTTCTTGTTACTTTTCATTTGAAAAATGATGACTCCAGAACAGTGTGAGTAAAAGACTGTAATATTCCAAACAGTGACAATGACCTTGCAGAAAGGTGACCTTCATTTTTTCCGAAAGTCACAGGGTCATCACATCGGTCTGTGTATCTAAGGTCAGCTGAGCACAGGACTGTATATATATGAGTTGCCAAATTTCCAAAATGAGCAGATTGAACATGGTGAGACAGAAGTCAGAAAATAAGGCATTGTCATCAAAATAAAAAGCAGGATAAATCTCCCCTCAATTTGAGCTGCAAAGAACTATAGTAAGTTCTGTATCAGTATAAAATGCTTGGGCCCAGGGGTCAAAATAAATTAAATTATTAATCAAAGAGCAACAAGGAAGCAGTTGCAAAAACAGCAGTGTTGATTTAAGGGTGGAGGAGTGGGGAATAAATAGATTACTTAATCAGAGCCAAAGTCTTTGGCTTTGAGTGACAAACAAGAGGGGCCAAATCCCATCTCTAACACACCACCCCCCCCCCCCCCCGACCCCCTGTTAACTTACTTTCGACCAAAAGAAGAAAAAAATAAATGAAAACACCTACCTACCCAAAATCATGGAATATTTAACAAAGAAAGCATACCAACCCACCCAAATGGTCAGACTAAAATATCCCTGCACCGTGCTCAGGAACCTACTTCAGGACTGAATAGGTTGGGAGAGAGAGAACTGTGTTTTGCTTTAATTTCCCTGTACTCTTGTTTCTGCTTATTTCACTAATATTAGCACAAAACTGAAATAAAAATCAGTGAAATAGTATTTTAACATTGTTTGAATAGTAATAATGTCCAAAATAGTGAAATTAAAACTACTGTGACGTCAAAAATTAAAAAAAAAAATTCAAAAACTTAAACACATGAAAATAAATCAGTTTACAGTAGTTGAGACAAAGATGCAGGTTACAACATGTACAAGAAAACACTGTCTACTCCATAATTGTGACCTTACCTGTGTCACTCTGTGTGTGTATGTGTACTTGTATTGAAGGCCTGAGGGTATTTGCCTAGTTAGAAGTAAATCAAATGAACTCTAAAGCTGGTGTGAATGATCTTTTTGGGTGCTGACATTGACAAACAAACATTATGTAGTGCCAAGTCAAAACATCCTACCAAGTAAGACATGCATTGTTTAAATGATAAATGCAACATATTTAGACATGTGTGGCTGAGTGTATTATCTTCTCAGTAGGTGGCATGATGATATTAATTGCAATGTTCGCTTAATGAGTTGTCAAATTATACATGCAGCTGGCTTTGGCAGATTTTTTTTTTTTCCAGAACGATTGAATATGTTATACAGTCCACATACATTGAGTGAAATGATTGGACACCACTTGAAGCACACATCAGTGTCAGCTCAGGCTTTCTTGCAGATAGGTCAGTTAAAGAGTATACCTTATAATAACTTATATGTGGTGCTCAGTGTACTTGTGTGTCTCATAGGCACATTGCTGACAAAACGTCAAATTGTCCACTTGAGGTGGGACTCTTGTGTTTTAGTGTTCTCCACAACTGTGTATTTTGGCAGGGTGGTCAAAAACTCGTGTTAAAATAGCCTGAAGCACTTTATATGTGCCACAAATTATTTTCAATTGGGATAACTTTTAAATTATGTGCCAAAATACATTTTGGAATAACATTAAGGTCCTTACAGCTTGAACAGGATGTGGATAGAAAGAAAATTATTATTATTTTGGATAAATTGGAACATTATCATAACTTATTTTTATGAATGAAAAAAGTGGGGAGGGGGAACCCTGCTAAACTAGGCTGTGGAGAACCCTACAAAGGGTTTACTCTCATGATCGAATCTTTTTGTTGAAGATGGAATGGAACAGAGAGAGAGAATACTGTCCTCCCATAAAAAGTAATAATATGAAATGATGATAAATTAATAAAACTTTTTTAATGTTATTTATAACAGACAATAGGCTAAATATGTAAACAGTAACTTACTTATATGTGCTTGATTTTGACAAGCTAAGGGACCAAGTGTTTAGTCAAATCTTCTTATTGTGCAAACCTACATGAATCTGTTCATGGTGGCATTTCAACATATGCAGGATTTCTGCCAGAGGGTAAAATGGGTAAAATTTCATATCCTCAAAATTTTCTGACGGTAAGACTACATAGCCTAAAATATTTTAAAGTAGCTTGCAAAATGATGCAAGCTGGAGCATTCTGCGGCAAAAACTTTCAAGGCCTTTCTTTTTGATCCCTTAACCTCCAGAAGTGCGGTAGAATCGATTCTAGAGCATATAAATTTGAAAGATTTTCTGAGGGAAGGCTCTCAGACCACTTGCCCAGTGATATATATATACATGCCTTTGACACGTTTCCGTACTGTAATTTTTTTTTTTCTGGAGGAGACCCTGATATGATAGTTTGGATTTCTTTCACATTTTATAGAAACACACACACACACACACACACACACACACACACACACACACACACACACACACACAAAGCATTTATAAAACAAAGTTACAGAAACAAAAACTTGCTAAGATGTCAGAAATATATTTAAAAGAGAATCTATGTGTCTGGGTGAACAAATTTATGTTTACGCTGCAAATACATTCATGGGACAGGTAACTTTTTTTTCAGATTCTGTGGGAAGAAGTAATCTTCCTAGGAGTCAAAGTAAATTTCTATGGCAACTTGTCCAAGGACAAGTAGTGGAAATCCTGAACACTTAAAGTGGTAATCACAGCTATGTACAGTCGTTTCTCATTACCATTAAACATATAATGGTTAAAGATTCGAATTATTCATGAAGATACCTTTCATTCAAATACCAACAAGTCTAGTCTGAAGCAAAAAGTTGTCTTAGTCAACAGCTTTCTTCGGGGCACATTGGATAAGCTGTTGACTCAATCTTAAATCAGTGCTTTAAGGGTTAATATCAAACCCTGCAATTTTACTTACATCTTTGGTTTACTCATTCCACACTATGGTGACTTGCCAGGCAGTGCTAGAACCACTGCCTTAAGACTATAGGCATGTTAGTACTTGAACAGAAGCTCTTTTCATATAGAATTTAAATATGCAATTGTCGTCTTAAATCTAGGTAAATATACGGAAAAATCAGGGACTGGTATGGAATGAGTTAACTGCTGTGCTCAGTGCCTGCTGAGTACATTCATTGTGTTGTTCCTGGGGTCATGGAGCATGGAGGAAGATGGCTGACTCAGTCTCCAACAGGGCTAAGCTGTGGTGGAGCTTTTTGCAAGTCACCAGGGTTCTGTTGGCTTGTGTAGAGATTCCATTTTTCAGGATTTTACCCAAGTCCAGGTACTTTGATCTACACCAGTGGGAAAACTCTTCATTTTACTAAAAAAAAAAGTCAATATTGATCATTTAAATAAAGCTTGTGGGTACATATTAAAGCTGTAGATAATTTGGCATTGGAGATAAAATCTACCAATTACCAGGTATCATGTTTCAGTTGAGCAAGGGCTGTCAACCAATAATGTATAGGTGATCTGTGAAATCATACCAATCAGGACTTTTTTTGTCCAATTATATTGAGGCAAATTTGGAGGAGAGCATTGCAGGCTGTGCGCCCCCCCCCCCCCCCCCTCACATTATTGCCCATTGCCCAACTGGTATTTCCACATGGAAAGCCACCTGATTCTGTAAATGACATCACCAGAGGTTATAAGGGAAGTTAAATGGCTGACACTTGTACCCAGTTGTGATTTACAGACGGTATATTACAGACATGTATACTACACAGAAAATGGCTTTTTCAAGGCCTGACAGATTGGATTTAAAACTGTGACTCTGAATCAGGTTCATGTATAACCAGATACAGTAGACATTACGCAGAACTTGGTATCACAATTACAGACATACATGCATCAGGATTGCAGCAGTGACTAACTTTACAAAATAGCCTGACTCATTATTTATACAGTGGAAACAATGGGACTTAGATAAATCTATGAATATCTGACAAAAGACGTTTTTTTTTTGTTTTGTTTTTTTTTTTTTTTTTTTTTTTGGTCCTGAGACAAGCGTCATGTTTCCTATATTAGTCCATCATCCCACATGTTGAAGATGCCAGATTCTGTTTCCAATGTGGACTACAGCTCAGCAACGTGGGTTGCTAAATTTGGACCGGCATGGTTACCATGTTCCTGGCTCATGAATGCTAGAAACAGGAATGAACTGGCAAGTTACACATTCTTCATGAATATTCATGAGCTGTGTACGGTCTCACAGGTTGAGCCCTAGCTGGCCCAGTTTTTGGCACTTTTTGGGCCCTGTGACAGGGTAGATGTGCCTGAACAAGGATGGACCTTTGGAAGTGTCCGGCTAGGTAGGTAACTATGGTTACAGGGGAGAAATAATATTGATTATAAGATGGAAGCAGCATTACAAGTAACATGCAAGGTTCGGCTGACCTGGGGCAGGCTAAGATGAATATATATATTGCATCCCGACCTGTCTCAAGAATCTGGGCCTGTCACAAGAGAAACAGATATGCGCATTACTCAATTACTTGCCCAGAATTACCTGGGGTTATATCTGTATTAGATGTATCATATTTCAGCCTGTCATCTGAGGAATTACTTCAATTTTATAATCTCTTGACAGAAGTAACAACTAGAATTTAGTGGAAGTACTGATGAATATTTACCTGTCCTCAAGACTGGCTTGCTTTCAAGTTGTATGGATGCTTGTTTTGCCATGCCATGGGGGTGGGTGGGATGTTGGACAAACCAAAAAGCATCACATGTAGCTCAGTATTACACTGTCACTTGTCAAGTCACCAGTAGTGGTACATGTACATCCAGCATGTTACACCTTGGACAGGTTGATATTCAAACTGGTCATCTGAGAAATTGTGTAAATTTTACCATTTCTAAAAGCATACAGAGCAACAGTACTCCTTGTCAAAATTGGCCAGCTTTCAAATTGGAAGAGTGGTGATCAAACAAGAGATAAATGTATCACAGTAAACAGTTGGGTCAAAAACTTGGGCATGAGAACAGATAATGTACAAGGTTTTGGGATGCCACGAAGGTTGAAGGTGAACAGTTGTGAAACTGCATGGAAGGGCATTACATTGGCAGCTGATAGTCCTGCCCGATACAGGTGAGGGTGGAATGCAATGCAGGACGAAAGTTTGAATGCAAAAACATCAGGTTTCCTTCTCCCCTTGTTATAAGACTGAGTCAATGTCAGCTTCCCTTGGCATGGGTTGTATACTATAAACACTTGTACCATGTTAAGGAAAATATGTTGACCTGGGATATGTCATCTCAACAATTTTCATTAATTTTTTTTTTTTTTTTTTTTTTTCATTACTCATTTTGTTCAAATACAAATAAATTAAAAATAGCAAATAGGACTGATGATATTTGGCCACATGTACCAACCACTTTTGGACAGTGTATTAAGGTTCAGGGTCAGTGTAAAGCCAAGTTTCCTGAAGTCCGTTGTTGGGCAGATTATACTAGGGGATTGTGTCTAGCCTTTGTTGAAGCTCTTCTCCAAGGTCAACATCATGGCCACCTAAGGCAGCCAGTCGAGGATGTTCACCTGCAATGACCTAGTGAATCCCCAGAAAAAGTAAACAACTGTGGCAGCCCTGGATTATGACTCTCGTTGTCAATATGATTCACTTGATTGACCTATGAGGTCATGGTCATGGTCGTATGTTCATGGCATGCTCTCATCACAGTGACAAATGTGTGACTTTCAAAGATACAGTTTTAGTCATTTTCACTACACAGTGACAAAAACTCTGTCCTAAGAGCTAAGTGGCCAGCTGTTGACAAACTGAGTGGTGACTGTGGGGTATATTCACAGCATGATGTACAGGTTTACTGTACATTAATGTTTCAAAGCATTCACATTTAATCCCCCAGAACCCTTAACAAGTTGGCACAAGGAGCAGGCACATGTATATCTCTTCACCCCCAACGTTGATATAAATGTAGCAAAACCTAATGATGAAATTTACCCATCAAGGAGACCTGATAAGATTTAGGTTGACTGGCAATGGGGTTGGGGTGAAGGGTGGAAAGAGGTAGGTTGTGGCACATGATATTGGGGTTTACTGTGAATTGAACACAATATAGACTCACATAAATTACATACAATATTAATGTGTAAATATTCTGAATTTTGACTTACAAGTAGTTATAATAGTAATTCCTGTATGGCACTCTTAGTATTAAGCAGAGCTTTTTTCTCTCTCTTTTTTTTTTTTTTTTTTTTTTTGGGGGGGGGTGTGATTTACAGGGTAAGGTTATGTTGTTCCCATGTGCATAAATGTCAGAGAGTGTAGTAAACATTAACCCCTTTCCTCCTTGAAGTAAGACTTAGTCAACAGCTTTCTTTGGCATGGGTTGGGAAGTGTCCAGCCCATGCCAAGGAAAGCTGTTGACCTGGGGCATATGTTATCTCATCCTTCATCAGAAGCAGTTAATTTTTAAAAATATTGAAAAGTAGTAAATCTTTAATAACCCCCCCCCTCCCTCCCGATTAAAAAGCAGGGGATGTGCTTCTGTTAGGGTGTGTGCCACAACTGGAATGAATACGGTATAAATATTGTGAGTATTTGAAACAGTAGAGCCATATATGTATATTTAAAATATAGGTGTCATTATGAGTCTCGCATGCTGGAAATTCTCCAAATGCCAGACTTAAATTTATGGACATCTAGAAGTCAGATTCCAGGGCTAGATTTTAAATATTGAATGTGATCACCACTTTTTGATGTGGGGTGGGCAGGCTTGCCATGTGCCTACATAGACAAACCCTTCCCACCACAGTAGATTCTCTTTTTTTTTTCTTTTTTTTTTCTGACACTACAGCGATAGGAATTTAACCCCGCTTGAAGGCAGAGTGAGACGGTAGACACATCAGGCAGGCCTGCCAGCTTTTAGTGCTGATGTCTATCTTCAGACACTCTTATTTTCTCACATCAGATGATTGTGTATTCTGCACCTGATAAATTACATTGATGAAGATTGAAAATAAAAATTGCCCAAATAGTAAGAAAAAGTAAATTTGAATTGTTCCTTTTCAAAAGCTGAACACCTCACTTTTGACCATCTGGAAGCAAGGATCACCATGATATAGTGTTACCTGATAAACATACTGATCTCCGTGATTTCTCTATGCCATGTGGGGCTGGGCCTGCTTGGGAGGCAAATGTATTGTGGTCTTCAATAAAATTAGAGGAAATACATCACAGATACCCCTAACCATTGGGAGATTGAGTGAACAGCTTTCTGTGGTGCATAATAAGCCAGAATGGCCGTTTACTGATGTCATATTCTTGCTCATAATTCTAACAAACATGAAACATTAGATGCTTGCTGATTATATTAATGGCGAAAGTTGCATGCTGGTTGATCAGTCTGAAATTCTCGGGGGAACTATGAATGTGGGGAAATTCAAATGGTTTTACCTCATGTATATATATCACCACACTATGAATGGATTCATATGAGTGAGTCAGTGGTCAGTGTTCACAGACAGCTGGAGTGTTCATTAGCCTGAAGAACAGCAGCACCAGAGGGCATTGTGCAAAACATGTCAGCCCTTAATTTCTCAGATCAGCTATCACTCCTGCACACGCACAGCATATGCAAATTGGCCATGCAGGGAGTGGAAACACAAAGAAAGCGAAAAAGTCTCCCCGTAATTAGCAACTTTGTAAACGTTATGTGTGATTTCCCGTTGTCACTTACAGACATTGAAAAAAGTGGCCCCCTCTTGTAAGGCCCCTCTTACCAGAGGCCATGCCTCTTAGAAGACCAGCAGAAAGTGGGACACTTCCATTCTATTGTCCATCTCTAGGGAGGCCACGCCTCTAATATGACCACTTTTGGGATCCATTTGGGGTGGCCTTACTATAAGAGGGGTACCACAGTGAAGGGAGTAATGTTTAGCTGGTGAGGCATTGAGGAAAGCACTGACATGCCACTGTAGAGTCCAGTACTGGGACTGGCAGGCAGCACATGGCATTCTTGCATGAATGATTTGTTGTGGTGTCTCAAAACAAGAGCCTCCTGTTTGATAATGTGAATTCCCTGGCATGTCAACTCTCGGACTAGAAAAGTCCAGACACAAGCTTGCTAGACCAAGTCAAATTATAAAACTTGTATACAAGTCTACAGGTATAATATTATGTTCCATAGGTCACTTGAGTGTAGTTTATCAGTTTATGTTTGCCTTGTTACTGTGCTTGAGTGATTTACACCAGATGATTTTTTTGTCATGAAGGGACCCTTTGGGAGATAGTGTAGGCCACAGACCACAGTTATAAATCCTTCTATTTTTCATATTAGCATTTTTCAGTCTTAAAAAATCAGCATTTTTAGTATTTTAAAACTTCATGAACAGCATTTAACAGCTAAAAATGTCAGAAAAACATCGATGGATTTTTGTCATTTAATTCCCAGCTCGTTAATTTGTGATAATTATAATACAAACTGTGCTCTTGCCAGGGGTCACATCATTGTCCTTCCCCACCATAAAGTTCCCACCTGGCCTGGAAGACAGTGCACCTATATGACCACCAATGAAGCAACTCTGTGATGCAGCAAACCTGACTTAGCTAGCTTTATTTAAACAGATGCTACAGCATGCTGAAAACACAGTATTTTCACAATTACAGACAACCCACGTTGGGATACGCAACCAGCCAATCACGACTGTGGTCTGTAACCTGTAGCAGTACAGAAGGGTCCCTGGCAAAGTACAATATGTACATGACAAATAAAGAAATGATCCTTGTACAGCCTTGAATAGAGTAGTTTATCAAGGTACAAATTTACAACCTGTGGGGATCAAGGTGTTCAATGACATGGGTCAGGGTTTTGCTCTGGCAATTCAAAGTACATGTGGTCACTTGAAACCGCAAAACGACCTTTGGAAATCCAGATACTTACCCTGGAGGCCTTTGCACCATCCAGACAGGGCACCCGACTGGTTTCATGGTTGTGGTGTGCCAGTGTTGCCAAGTTCTGTCAGGCTTGACTTTATGCCTAGTTCAGAATGCCATGTTTAGAAAGCTATGAAAAGTAACCCCCAGCATCAAAGGATATTTCTATAAATGTGATAATTTCAATGTGTCTGGAGAACAGCGTGGCACATTACTGTTGTACACAAGCATGAGCACTGACCTCTGGTTGTTGTTAAAATCCAGTTGTCTGAATATATCCTGATGGTGTCTTGTTCACAATCAGTATCTATGTCTGAGTGATGAACCATTCACTCGCAATCCTGGTGGCCAAATCGTCAACTGGATTTCAAACAGCCCACACTATTATAACAGGCTTAAGACCAAATTCACCGTCATATTTTCCAAACTTGGTAATCGAATAGGCCGAACTTGGCCCAGGTAGGGGTGGCCAGTTTAAAAAAATACCAATGAAAAAAAAAATGTGTTATTGGGCCATCATCCATATCTCTCTCTCTCTCTCTCTCTCTCTCTCTCTCTCTCTCTCTCTCTTATTGGGCCATCATCCATCTCTCTCTCTCTCTCTCTCTCTCTCTCCCTCTCCCTCCCTCCCTCCCTGCCGACTGCCACTTAAGTCGAATTATTTTAAGATGAACCTCTGGAGTATCAAATGGATACTACCTAAATATTCTTTGTAGAAAGATCTTTCATTCAAGTAACAGCATGCCTTTAGTCCCACAGAATATAATGGCCCAGGTCAACAGCTTTCCTCAGTGCACTTTGGGCACATTGCACCCAAAGCACACAAATAGAAGCTGTCGACTCAGTCCAAAACTTGGCACTGAATGGGTTAAGTGCTGCACCATTCTTTATGATATATAAACACAGTGTTTCCTTGTATGTAAAAGTGCGTACATGATGCATAGAAATAAACTTATGACCCTAAATGTTGATTGTTAAATAGATTTATTGAAACTTTATATCATCCCTGTGACCTTACGAGTATATACTGGAATCCCTCCCCCACCCCCCCCACCCCCACCATCCTTTAATAGGTCTTGGGTGGACCTCGGGGGGGGGGGGGGGAAACCCTGAAACAGCACTGAAATAATGTGAATAGAATTTTGAGCATTATGCAACAAGTAATCACTAGTCATGTTTTAACGCTTAAAGCGCTGATTAAGATTGCATGCATTTAGTGTTCCAAAGAAAGCTGTTGACTAAGACTACTTTTTGTTTAGACTAGTTAGGCCTGCTGGTATTTGAATGAAAAGTGTCTTCATGAGGAATTTGAATCTTTTAATAATAATGAGAAAACAACCATAGCCGTGATCAACACTTTAAGGGTTAATATTGACAATGAAGTTCTGAAGTGTTTTTGATAGAAATAAAAAGACACGTAACTTGCTTCCAGTCATTACTGGACATAAATCAAGCCCTAATGTCAGGGACAAACAAGTTTCCAGACGGAACATGTAAAGGTTTTGAGCTTACTAGAGATATTATAATTCCTTGAAAGGTTGAAACGATTGATTGATGTATCGCTGGGAATGGGCTACTGATCCGCGATGTGGTACAGTGAAAAAAACAAAAAAAAACAAAAAAAACAAATATGATGCATATTTTTTACCCCTAATTTTACACTTCGAGTGCCAGTCGCATCAATGGCCATCCTTGATACATCCTTAACATTGCACATACTGATTCTGCAGTAATTTGTTTTAAATGACTGCCACTTCATGAAATTGATTCCCCTCCATGATTTCAAAGCGTCAAATCTTATTATTTTGCTTATTTTACAAGTCATTTACAATTTGGGGTTGGTTTTATTGAACGAAAAATGAATATTTAAAAAAAAAAAATAAATGCTTTCTGCTGTGCAAATAGAGTCCGGGCACACGATGTTATACCTTCATCAGTGCCAAATGTACATTGAATATCCTTTCGTACCGTATGTGTTGCAATCATAACAGAAATCTTCAGAAGAACTAAATGATAAATTAGTAATATGAAATATAGAAGGGAAATTAAATATTGATAAAATTCAGGGAGGGGGCTAAAAACAAGTGACATTATGTCACCTTGAACTAAGACCGACATAATATCACTGTTGTCACAGTGCAACATCACATTTGTACAGTCATTTATGATTGATTGAAGACAGTTTTTAGAAAGTTACAACCAAGGCAAAATTCTTTGTAGATATATTGTTATTTCATTTCCAGTCAAGATGGGATGACAACTTTGAAACACTGATGTCAGTAACCCTTTCCCCCTGGAATTGACACTTGAATCAACAATTTTCCTTGGCATGAGTTGGGCACTAAGTGCCCAACTCATGGAAAGTTGTCAACCTGGGACATGTGATCTTGATAGGGCTCATCTACAATTCTCAGTCAAAAATGTTTTTTATTACTGTTGAAATTAGTTGAAAACACTGAAGCAGACGACATTTGACCCACCAGCCGGTTTTGGTCGGTTTAAGGGGGGAAGGGTTAATATACCTAACTTCCAGACAAAATAGGACATTAAAATATCGTGATACATATTGTATAATTAGTGAGGTGTGTATCATGATACGCATCGTATCGTGACTGATGCATATCGTTTGACCCCTGATCCGCTGCTGTCATAATTTTGGCCAAAAAGTGCAGACCTTTGTCAAGCTGTTCAGTCTGGAAAATAGTTTATTGTCAATCAGTCAAAAGCACAGGTGAAAATCATGGCCCATTTACAGAGAGCAGTGATAGAGATGTCAGGCAGTGCAGATCATAAGAAAATGATGCAGGCATCCAAATTATAAAGATGTATTAATTTTCACCTAAATAAATGAAGAATCTTGAAAAGATATCTGTAGTTTAAATTCTTACATATATATGCAAAAGAAATCAAAGTGCATATCTAGTGCAGTCATGTCACAAAAGCAGCCTTTTACTTGAGTTTTGAGGGTTCGGGGGTTTTTAGGACCCCCCCTCCCCCCCAAAGAAAAAAATCATTAATGAAAAGATCTAGTCAATGTGCCAAGTGAACTAACCTACATGCACGTGAGTAGCATCACCGGTGTTCAAATTGATTGACCTCTACAAAATAAGCACATGTAACCCATGGTAAACTTTTCAATTGGATGATTTGGTTAATTTGTCAAAGTTTTTCATCTGATGCAGTTTACCACCAAATACAATTGCAAAACCAACATTGGGGTGGGGGAGGCATAATAGCCTGATACTAGATTAGTCAATAACCCATGTGCCAGTATACAAGAACAATGGTTTAATTTGCCTGTTAATAACTGAATACACAAGTCACGCCCCAGTAGTCTTGCTGATGTCCTGCAAGGGTGAGCGTATTTTACAAAGAAATACACTAGGAAGATGTACATTTTTCCTAAAAACTGCCCACAAGATACCAGGGATACATTTTGCATGAAAAATGTTGAAAAGAAAGTTTTTCATTCACACCTATTGCTTTACATACTTTAATTATGAAATGCTCAGTCAATGGTGGAATATAAATTTTATTCAAATTTATCTAAGTTTGCCAGACTTTCTATTGTTCTACGTATTCACTCATGCATTTCACGCACATACAGTATTGAAGTTTGTCTTTTGTGCCACAGTAAAGCATGCCTCGGATGACATGGATACTGGTGGGAGTGTTTGTCCATGGTTGGTCTGTTCACATGTATTTGGGATCATATCGTTCTGTTCAAACTTGCCCGTATTCCATCAAACATCCAACTAAAAAATTTGAACCCCAAAACAACTGACCTGTAATAAATAGTGGGGTTGTCTCCAAATGATTTGAACTAAGCGCTTCCTGCGGTTAAATACTTGTGTGAAGTATAGGGATTTTGTGCAGCTCATCTACATACCGTAAAGTGTTAATAGATCTGAGTGGCAAGGGACTCATGCACAAAGGGCACAAAAGGGTCACAGACACTGTCACGAACATGGAGAATCAATATAATGTGTCCACTTTTTCTCACCAGATGGCATTACCACACAGGCAACATTTGGACCAGGGTCACTTGCACAATGTACTACTTCTCTAGTAAACAAAATGGCAAAACTGCGATGTGAAATGTTCCTTAGATTCAGGTAAATATTATTTTACAATCCCTGTCAAACATGGATATAAAAACCAAAGTGTTGCACTGGGTAGCATTAGCTGACCATGTCTGTGGCACTCATTCGATTTTTTGTTTTGTTCTTGCTCTTCAAGTCTTACTGAAAGCAAAAAAAAAAAAAAAAAATCCAGCTTGTACCACAAATGTTGTCAGCAACTGCCACATTTTCAACATGTGTACATACATATATATATGTATGTAATGCAGAGTTCTCCCTGCGAAATTCTTAAAGAGAACAGATGGATTGCTGAAAAAAAGCTACAATGGAATAATTTAAGCCCTAGCCTCCTGTTCAACATTTATTTAATGGCGAGACCAAATTTGAAGCCCCAAGTTTTGATGTAAATGCATAGAATTCTTAGGGATCTAGGGTTTTGGAGAGACCCTGTATACAAGCAGGGCAAATACCACTGATAAAATCTGCAATAGCTTTCACTAAGCAAGTGTAAGTTGACGTAAAGGATAAATATAGACAAACGATGAGATGTGAAGGGGTGATGTAATCAGCAGGACATGTTAGAGTGGCACATGTTCAGTCTTTTATCATGCTGGCATGTAGGTAAGATTGCAGTTCTAACGAGGCATAAGGCCGATATATATCAAGTCAAAATTCCTTCAAAGGTCATTGTTCCATTGCACCAGTGTTTGGATGCATTGTCTGTCTACGCAGCATTCGGGTGATGACAGGGTTGATTGCAGTTTCAGTTAGTGCAGGTGAGACACACTGCTAGCCACTGAGGCACCCATGTGTCTTTTTGGATGGTCATAGTTAAATTTAGACACTCCAAACTCATGAGTTTTTTAATTGGTCCTGAGCAATAACAATAAGTGGGCATCCTGAGGTCAGGACATCTGTATACATTAGCATTCCTGAAGACACCAGGTTTCCAAATCCTGATTGACAGACAGTCTGAATGGTGAGTCTTTCTCTCCAGTGGCTGCATTGTCACACTAGCGTTTGATGGACATGTTGTCTTTCGGTTGTCTGTCAATTTAGATTTCATGTCCAGCTGATCGCTTCCCAATATATGCATCTGGGTAGGGCCTTGTGGCAGCTAGTTCAGGGCTGGCCTTGCCTCCATGGTCAAAGTCATGTCCACTTGAACAAAATAGGTTTCTGTGTGATGGCTCAAAGAAATATCTGATGACAGTTAAGGCTTGGTCAGGATATGCACCCCAGTAGGACTTCACATGGGATTGCAGTCGGTTGTCCTTGACTTCAAGGTAAAGGTCACAGCTGTAAAAATCCAATGCTGGAAAATCTGATCTTTAATATGGGGGCCCTTGATATGATCTTTGCTCTTGCCCAATGTAGCACACACAAGGCCTTACAAGTCCCATTGTCTGGGACAAGTAAAATTCCAATCAAGGCAAATACACATTTTGAAGAACAGCTGTTGACTTGACCACTTTTTCTCTAACTCTATATACACACAGATAGAAGGTCTTTTTGTATACACATATCATAGAAGGTCTTTTTGTATACACATATCATAGAAGGTCTTTTTGTATACACATATCATAGAAGGTCTTTTTGTATACACATATCATAGAAGGTGTTTTTCTGGACACATTGAATCTGGATTCACTATGATAATTAAAATGAGCGCAACTCTTGACAAGCACTAAAACAGTCGGCTAAAATCAAACAAAAGATTTTATTGTTTTATTTTTATTTTTTCTGCCTGTGGCTAGTTGTCTATATGTAGTAGGTCCAGCCCAGGTGTCCCTTGTTGAGAGGTGAGACTAACATTGTCATCCATACAGGACACAAACTGGTGGCATAAAATTTGACAATCACAGCATCGATACATTCATTAATCAGGGGCATGTACCTGAGTGTTTGTTCATTTGTATCACAGTGTCCATACTGCTGAAATGGCTTGTTATATGTTTTATGAGGCCAGGTATTGCATTCCTGTCCAGAAGATTACATGCTGGAAAAACAACATACCTGAGGTCTGTTTCACTTCTTCAGCATTTTATGTGTGATCTGTGCATGTATGCAGGGAAATAACATGGAACAAGAGAAATATAGTTTTAGTGCAGGTGCAAATACATATTGGAAGAGAGTGCCTGCAGCCATTTGCACTGCCATCAGGAATGTCGGCCGTCACCTGCGTGTGCTTCTTCCCGTTGGCTGTGTGTGATTGGAATCTGTTGCTCGTGCTGATCATGAGTGACAAAAAGCTGCTCCACAAGTGAGTGGGCTTAAGCCGCCACCTTGGCATATAGTTTTGTGTGGACAGCAGCCAGTGAGCAAAAAGCAGGCATCAGTGACTGTGCGAGTTCTTCAGTTCGTCGCTCAGTGAAATTGATTTTGGTCACATGTGTGTGGATATAGATCACAGGGGACTGGTTAGAGGTTCTGACAAGGTAAGCTATCTCCTGGTTAACACATATTATGTAATTTCCTGAGTGACCACTTGGTCTTGTTGTCAGTTTCATCCTAGAAATAGGGTATAATACATATTACATAATTTCAGCATTGATGTTTATTTTGTTCAGCTGTGTGGTTTTTTTTTTATGTGAGGAATGGAGAGATTATGAATTATCTCTTTTTGTGCTCTACAATCATGATTTATCATGTCACTTACTTCCAACATCATTTATACTTGTATGCATTATTACAACAGAAAATACAACTAAAGATGTGAAAGACTGAAATTTAAAAATGTTCTAGAAATTTCTCTGTTTGAGATATATACATATATTTTTTTTTGGGGGGGGGGCTTTTTTTTATTATTTTGACACTCATTACATCTGTGATTACTTCACGTTACTCAGTTGGTTATGATAGATTACATTCTGTCAGGCTAGACGTCTTGCTGGTTGAGACATGCAAGAATGTTGAATGGCTTACAGTGTCCCCATATGTGATGAGACATCATGAATGACAGGTTAAAACATGAACTGTTATTCCTTTTTATTTTTCTTTCCAAGTGCAAAGTTGTGATATCTAGATCTGCAGTAGTCCCTCCTTTGAGAGACCACCCCTAGTGCCATCCAAGAAGTAGTCACTTATTAAATCAGGTGGTCTCGCAAAGGCAGTTTGACTCAAGATTGCACCACCTGCCCAACAACTAACCACTGGGCCTACTTTGAATTGCCGTAGATTCAGACATGATTGATCTTAACTTATGAGAACCCCATCCTGCCTTGTGCACGGGACTTCATGTTCTTACTGATGTATTGGTATAAACATATTTTGAGTTTATAAGCTGGTTTTGACAATTATTTTACCAATCTTGTACAAAATAAGTGGATTTTACTTATCTGAATTGGAGAAATTTCTGGATGGATAAGTATGGGGGGGGGGGGGAGGTCATTTTGGATGAGTGTGGGTCAGGTTATAATAATTGCAGGTGTCCTCCCAAAGGTAAATTATCAATACAAAACCCTTTTGCGCAACAACAAAAATGGTCACAAGAGGCAGGTGGTCTCCCCAAAGAGGGGTCTTTCAAAAGAATGACCACTGTACTTTACTCAGCCACAGTAAAATACAAAAGCATTGAGGTAAAAATAGGAATAAGTAAGTTGAGAATCCTTTAGATGTAATTTAAAGACAGTAGACCAATTTAAGACTAAAGCTGTAAGTTCTCTCTTGTGGGGTTGATGATATATCAAAAAAATGAAATACATGTATCACGGTACTAACCCTGTACCAAACCATATCATGATATGTTCCGTGTGTATTGAATTTTCACGATACGATAAAAACTTCAATTTTACCGCAACTTGTGAATTTTATGTGCAGACATTTAAGAAAAGAATCCCTGTATGGAGATGTACAGCCAATAAAACACAGTTCATGGCTTACATCATCAATTTATTGGGGGAGTATGTAGACACAGTAGAAAGGATTATCGAAACACCAACACAGAGGCTATGATACTGACAGTTGCATGTAAATTCAAAATCGCGTGATCACTTCATACACTCTCATGGTGTGTCGTGATTCGTGTCGTGATACATGGCTCTGTACCAAAAAGTATCATCATACAGAAATTAGGAATGATACCCAACCCTGCTGTCATTTCAGTGCATCTTTAGGTAGAGGTAAATAATGGAAAAGTGCTAAAGAAAATGAAGTACATGTATACAGAGTTGCATAAAATTTACAGATTCAGAAAATGTTCATGAAATTCATAAATCTGCAGAAAGTTTGGTTTCTGGTTACATTTCAGCCACAAGGAGAAATAGTGAAATAAACAAGATAAATGAGAGATGGTGAAACACTAAAATAAACAGGATAAATAACACGGCTAAAAATTGACTGCCAAAAGTCGTTGAGATGGCATCATCCTTGATGTGAGCAACAAATCTTGAAAATAAACTGCTGTAATTCGACATGTTTCCACTTGTGAAACATTGTAGCTCAATTTAAATATGTGCAGGGATCTGGCAAAGGCAGGCCACAGGCCCATTACCCTGTCAGAAAGGACTCCTTGAATTTTTTAAAAGGGCAAAAAATTGGTCAACATTGTAGCGAATATTACAAAAGGCTGCATATAACGCGAGTCCAATAAAATGTCTTCAGGTGGACCCAACTTTGGGAAACTTTCATGGGAACCCCAACAGGTAATACAATCAAAATTTCTGTTGTCAAGAATATTCTTTGGGTCTTTCTTGGTCAGAACATGTGGGTGGGATTGGCACTTCACAAGCAAGAGATGGTAATGTGGTAACTGCCATTTGACCATCCTCACTGCCAGCAAGCATTTATTTCATGCTGAAGGTATTCTTAAAATGCTGGTCAATTTAAATTTCATCAAAGAGCTGTCAGAAGACTTGCTTGCAGGTTGACCATTTAGCATCATACACCAAGTGCTGTGTGTGTATTTCAGGTTACTCTGAAAACACGACACGTGCTGTATTCCTGCCGATAAGCAGGCAGGGCGCTGGCAAAGTTACAATGTAACTTACGTATCAAGTTTCAATTCAGAAACCTACTTTGAACAGTACAGGTAAAATACTGTGGGAAAGATTAAATGTAGACCCGAATTTTTTGGGGTGAAATGGTCTGATTTTTAATAACTCGTGCTAAAAAAAATTGGCGAGCACCTTGTTAAAGCAGGCGCTGACCCCTACCGGAGGAATGTGGTATTTAACTGTGCCACTGATGGCTAACTGCTCAGCAGACCAACTGTGGTCAGAATAAATTAATAGGGAGTCAATGCTTGTGCATACTTACCATCATGCAGATATTTTTCTGCGATGTAACAGAATAACAAATCTGGTATAATCTCCAATGTAAACAAGTTACGTAAAAGACCATACATGTATATAATGCATGTGGCATACCAGTGGAGATGACAGATACAGGTACATCTATATACCAAAAATGTTAAGTGCAGACACGTGGATGCTTGTGTTTAGCATGCCTAGCCTCAGAGCATGTTTATTGTCATTAATTTGGCTTATTTGCACAGATCCACAGTGCATTTATAATATGAATTCCGAAGCATGTGAAGTCCAAGAACACTCATTCAATTTCAGAATTTATTCCTCTCCTATTCCATATACACTCTACAATTGTGGCATGCTGTGCTATCCTGGATGAGTTGTGGTCTTCGATCAACAGCAATTTGTATTTTGGTGCACAGCAAACAAGAAACCAGTGCCATATCGTAGATAGTTGACACACAATTTTGAGGCAAGTTGGCACTCCTTTTTTTTACACATTTCCTATTGTGGGGCCTGGTGAACCTCAGACATCATAAACTCTATATTTTAGTGCCTGTCCTGAGACATGATTATTTTTATATTGTGGTGTCTGTCCTGCATATTGTGGTGCTTGTCTGGAGAGACTGCACACCTTTTTAAGATGACTGTTAACCCTTGAAGCGCTGATTTAAGATTGAGTCAACAGCTTTCCTGTGGGGACTTTGCACGCATTGCGTGCAAAGTGCCCCCAGGAAAGCTGTTGACTAAGACTACTTTTTGCTGTACACTAGGCTGGCTGGTATTTGAATGAAAGGTATCTTCATGAGGAATTTGAATCTTTCAACCATTCTCTGTTTAACAGTAATGAGAAAACGACTATAGCAGTGATTAGCACTTTAAGGGTCAAAACACTGTGCCATGATTTACATGCAGTTAACTTGTACATGTACCTTTAATGAAGTGCCACTTGTTTTGGAGGAATTACTTTTAACACCAGCCCTAGAGGCAGTCTCTGAAGACAGGGGCCAATGTACATAACTGAGTTAGACAGGGGCCAATGTATAACTGAGTCAGACAGGGGCCAATGTACATGCTGAGTCAGCTGGACTTACAGGTGCACATAGGACCAGCCTCATGGGACTTGCAGATACCGTTTGGTACTACGCGAGTCATAAACAACTGCATCAAAACATATTAAACAAAAACAATGGCCCATCCGTGATGGCTTTGTTATTACCAGAATACACAACTGTTTTGCTGGGAGATGCCATCAGGTAAACTGAGCATTTGCTGCCAGAAGCCAACACACCTGGGGGGCTTCCTTTGCACAAAGTTAAGAGCTTCACCAACATCATAAAACAACTGAGGAACCTGTGCTCTTACTGCAGTTGCAGTGTGACTTGTCAGGCAACGTAGAAGGTCACGTCACATGAGGGTTTCTGGTGAACGTCTTTTTCATCAGAATAAGTCAGATTTTTTGGAGGTTGCTGCGTTATTTATTATTTTACATTTGTACACGTCTAGCACATTGCTGGTGCTAGTGTAGAAGACTAGTGCTATCAAACTGTCAGCTGTCTCGAAAATTTGTGAACACCTTGTCTGATACAATAGGACAGATCACAATCAGCAAATTCATGAGTATTAAGCTGAATACACAACCCAATACACATAGTTCTTGAGGGCCAAAGTTGTGTATTCCCATTGGATCATATGTTTAATTAATTTTGAAATTGATAAACTGCTTACTCAGTCCATGCGAAAGGTACTGGTCTGTTGCGTTTTACCGATAAAAAATTCCCTGGACCAAGAGAAAATGCTAGCAAGTTACATGTTAAAGTATTAGGACGTTTGAAATTTGAGCGAAATGACGGACAATAGAAAAAAACTTTTCGCACAGACTGCTTACTTTTGAGGCTAATAAAATAGAACATTAGCGATTGATCGCTTGGAAATTGACATTTACATTTTAAATCCCAAAGTTAGAGGGTCACTAAACTGTGCAGATGGTTTCCACAGAACACAAAAAATATTGTGGCACCCTTTCTGATGACACGGTGTCAATGACATGAAAGGTAAAAATCAAAATTTTTTGAAATCAAGTACCTGTAAAAGTGACCACGTACAGCAGGTGGCCTGTCACTACAGGTATGCAAATATTGCCACCACTAGAGGAACAATGTCCATTGTTCTGCCTGGGTGCAAAAAACTTGAAAGAGCACTTGTCTGTCGACTTGTCTTTGATTAAAACCATAGCTGAGAAAGTTCATCTCCACAGAAGACCAGATAACAGCGGCTGCTTGGTTGCCGGTGATATGTAAATCAACAGATTTCATGATTTTTTGTACCTAAGAATGTGCTCGTGCTTCATGTGCATGTTGCGATTGCCACCATGCTTTACAACATCTTGTAACCTTATGAACATCAGTAATTTTTGTAAGTGATTCAAGTGGGAAAAAAAGGAGAGAACTTCCATGTTGCATCACACAAGTAGGTCAAAATGAACGCATCCTCGCTGTTGCCATTATACGCTTGCGAAGTTACTGGAATAAAGTTAACATTTCAAAGCATGATGATATGGGGGTTTCCTTCTAATATTAATCTAAAAACCTTTTAAGAACATATACCATGCGGTGAGTTATATTACTGGGGTTAAAACTTTATTTTATAGGTATATCAAAGTTAGGTAAATTTATGCTTCCAGCACAGAAAATTTATCCGACGTCTGCATGCAGGTATTGTTGAAGCTTATTTTGTTCCCATTTGAAGTGACCACAAAAATATATCAGTGGCTCTTTACCACTGTTACCTTTGGTTTTCTTTTCTTTTTTTACCTCAGCTGACTTGTCAGTCAGCTGAGGTTTTTTGAGGGTCTGTCGTCCGTCGTCCGTCCGTCGTCCGTCCGTCCGTCCGTCGTCCGTCCGTCCGTCGTCCACAATTCACATTTTCGACTTCTTCTTAAAAACTGTCAGCCAGATTCACTTCAAACTTGGTGGAGATGTGCCTTGGGTGGGTCTCTACTAAGTTTGTTCAAATGGTCACGGTCCAGTGATTTTTGTATTTTTAATTAATTTTTTTGTTCTTTTTTGGGTAAATCTTAAAAAATCTTCTTCTCCGAAACCACTCACTCAATTGCTTTGATATCACACAGGAATACTCCCTGGAACACGTAGTTCTTAATTTGTTCACCAGGTGGCGCTGCAATTTTTTCCTAATTTTTTATGAATTTTTGTGTGTTATATCTATTTTCGACTTCTTCTCCAGAACCATCACTCAGATTTAGCTGAAACATGGTGGATATGTTCCTTGTAGAAGGGTCAAACAAAGTTGTTCACTATGTGGGAATGCTGCGGATTCCTGATTTTTAACGATTTTTTCCATTCGGGTACTTATCTGTCAATGCAGCTTTCCTATTGATTACTATGGAAGTCAATGGGCATTCTAATGCAAATTCACATTTTTGACTTCTTCTCCAAAACCGTCATCCAGATTAACTTCAAACTTGGTGGCAATGTACCTTGGGTGGGTTTCTACCAATTTTGTTCACGTAGTCATGCTCCAGTGATTTTGGATTTTTAATGAATTTTTTTGTTGTTTTTTTTTGGACAAATCTTAAAAAATCTTCTTCCCCGAAACTGCTTACCCAAATGCTTTGATATCACACAGGAAGACATCTAGGGACTCTTTGTTGTTAATTTGTTCACCAGGTGGCGCTGCAGTTTTTTTCTAATTTTTTTTTGAATTTTTGTGTGTTATAGATATTTTCGACTTCTCCTCCAGAACCGTCACTCAGATTAAGCTTACACTTGGTGGATATGTTCCTAATGGAAGGGCCAAACAAAGTTGTTCACTGTGTGGGAATGCTGAGGATTCCTGATTTTTAATGATTTTTTCAAGTCGGCTCCTTTGGGGTAAATGCACCTTTCCTATTGATTACCATGTAAGTCAATGGGCATTCTAATGCTAATTTACATTTTCGACTTCTCCAAATCCATCATCCAGATTTACTTTAAACTTGGTGGCAATGTAGCTTGGGTTGGTGTCTACCAGGTTTGTTCCAATGGTCATGTTCCAATGAATTTGGATTTTTTTATGATTTTTTTTTTTCAAAAATCTCTACAAAAGTTTTAATAGGAAAACTTAACATGGGAATTTTTTGTAATGGTCATAACTTTAATAAATTTGACCAGATTTACTTCAAACTTGGTGGGGATGTGCCTTAGGTGGATCTCTATGAAGTGTGTTCAAATGGTCACACTCTATTGATTTTTGGATTTTTTATGAATTTTTTTGTTTTTGGGGGGGGGGCAAACCTTCAAAATTATTCTCCTCTGAAACCACTCGCCCAATTGCTTTGATATCGTACATAGACACTCCTGGGGACCTCTAGTTCCCAATTTGTTCACCAGGTGGTGCTGCAATTTTTTTATGAATTTTTTGTATGGTTTTGCTATTTTTATTACTTGTTCTCAGAACCATCCCTCAGATTAAGCTGAAATGTGATGGACATATTGTTGTGGAGGGGTCAAACAGTTGTTTACTAGGTGGCACTGCTTTGGATTCCTGATTTTTAAGGATTTTTAAATCGGGTACTTATCGTTCATTGCAGCTATCCTATTGATTACTATGTAAGTCAATGGGCATTCTAGTGCTAATTCACAGGACAACTGACACGATATTTACTGTTTACTTGATAACTTGAGATCTGTTTTGAGTTAGCTACACGTTAATTATTCTGTATGAAGGTCATGCTGAGACAGTACATGAATGACCTTGACTTCGTTTGTGGGGTCACAGTGCAACATACATGAATTTTACTCTTCATTATAACTTGAGAATTACTTGAACTTTGATGTTGCACATGTAGGTGTTCTTCTATAAAGTTCAGACTTACTCAGAACATGGTGTCCTTGATCCTTTCCCAAGTTCATAGAGCTGCAAGTGTGATGAATGTCAAGATCAGCTGAGGCACGGGCTGTTCACACAGCCCTCTTGTTTTCTTTGAAGTCTAATTTTTTGGAATGAAGGGTGACGGCAAAAAACCTTGGTTTTGATCAACCGCTGACCCAGTGTTGTCTGTAGCTTAAAACAGAAGGGAGATTTGCCCTGCCCTTTTTCTTCAGTTCCCTGCCCTTTTCTCCTATGTTTTTTTTTTTTATTCTGGGCAATTACATTCATTTTCTCATAAAATTATGTCTCCCGGTGGAAGCCGGGGGACATATTGTTTTAGTGCCGGTTTCTTCTGCTTGTTGTTGTTGTTGTTGTTGTTGTTGTTCAGGTTCTTCAACAGTTGGTTTCCGTGCGATAAGTCTTGAAGGACTTGACAGAATTTGATGAAACTTGGTAGGATTATGTATCTAGGCAAGACCTAGGTTTGGATTGTATTTGGATGACCTTGAGCAAATTCTCTAGGTCACAGGGTCACTTATGTGAAATTGGTTTCCGTTCAATAAGTCATGAAGAACAGGATGGAATTTGATGAAACGTGGTAGGATTATGTATCTTGGCAAGACCTAGGTTGGGATCGTATTTGGATGACCTTGAGCGAATTCTCAAGGTCACAGGGTCACTTATGTGAAACTGGTTTACGTGCGATAAGTCTTGAAGAACTTGATGGAATTTGATGAAACTTGGTAGGAATATATATCTGGGCAAGACCTAGTTTGGGATCATATTTGGGTGACCTTGACTAAATTTTCAAGGTCACAGGGTCAGTTTTATGAAATAGGTTTCTGTGCTATAAGTCTTGAAGAACTTGATAGAATTTGATGAAACTTATAATGCATCAAGGTGAGATCCACAATTGGATCGTAGTTGGGTGACCCTCACCTAATTTTCAAGGTCACAGGGTCACTTAAATATGAAATTGGTTTCTGTGCGATAAGTCTTGAAGAACATGATGGAATTTTATGAAACTTGTATGATAATGTATCAAGGTAAGACCTAGGTAAGCATTGTATTTGGGTGACCTTGACCGAATTCTCAAGGTCACAGGGTCATTAATGTGAAATTGGTTTTTGTGCTATAAGTCTTGAAGGACTGGATAGAATTTGATGAAACTTTGTAGGATTATGTATCAAGGTAAGACCAAGGTTGGGTTTGTATTTGGGTGACTTTGACCTAATTTTGAAGGTCACAGGGTCATTTATGTGAAATTGGTTTCTCTGCAATAAGTCTTGAAGAACTTGATGAAAATTGCTAGAGTAATGTATCTAGGTGAGAGCTAAAATAGGATTGTAATTTTCAAGCAAACTTGGTCATTTGTAATTTGTTATCACCTGTAGCTTATTCAGAGACGTAAGTGTTCCACCGGGAGACATTTGATTTTCTGTTGGAAAATCAGTCTGTTCTAGTTTCAATATAATTTAAATTGATTGGCAGAACAACATACAATTTATCTATTGATCATGAGTATAAGATGCAAAATCAGAACTATTTCCATAAAAACAACAAAAAACCCTGTTTTTTGGACTGCTACTTTTGGATTCCTTTTTGATTGTCATTGTGTGCTTTAAAAGTGCCCTTTTAGATGAAAGGTGCCCTGCCCTCCTGAAAAGCTGGGGACAATACTGTGACCACATTTGGCGGGTGACCGGTCACAAGAGTTGGTTTAAAATTGCAAAAGGCTGCAGATATGACTGGTAACACCAGGTGACGGTGGTCGGCCATTGCAAGTACTATTGTATTCAGATGTAGCATATATATGTAACACATGGTGCTAAGAATAACATCAAAAAAAAAAAAAATAACATCAGTCAAGCCGTATTTCTGTGTGCCTGTATGTGATGACCATCCATGTGTGCGAATTACCATTCTGCTGGGTAGGATTCAGAAACATTAAGTACAGATTGCTTTATAAATAGGCAGTGACTGTCCATTGTGTCGATCACAAATCTTTTGAGACATATATGCCCCTAACCAGCATATTTAGCACAGTGAAAGCTCGTTATGATATTATGCCATCTGCCCCCCCCCCCCCCCCCAAATCAGATACTTGACTGTCAGATAAATAAAGCAAATAACAAGCAAAATAGAACTTTTTGTGCCTCAAAACTTGTGGTTATGTCAATATTGTCTTTTATTTAGCGTCATCATAAGAAGGTTTCTCTGTATAGCTGCTGGCAGACACTGCTGACATGTCCTCGCCCTCCCCGTGACACTCAGCTCGCACATCCAGTGACCATCAGCAGAGCATCAGTGACAAACTTGAGTCACGTCCGGCAGTCTTGTGTAAATGTAAACTGAGCACCAAGTGGGGGTAAAGGGTCATAAGGTAATCAAAGAATACTGTTTTATCTGGAAAAGGAGCACACACTTCATGATGCAGGGACATGTTACATGTGACCCTTCCCTGAACCCATCTTTCCTTCATCAAAGATTTGTCTGCCAAAGTATTTGCTCAGAACTACTTTGAGAGTGACGTGAAACATGGCAAAGGTGTCTTTTATCTAGTTGATTTCATAATCCATCTGTATCACAAGTGGATGACCCACATAGAGTTGTATGAAGAAAAAGAGCTTGGGGATTTATAAGACTTAGCCTTATTAATGTAAGAATCTGAACAGAAAAACATGGAAGAGTACTGTTGCCTGCTTAAAAAGACAGAGACTACATTACAGGGTTGTCCCCAAAAGTCCATAGCTTAACGGCACCATGAAGCTTTAAAAAATGCCGTAAAGCTCTCAGCGTGACAATCAAAAAAGCTTTAAAAGTGCCCCATCAACTCATTCCATACTGTGGTCACAGGCCTTGGTCAGTGGTTCTAGCACTGACTTAAGACTATAGACATGTTGGTTCTCGAACAAAAGCTCTTTTCAGGAAGAATTTAAGTTTGCAATTGTCATCTTAAATCTAGGTAAATATATGGAAAAATCAGGGACTGGTATGGAATGAGTTAGGCTACATTTTGTCGGACGATAAAAATACTGTTTTCGGTACCAAATTGCCTTGATGGAGCAGCTGGACACAGCTCAACCTCCAAACATGGGTAAAAAGGCAACCCTGCGTTACCATGCGACATGTGCAATACATACTTGTCTCATGAAGAAATTCTTGGTTGCATGCAGCCTTGCTTTCCTAAAAATGACTTGTCTTTCAAATGTTTACTGTAAGTTTTGTAATTATTGTGTACATTTTATTGTCATACAGATTTTCTGAGATGTGCTCTGGGTGTGATGCACTTAACTTCTAGCACGCCAGTTTCGCATGTACTTGAACAGCGCGTCATTGCTTATTGCCACCAGTTTCGAGTAGACTCGGACTGATTAAAGGCTGTCTCAAATTCCCAGTGTTGTCTATTTATTTACATGCAGGCATGCACATTTTATTGTAGAAAAATTTCAGTTGTTGCAGATGGTTATTTCGATTTTGCATTGAAAATGAATGTATGCCTCCTACGATGATGTAAAGCAATGATCGGGCCATTGTTTGTGACAATTTGAATGATGTAACTTTGCAAACTGTGCAAAAATAGGGTGATTTCATCTAAAAAAATTTTCGTCTACCTGCCATGTTCTTCACATTGTCAGAATGCTGAGAACCTTGTCTATTTTACGAGCAAGCTCTCCCATTGGCTGAAACAAAAGTATTTTAGGGGAAACTCTGCCAAAACTGCTGCTATTTCAAACAGATACATCGTTATTTTAGTCAGAAACTGCAGCAGATGATTTTTTGGAATATTCTAGGTCAGTCAGGGGGCCGGAATCGATCACATGATGTTCACCGTCATCAAATGCATCATTTTTCTACTGATGATTCGTTGGGGAGTACTCACTACCTCATGTTGTGAAGTCTGGCTTCAAAGATGGGCGACATTTGTATGAACACAAGTGATGATTACGGACAATTTATTAAAGCAAGAAACAAAATCTAACGCTGTATATTGATCAAAATGATGCTATACTACCAGTCTTTGCCTACAATAGAGCAGAGGGTTCAATTTTTTCACGGAAAGAAAGTAAAATACGCCAGCCGCAGGTAAACATAGCGCAGGTGAAAATACCTCTGCTGCATGTGTTGATCATAATGACAGTTTGTCAGTGTGGGCAATAAAGTGCTTCTATCAACTATTTACTACAGCAACAAACAAACTCTACCATTATAACTTAATGACAATGACGACACACAACTGATCTTCAGAAAAAATTAAAGTGGAACCATCACTTGTGACACTAACCAAGGAAAATGCGCCGGCCACTACCCATGCAATTGTATTCAATTTCACACAGGCTAGACCGTTTTTATCAATTCGTGATGGAGATCGATATATTCACTTTGTTAGGGTGTAGGGCACAAGTTTTTTTTTTAAATTGACAAAGGAACCACATAGAAATGTAGAGAAGGTATCACTCAACAAAAGTTATGCTGATCATTTTGCATGAATTGTAAAAATAAAAAAGTTACGACACTTTTACGCCAGCAAGTCGCGTGTTGCGCAACAAAAAAAAAAAAGCCCAGTGGCTGGCTGTGCCCGATCCCCAAACTGCCTAGAGTGCTAGGGGTTAAGGAATAGCTGAAAGTTGTTGAGTGGAACGTAACTGTTCGAAATACATGCATGCTGGTATTTAACTACAAGGTATTTTGACGGGGAATGTTAATCTGAGATGTTGTGACTAGCACTGTTAGAGTTAGGAGTCAGTTAATCCATCTCTTATTAAGGCCAGCCACTCCGACCAGACTGATGATGGCCAGTTGCGCACGTCTTGCTCAGGCTAGCTGCAATCATGTAGCAAGGGTCGAAATTAGCGGTAGCATTGGCAGCATTTGCTACCAACTTTTATGATCTGCTACCTATATTTGTTGTGTGGTAGCAAACCTTTGCTACCCAATTTTTTTTCTGGTCAAAATCACAAAATTCGCTCTGTAGTTTCTGTTAAAAGTGCCTTAGAATGCACCACTTTGCCTGCTTGACTTCAAAATTTTCCGGGGGGGGGGGGGGGGGGGGAGGAGGGCATGCTCCCACTCACCCGTAGGTGGGCTTTGTGTCCTGTGGGTGCTCGCCAAACCCTCATGATTTGCTACTCAATTCTCAGATTTGCTACCAAAAATTAAATGTGGTAGCAAACCCTTGCTACTGGTTAAAATCAGTTAATTTCTACCCTTGCATGTAGTGATCTCAAGATCAAATAATCAACGCTCAACCCTGGGTTCAGGTAGCCAGGAGTTGGGTTTCCGAGGGTCAGATTCAGTATAGATAATGTGATCACAGCTTATGCTTTGTTTAATAATACCTTTCCCATTATGTACAAGGGCAGGAAAGGGATTCTCAGTACAAATCTCTTTTTAGACCAGTATCACACATTTTTCTTGTCACATTCAAAGGGCGCAGATACTGTATTACCGGGTCATTGCAAGCCATGGGGAAAACAGGGAATTTTTTGGAACTTGAAAAAGAAATTATATTAGAACTTTTGGGAAACAAGAAGGGGATACTGGAAGATAAACACAATGATGGCATAATGATTGCCAAAAGAGGGAGGCCTGGGATACCATAACAGAAACTTTCAATGCCAGGCATGGTGTACATAAACACACCAAAGACCAACTGAAAAACTGCTGGAGAAATCTGAACTTTGTCTGGCCTGTCACCTACACTTTGCAGTAATGTCATTTAATACTGCTGTTTTGTTCAGATGATATCTGGACGGAAATTCGTCTTCAGAATATTGTTCAAAAGGGTTACTTCCATCCTGAATAACAGGTTCATTCCTTAAAACAACTTCAATTTGCTCTAGCTGATTCAGGTATTTCTCCATTTTGACCTTCCTGCACAGGAAAATGCCACAAATAAGAGCTCACAAATGTGTTAACCATGGCTTATAACATGCCCCGACCCCAGATCAGAGTGAAACACAGCTTACAATCTTTATAAACTTTGATCACGACTACTGCAACAGGTAACCTCTGCTTAACCAATGGTTAAGTTGTGATCACCTTGATCGCAGCTTGAGCAAGACGTGCACAACTGGCCATCAACAGCGCCTTCACCATATTCTGTGTTGAAAGGCCACCCTGCTAATGTGGCCACTTTGTATCATGGGAGGGGTGACTTTTATACAGCGTGACAAATGACAATGATATGCCAGCATCCTGTTTTAAAAATTAAATCAGCTTTGATTTCTGAAAATTAGTGCTGCAATAAGATACTGTAACGAAAAGCAGGCTCTTCAGCTCGAGGATGTGATCAAACGGAGTGATCCCATGTAATATTTGACTCTTTCAGTGCCAAACTTTTGACTGAGTCAACAGCTTTTCACGGCACACAATGGGGGGCAGTGCGGCCAATGTGTGCTGAGAAAAGCTGTTGACCTGAGATTTTCTCACTTGAAGTATAGGCATGCTGGTTCTTGAATGAAAGGTCTTTTTACGAGGAATACAAATCTGGGATCCTAATAATAATTCAGACTAGTTTGACTTAAGTAGATCAACTTTAGTTGTGATTGGCACTGTAAGGGTTAAACTGAGGGATCAATGGCTGTGCCACTGCAATAGGCTGTGTCGTGATAATCTTTCGTCCAGAGCACAGTGGTATCATACTGGTCACAGATCAACTCTACATAAGGTCTTGTATCAAGAACAAAAGTTGATTGATATCGAATTATTGTTTCCATGGAGGTGAGTTGTTCCTGTAATGGTTTCTGGGTCTTGACTTTTAGGCATCGTATTTTAACCAGTCATTTGGCAATGACCTGGAAGGGGGTAAAGGGTTTTTCCATGTTGGTTCCATGCATTTTTATTTACGGTACCTGCACACTGGAAGCCGTTTATTTGCTAAACTCTGTACCAGCAAATATTGCTGGGGTGGAAAATACATTTTTGTAGAACATTCATCTTATTCTGTAGACAAGTAAGCAGAAGGGCTCAAAATTGACATTTTTGCTTACCAGCCAAACTTTCTATATAGAATTGAAATATTTACAAACCAACTTTTAATGGTTTCTTAACAAAGCCAATTTCATGTACAGACAAATCTCAAAAGCCAGATGGACATCTTCACCAGCCCACCCAAATTTGGACTAGGATCTGATGGCTGGTGCTAATTTTAAGCCCTGAAGCAGGCAAAAAATCCTTTTTGTGCTGACAAGATAATTGATCTAGATGTACAATGTAGCACCTGGTTCAATGTTGTATATTTCATCATTCAAAAACTACTTGTTTTGATAAAGTACATTTTATCAACCATGCACTTTTAACAACGTGCATTTTGAAATGATTCAAGGAAACTTAACAAATAAACAGTCCCCCTTTTGAAAGACCATGCCAAGGGTAGGTCTAGAAGTGGTCACATAAAGCAGGTGGCCTCTCATTGGAATTTGGAGGTAAAATAATGTGCAGAAAATAGAATTAGGGATCTGGTGAAAGTGGTCTTAAAAGACCAGTGGTCTCAAAGCAGTGGTCTGTCAAAAGAGGAACTACTGTACCATGCGTATTGTAGTTCCAAAAATTTTCATGCTTGACTGAAGGGCGTTTGTGCAGCCACTCAGTACACTGAAGTGAAACAAGCACAAAGTTCTTGAAAAGCCAGAAGGAGTTCATTCAAGCCACACTCATCAGCTCTTAGGAAGTTCAGAATACCAGTGACTGCACCTAAGCATCTCAGGGTGTACATATATAGCTTAATGGATAGGTTTATTTTACCGCAACAGATTCACCAAGTACTGTTTTCAGTAGCCCAGGCAAACAGGCGAAAAAGTCTGGGACAGTGAAGTGCAGGAAGGTTGCCATTTGTTGATACATTTTAATCTTATGCTGTACATCCATACATGTGTGGAATTAAGAATGCAGAAATTTTGAAATGTTAAAAAAAAATCAAGCTTGTGCAAAATTAAGTGTGGAAATGTTTAAACTGCAGTATGCTTTGTTGGGCCTCACCCGAGTCAAACCATGTTTCAGTGAAGCAAGGTGTAATTGAAAGTTGAATAATAAGGAGAGAAAAGAAGATATCTGAGCACCCAGGTACTTGCTGAGGCAGCTAAATCCAGTTTGTTAGTAAATGGCATGCATCATGGCAGGTCCTTGTTGCCAAAGCAACCAGCTTTGCTATTTCTGGCAGAATGCTGGAAAAAATGGTCTGTGAACAAAATGCATCAGATGAGAGCACCGGCAGTGTTGTATTTGTGCTTTGTGTTCACGGTGCAGAAGTATATCCTTTTATAGACAACCTGCGTTTAAGGACTGTTCATTCGCTCCCCACTAGTGGTGTCTCAGGCTGCTTTCATGTGCGCATTTTGGTTCTGTCGTGAGTCTTTTTAAGGGGTCCAAACACATCTGCACTGTCACTCATTTTTACTCCTCTGCTTGTGAGACCAGCAGGTATTGTTATTTCGGTTGTCTTGTCTGTCCATCCATCCATCTATCACTTGTTGCCACTACTTTTGAATAGAAGTACCTGTCATCATATTTATGCATCCCCCATAGGTAGTGAGGATGTATATTTAGTGTTTAGTCCCGCCGCCACTGCTTATTTTATTTTCCTTATTTCTGTCCCCTCGTGACCTGTTGCCTCGTAATATGGTATAGATGATCTATGGGTCTGGAAAATTTTTCCCATAATGATCAATATAGAACCTTGAGGTCAAAGGTCAAATCCTTGTTGCATTTTTCTGCTGACTCAGCAATTTTCACATATTGGCTTATACCTTCTTCATGGTGCATCATAGTCATAAGGCCACTATTAAATGTTAATAGGAAAGTACCTGTGGGCTTTCAATATGTACGCGGTTTATTTGAAACCTGAGCGACCTTGAAAGGTCAATCTGCAGGAGGGACTTCTGCATGGTTGACCCCCAGGGAAATTTTTATTTTCATAAAACACCAGGCTGCTGGCGCCCATTGGCTCACACCTGGCCCAACACAGTGTTTAAGGAGCCTGTTGAAGGTCAAGGTCATATATTTTTACGTGTATGTATAGTTGTTTCAAACATAAATTGAACTTGAGAATTTATATAGATCTACAACAGAAGATACCAGTTAATAAAAGAGTGGATTTCAGCAAACTTAAAATCAGTGCTCACATTTTGGCAATTGAGACCAGCCCTGGACGAAAATAAAAAAACCCACCTCCAGAGCTGCAGGAATGTCAAATCTGTAATTTGGATGCTGTTGAGGATGAAATCCATTTTAAATTGGATTGTAGGAATAAAGTATTTGGAGAGTTGACATTCTATCCATGGAAATTTTACAAACTTAACTTGTCATGAGAAATTTAATTACTGTAGTTCTAGAAATGTTCATGCTTGACTTAATTTCGTGCTAGTGTTTGACACATGTGCAAAATTAGAATGCATGAAAATTAATAAGAAAATTAAAATGAAATGTACCATGGGGTGGAGAGTCTAATTATGCTAATGGTTGATAGTAATCTGTGTACAAAGCTGGTGTAAGAAGGGGGCCTATATTTTCATCCAGTTTGTCTTGCAGCACCTGTGATCCATGTGTGATGAAAAAGTCAAAGATACACAGTATTTGTCGATCATGTGCAGATAATGGCAGGGATCATGCTGTGATTGCATGTAGTGTATGATTACATTGTCAGCATAAGGAAATGTTGTTTTGGTTGTGTACCGTTGATTTTCCTAGTGCAGAACATGCCAGGCTCAGTAAGTTCAAGTATGTCTGGTGATTCCCACCTGTATGCTTCCCTAGCAATTTGAGTTTTCACTTCCTCTAAAGGCACAAAATTAAAATGCATGAAAATTTCAAGGACAACAGTAAATTATGACTCTTGGTAACAATGGTAATTCAATATGTAAGCTTGTCATAATTTTTTTTAAATACAGCAATTGACCAACGGTACTCGGCAAGTACCAGTCGTCTTTTCAAAATCTCATTGGGTGTCACAAATTTTTACTGACGGTCAGTCAGAATGTCCAATTATGTCCTCAAAACATTTTCACACCTGAGATGCAAAATTGCCACTTCTCTTAAATTTTCTCAGTAATTTTGAATCAGGTTCCTCACCGACTGACTTTGGCCCAATGCACCTAAAACACCCCAAAGAAAGCTGTTGACTCAGTCTGAAACCTGGTACTGACAGTGGATTGATTAGCATTTTTCAAAAGATTTGACTTCAGATATTTGAAGAGCGTTTTACATTTACTTTTTACAGACTACATTGTCTCTTGCGTAACAAAGGATGATGCTAAACTGAATATCTATCCATGAAGCACGTCACTGAACGTGTGGTTTCTCACCTGGTCAAGTCACATTTTCATGGTTTTTAATTTGTGCCTTTGCTGATATCTGTTGTAATTATTGAGAGTTGATTAACTTATTCCATACTATGGTGACAGGCCTTGGTCAGTGCCAGAACCAAGGACTTAAGACTATAGGCATGTTGGTACTTGAACGAAAGCTCGTTTCATGAAGAATTTAAATATGCAATTGTCATCTTAAATCTAGGTAGATATACGGAAAAATCAGGGACTGGTAAGGAAGGAGTTAAAGTTTTCGAGACTCATTATATCTTGTGCACCATCGTTAAGTGCAAGTACTGGTTCTAAAAATAACAGCAGGATATAAACAAAATCTACCTAAAGTGAACTTTGTACTCCTTTTCATGTTTTTTAAGATATGAGTAGATCTGCCAGTGCATTGGTCACTCGTGCTCTTGCAGTCAGCCCAGTTGCTGTATGGGAATATGTGCAGTATACCATCATAGTCCTGTAGCCCAGTGCATGTGTGATTTTAGAAGGCTCACTCATGGCTTTTCCTCCATCTGTGACCTCTTGTGGCACTCTCAACCAAAGTGTAAACACAGGAAAACTATGTTGTGTGTAAAGTGTAAAACTTATCTACATGTATAACCTCGTTGAGCCTCCGTTGCGATAACAAAACGGTTAGTATTTTGTTTTATTTTTGTTTGGCATAAACTGGGTCTGTTGTGTCAACAATATTTTAAATTTACCCGTAAAGTCATAAAACTACCAGTAAATATAAAATTTGAAAATGGCCGTAAACCAAAATATGTGTAAAGGTGTAAAAATGAGGAGATTTTGCACTATATAAGACACCCTAGTATACAATGTATTTATGCAAGCATCTGTATGTAAGTGAAATTTAGGCATGTTACACAAGATTGCTGGACCAGCAGAAGTTGAAAACGCAAATGTGGTCCCAAAATTAAAAGTGCCACCTTCAAGGTGGCCTTGTCCAGTTGAAGAAACTTGACCATGTAGGCAACTTACAAGTGAGCAGAATGATTTATATCGCGTTTTTATCATAGTTACCTCAGGGAATATAATCTATCACACTCATGTCATGTTTCTTTTTAAGTTTAGTTCTTGACACCACCCCCCCCCCCTTGAAGAAAGCAAAAGTTGCTTAATAGTATACGATTATGGTCTTTAGATGAGGTTTCTGCGTAGATCAAGAGAGCTGTCAGTGCCAGTTACAAAGAGGAAGTAGGCTGAGGGTGACATATCGTAATGGACAGGTCCACATACCTATGAAGAGACAAAATTTAAGACTACATGCACGTGTGTATATCTAACGGTTT
Source organism: Hermodice carunculata (assembly GCA_964020975.1). Lineage (NCBI taxonomy): Eukaryota > Metazoa > Annelida > Polychaeta > Eunicida > Amphinomidae > Hermodice > Hermodice carunculata. Next base: position 31,884,062 of record OZ026623.1, read on the forward strand.
TCTCCTGAGAAACTTTGCACTTTTATATTGTCCATCTTGATTTTGTCATCTGAAATGATTTCAAAGTGACCAGTCTTGTTATTATATTTTTGCTGCATGTTCCACATGAAGGTCATGGACCAGTAATCCCTCACAGTCAGGTCAAGTGATCCACAACTTTTGATCGAGTACTGAATACTGCTGCTGTGTCTATTGGATGTTAATATCACAGGAGCAGAGCATCCCAAATTAAGTCCCATCATAATTTTGGATAGGAAAATACTTGTCAACTGTGAGTTTTAGAAAGGCACTGCTACTTTAGAAATATCTTAAATCATTTGATAACTTTGTGTATTTTTGGAGACATATTTGGCGCGGAACGATCAATCGTGGAGGTAAGGTACACAAATGCACCTGTTAAAAAAAATCTAATCACATCACACACACATACACACACACACACACACACACACACACACCCATTTTCTTGGTTTTAACTTGCTGCTACCGGTATAAACTTGAAGTAGAATGCAAAGGAAGTTGTGGTTTTACGTTTGAAATAGGAGAAATATAAGCCTGCGAATGTCGCTATTTTAACATGTAAATGCATTAGGCCTAGGTTACTGGTCCAAGACCTGAACAAGGTGCAAACTACCCAGAAGTAAATTCAATCCTCGAATATGACTGGCTGTAAATTGTTGATGACACATCCCTTTGCACGTGCATTGCTGGAGAGGTCTACAACAGCCTGGATGCCAGGTCTAGACTAGGTCTACGGACCTGGCAAGATCAAAGGCAGTGGATGCATGTGTGTAGAGCATGAGACATGACAGTGCTTCAACTGGGGGCAGAAGTACAGAAATAATCTAGTCATCTGACAAGTGTTGACTTCAGTTCTTTTTTCCAACTTCATCATCCATTGAAAAATTTTTAATGCTAAATGTGTGCAGATGAGGTCTGCCAGAGAAAATGTGCCATGCCCAAAATGATAGTGCCTAATAGGTGCCAATGATGCTATTGGCTGCATCTTTGTTCAAGAGAAAAAGAGTTAAAAACTTGACACCACCTTACATTTTATTGATCAACTTAGATACCATATCAACTTCTTGTAACACCATTTAATTTGTCCTCTATCCAGATATACGAATGACATGTTTTCATATGCTTTCAATTAAATGAAATTTAATTCAGTGAGAATTTATAACCAAATTGCTGATTTCAACTAGCAGTCTATCTGCCTTGTCCATGCTCTGTGTAGCCAATCTTAAAGTTGCTGGTTTTGTATGCTGCAAGGCAGCTGGGGCGTGCTTCTCTGGGCAAATAATTAAAAAAATTTTTTTTTTTAAATCGACAGAGACTGTCAATTGACCATGTACATGGAATGGAGCATGTTGCCTACGAGTGGCACTACTGGTAACTGACCCCTGGAGTCCTCATGTTGCACGTGGAGACACCCAGGAGATTTATAAACAAAAACTCCTTCATTCATGGGTTGAAATTGTTCCAGGTGGAGACACCAGGGGGACGACAACCCCCCCTTCATTCATGGGTTGAAATAAGTCACGTGACACAAGAAGCAGGCACTGCCACCAAGCAAAATAGTAGATTAAAATTTGACATGCCTCATTAATAAAGGAAGCAGACACAATATTGTGATATTGTATCAAGATTGTGTATATTTTAGTGACTACTTCTTAATGAAAAAAAGGACTACTTGTTGAATTTGATTTGAGGTCAGATTAAAGTACAGGTGATATGCCATAAACATGTTTTTGTATAAGTTGTATGTGACAAGACTCACATGTATATTGAACAGTAATGCAAACATTTGAGGGGGGAAAGAGGAAATGTTTTCTCACAGCACATAATCCAAAGATTTCAAATCTGATGAAACGTAAGATTCCCCAAAATGCACAAGTATCAGTTTCAGCATTTCATTATTCTGAGTTAAAACACGCATGAAGAAACTCCCAGGGACATGTACGTGTATTAACATGATGATTTTCTGAAGAACAACAGATTCATAAGTCGATTAAACGTGCAAACCAGGTAAATAGTTGTATGGGCTTGTGATTTTTCATGCATGTCACAAAGCTAAACATGTATCTGACAAGTAACTAGCCCTCAAAGTTAAATTTTCAGTCTGTTTTGGAATTTTTGCATTGTGACATGAAAAAAAAAATATTTATTTGCAATAATACTTTTCAATCTATTCAACCTTATCAGATACTAGGTATCCCAGCATGCTTTGACATGTCTCCTATCATTAATTGTCCATACGTGTAGAAATAAAGTAAAAAAGCTAAGTCATGCCTTGGTAATCTACCACTTGCCAAGAGAAAACATCACCTGTTCGTTGTTGTCAGTTCGACAGTGTTTTAAATGTGCATTGGCTACTGTCTCGCCTGTGTCAGCTGTTGGCAGGACTGAGCACTTACTTGCCATCCATCCATCAGTCAACCAAAAGCTTCGAAGTGGCATTATTTCACTTACTATACCAGGTAGGGCTTTCATACTTGGGTGAATGATTTTATGGTGATCATCGCCAGAAATATGGGTCCACACTGTTGCTATTCATGGATGGTGCTATGCTTGAATGAGCATCAATTGAAGAAAAACTTTGAAGTGGCATTTTCTCTTAAAGTGGACTAAATATGGCTTTGATATTGCGTAATATGGTTATGGTTAAAACCAGCTTCTTCTGATTACTTTTGACCTTTATGTGAAACTTTAAGTAGATATATATTTGAAAGCCATATGAGTGGCGTCAACCTTGAGGACCTTACTGGGATATCTAAAAAAATATTGACTGCAGCTTCACCAAATTTTTATCAGGGATGTATCTTATGATGGACCAGGTTCTTGTTTAAAACCGGCTTCCTCTGATTATGATTATTTTATTTTAAAAACTTTTTATGCAATTTTTAATGTATTCGCTTGAAGGTGGTCTGAGTGGCGACAACGTTATCGCGATATCTAAAGAAATATTAACCACAGCTTTACAAAATTTTTGCCAAACATGCATCTTATGATGGACCAGGTTCCCATTTAAAACCAGCTTCCTCTTTGTATAAATTTATAAACTTTGTATGAAATTTAAGTGTATTTGTCTTCAAGGCCATCTGAGTGGTGCACAAGAGGACGACATTACCATAATATACACATATCAACAAGGATCCAACGCAGCTTCACCAAATTTTTTCCAGAGATGCACGTTACAGTGAAGCAGATTCTAATTGGAAACCAGCTTCCTGTTATTATTTTTAAACTTGTTATGAAACTTTTGAAGTATTTATTTGTTGGCTGTCTGAGTGACGCACAGTACAGTGGTCTCTGTCACCAGAACTTGCCCCAAGAACACATCCAAAAGTGCTGTCATTTCATAGACAACAATATGGAAATGGTATGTAAAGTATTCTACTGCGAAGTCTCAACAAAAAAAATGTAGAATTGAGGAAAAAAGATTGTGGGTGCCAAGGGTGATCCGTTCTCTGAAAGCTATTTTAATCATGTTGGACTCAAATTTAGCAGTTGTAACTATGAACATCTTTAATTACATGTGACTTTTAAAGGTCAAAAGTCAGGGTCATGTGCCCATCTGAAAAAATTATGTGGCCATAACTGATTCAATTTTTGTCTGGTTTTAATCATATTGGGCTCAAATTGTTGGATTGTTACAATGCACATCGTTGTAATTTACATGGGACCTCCAAAGGTCAAGGTCATTTGGCCATTTGAAATGTTCATCGGCAAATCCATCCAATTTTTGTAATATTTTAATCATGTTGGGCTCAAATTGTAGTAATTGTAACACTGCACATCTTTGTTGTTTACATGTAACTTCTAAAGGTCAGAGGTCAAGGTCATTTGGCCATTTGAAATATGTTGCCATAAGTCACCCAATTTCCATCCGGTTCTAATCTTATTAGGCTGGAGTTGTAGCCATGCAAATATTTGTAATTTACATGTGACCCGTAAAGGTCAGTGGTGAGAAATGTCCTGGGAAAAACAGGATACGCATTCAAATATAGCCGAAGCCCCTAACATTGAAATGTCATGGCCATTATGCCTAATCTTGAGCTGATCTCCCTATTTTTGGGGCAGCTACTGCGTTAAGTTTTTTGGTTTGTACCCCTCAGCTCTATATGGCGTAAGGGGTTTTTTTGTTACCTTCGCTGTCTATCAGTCCTTCCCTCTGGCCTTACATTCATCCATCGCACCATCTGTCTGTCCACCCATACTTTGTTACCATCCTAACTCTTGACAGACTGAAGTCTTGTTTATCAAATTTATACCAGCTATGCTCCTTTAGAAGCTTCAGAAGCCTGTTGAAATTGGATGACCTCAACTGATTTCAACGATCTAAATGTACTTTCATGGGTGAAATGCAAAACGTGGCGTTACCACTGCAACTTTTGACGGATTCAAGCCAAGTTTACCAAATTTACACCACCTGTGCTTCTTAGGAAAGCTTTAGAGTTTTATTGAAAGTGGGTGGCCTTGATGTATTTTTGACCTACTTTGGAGGTCAGATGCATTGCATCCTCGAATGTACAATGCTATTCATGGCCAAGAGTCAAACCAAGTTCACCAAATTTATACTAGCTTTGCATCTTACAAAACGTCAGAAATCTCTTGAAAGTGGATGACTTTGACCTACTTTTGACTCGACAAATCTTATTTTCCTTGTGTGTCTTGGGTAAAGTTGATTGTAGGTCCCTAGTTACTATCTAACATGAATAGCAAAGTACCTGTGTGCTTTATTTTTGGTGTTCTTAAATTTATCTTGGAGTGTCCTTTGAAGGTCAAACTTAGGTAACTGAACATATGAAGTCATGTTGGCCAAGGGGTATTAAGTGCTTTACATGACATCTATCACTACGAAGCTTGAAACTGGTATGTCAAGCTCTGATTTGTATTAAGATGTTATTTTCTTTATTGGCCATTTTGTTTTTTAAAAAAAAGTGGTATATTCTGAGTAAATATATTGAGATTTACTTGATACATTCAACATCTACTAAATACCATTATAATGTTTGGTCTTACAATTACATTGCTACTGAATGCTGGCGAGACATTCATGCCCCCTGGGCATGGCTCTGGTTGTATACACATGGCCGCCACAACTAAAACGAGGTGCTTTGCATTGTTACACAGTTGGACATGTAGATAGTTGGACCATATGTACTGTAGTCATTACAGTTTCTTCAGTTGTGGCTGTGCAGCACATTTAAGTTCCTATTTAAGTGAGAAACTGAAATGTAGAGAGAGCATTGTTGGTAAACTTCAAAGCTGGAGATCAGTGTGAGATTAAGAATGGTCAAATTGTGATGTTAAGAATGCTGTCCAGCAGCCAATTAGAGGCTTACTGAAGAAAAGCCATGCAGGCAAATAAATACTCAGCCTTCTCTCTGTTTCATGTGCTCAGTCTTGTGCATGTAGCACAACATTATGGTACAATGATAGTCAAGTGTGATGTGATTATAAAATTTTAACTATGTTGGCAATGCACCATGCAGGGTTAGATTAATTTATTGCCTGTTGAACAGATCACACATCAGGGAATATCCATGTATATGGAACTTTGTGTACTCACAAGGTTATTAATATGATTTATTTGCTTTTAGTTGCCGACTTGTGAAAAAACGTTCCTTGTTTTTGCATAGCACCAAAATTGTATTACAGTGTTATTGGATTGTTTGGTCACGGTTGATGTAAAGTTTAATAATATCATAGATCAGTAACCCTGGCAGACTGCGGGGGTATGTGGGTCATCTGGTTTGTCAGTCCCTGCATCTGTTTCACATGTCCGCAGATACAATTGTCCTCAAAATATGTCGGGGCATCATTATGTATTTAAATAGTTGCAGAGCATTTGGTACAGTGTCCAGCTGAGGATTTGTTTTGCACGTTTTGGAACATGGACTAATGAGAACTGATATGATTGGCCCCAGAACACACCAAGGCATACATGATTTCCGTTTTCTTATGTGGAACCAGAGTTACAGAACAGATGTATCTCTCCGAAGCAAGCTTTGTATATTTGAAGTGAATCTGTGTTTTCACACATTTGATTTGTAGTGTCTTCACTGAAGAATGTTTCCAGACATCTTGTCATCTATGATCTATTATATATTATGTTTTCATATACTTTTTTTTTCTGTCTATTTTCAGGTGAACAACAACTAGAGACTCGACAAGACTGTCGGTGTCTCTTTTGCTTGTGAACTCAGCTTCCGAACGTTTCCCCATGTCTTTTGCTCGGACTTGCTCCAGGTCAATCAGTCAGTATTTCCTACTATTGGCCTGCAGGTAGCAAAAGTTTTAGGCACTTTGTTTTGCCTTAAAGACTGAAAACAATCACCAAGACAACTGGTCACCAAGACAACTGGTCATATTTGGAAAAGTTGACACAGGTTCGTCTAACTTGTGGAAACTTGGGAGATCTCAAAGACTGAAGTTCTTGCTGGGGGAAAAAAGAAAAAAAGTTTATTTTTGCTGATTTTACATTTTACAAGTGGACGGGTGCAAGCCAAAATAGGGTACAAAGGATCCTGATTTGTGGTTGGAGTGGTCAAGACCAAAGATAAGGTTTATCACTACAGGTTCAAGCTTATTTTGTGTGTAAATAAATCTATTGCTGTACAAAAAGTGCTTTCAAGGACACCTTGGTGTTGACCAGACACAAAAGAAACATATATACATACATATATATATATAATATAAAAGGACCAGACAATTCAATAGAGTGACAGAACTTGTGCCAAGATGGTGCACGTGGAACCAGAGCATATATGGATGATTGTGGTGGGTTTCATCATTGCCTTCGTCCTGGCCTTCGGCATTGGAGCCAACGATGTTGCCAACTCCTTCGGAACTTCAGTTGGAGCCAGGGTGCTGACTTTACGACAAGCCTGCATCCTAGCATCAATATTTGAAACCCTTGGAGCAATTTTAATAGGTAAGTTAAATATCTGGGTTTTGGCATTCCCCTGATAAATTGAGTAGCCCTGTTTGGACTGGAATTTTCTCATGTGAAGACAACCAGGCATGGCACTCATTCACTGACAAGTAAACATTGCTGTATTTTATGAAATATGTGAAAACCTAAGTCCTGACCGATACTTGGGCACACAGAATTTTGCTACTATTATGACACATTCAAGATGGAGAATGTTATCCTTAGGGTCAATTCATCTATTTTGAATGTTCTTGTTTTCATGCCTGCATGCTGTCTGTGTCTGTATATGTCTTACCTGCAACATTCCTTCAAATTGTTTTTCATTTACATTCAGTTGAAATTAGTCAAAATCACCAGCAAAGATGACATTTAACAACCAGCTGGCTTTGGATGGCTTTCAAAACTCTGTAAGATCCACATTTTTGACCGAGTCAACAGCTTTCTGCAGTGTACTTTGGGTGCAAAATGCACCAAGGAAAGCTATTGACCTGGACTATTATATTCTATGTAACTGCTGGCATTTTGGAACTTGAATGAAAGGTCTTTTTAGAAGGAACATGAATGTAGCACCCTTATTATAATTCAGAGCAGTTTATTTTTAGTAATTTAACTTTATTGGCAGTTGGCACAAAAAGAGTTGAAAGGTAAAGGGTTTGTTGTGTATTTCAACACCCTTCATATTGAAAAGGAAGTTACAACGTGATCCTGAAATGCCTATCAAGGCTCCATGTATCATCGTCGTGTGTCCCAAGGTTCAAGAAGACAATACAAACAGAAACACAAAGATCAGAGGTTTTGACTATATGAGTCAGGTGCAGTTCAGGTTGTACATCTGTATGTACACTTTGACCTCATAAAGTTAAGTCCGCTCTTGCATATGTTAGTGACCACTTGTCGACCCTTTTCTGGTCAAAGTTGTTGACCGCGGGAATACTTGCCTGACAGGTAGTATCTACAGTGACATATTCTTGGGTCAAAATGTTTGCTATTGATGAGATTTTTAAATAAGAATCATTGAAAGAAATAACACGAGACCTGGGTGTTTCAAGGGACACATAGTGCTTTCCATGTAATAAAGTTGATGAGAGACCACAGTTTTGTCCTCCCTGTGGGTTGTTTTTCAAACAGGTTTTGCTGTTCATATTTCATGTATGTAATAAGTTAGGCGGATCATTGGTCCTTGAAATTAACCAAGTTATATTATACATACCTCTACACACACTGGGGTTGCTTGATGCGTAATTTTTTTTATATACATGTACAGGCCCCAAAGCAACATGCGTGGTCTCCGATTTTTGTGCATTTGTCAGCCAAGGGGCCAGACCTAAATATAGTTTACAATGTCGGTCTATCACATGAACATTATTTTCTATAAAAAAAAAAAAAAAAACATTTTAAACATTTGAACATTTATGGGGACTGAGGTTCAAAGTTAATCATCATAAATACACTTGCATGAAGGGGGGTGGGGAGTGGCCCATTGCACTAATTACAGGTAATAATTTTGTCCTGGTGCAAGGTACAGAAGGAAAAAAAAAGAAGAAAATTCAGAAATAATGGCTGGTGAGAAGAAAGGGAGATAACCCTTATTGTTTCTGTGTTGTACCATGCCTGAAAAAGGCTGTGGGTAAGGGTTAACTCATTCCATACTATGGCCACAGGCCTTGGTCAGTGGTTCTGGCACTGCCTGGCAAGTCATGCTGCAGCTGCCCGTGCGGTAGCTGCAGCATGACTTGCCAGACAGTGCCAAAATCACTGACTTAAGACTAGTAAGCATGTGGGTACTTGAATGAAAGCTCTTTTCATGAAGAATTTGAACTTGCAATTCTAGTCTTAAATCTAGGTAAATATATGCAAAAATCAGGGACTGGTATGGAATGAGTTAAGGTTGTCTGCTGCACAGCTTTAACAAATGGTCATGATGCAGGTTGCACAGAGAATGCCTGTCACAGTCTGTTTCATGACCATATTGCATTGTGTCAAGCAAAACTGTCTATATTGATGGAAATATATGTTAAAGGCACAAAAAAAAGAAAAGAAAAAAAAAAAAGTTACAATGCATGTAGCAATGGAGAGGATTTATGCCTGGCAGACTGACAGTTGGAATTTTAGCCTCTCACCCCACCCACCCTCTTCTCATGTCCCACAACAACAACGAAAAGTATGTGTCTGAAACTTACTTCTGATACAAATCTACCAGGCTACTTAAGTTGCCATAGAGAAGGAAAAAGTCACTTGAAGGTGGGCATAAAGATCGATCCGTCATTAAATGATGGTATGGTAGTGTATCCATGGGTGATGCGTGAATGGCATTGCCAATTTAGTGGTACAACTGGTCCCGTTCCTGCTGCATACACAAGAGATTTTGGGCAAATTGACATGATGGGTGTCACAAAGTAAGAAGCACTGGCGACACCAAACAAACGATTAGTGAAGTGTGGCCAATGCCTCCTTGCGGCTCCACTTTTGACACACTTTGACCTGTGGAAGGAGTCGCAGGAACTAAACCTCCATGTGGCTCCACCTGCAACCCCTTGAGCCTGCTTGCTTGTACTGTTGGCCTTTTGATCAATGGGAGAAGCCAGAGCAACTGTACAGCAAGGTTACTCCACTTGTAGCACCCTTTGACCACTGGGCCGGGCCAGGAATCAAACCTCAAGATGTCCATGTATAACAGGTTGGGTGGTGTGTAGTGCTATTTTTCCAGTCACAAATAGAGACATGATAGCAGCGTCATGGTGGCTGGAAAAGAATGCCATCTTGTGAAAGATGCTTTTGTAAAAGGCCCACAGGTAACAAATTGTAGCCATGTCTTTGAAGCATAATGAGGTTGCATGGTTTACATGTACCTGATAAATGTGAGGTCAAAGGACAAAAATGCAGGATACATAAAATGCTTGTATATTCATGTGGCCACTACCAGTGTTCATGATATAATTATATATGCAGCCTGTATATTGTACACTCTAGGGATAAACAAGTGAGGGAATCTGAGATATTCAGTATATATTGGTATTCAGAGCTTATACAAACTGGAATGTCCTCTTTTTTCCATTCATAATCACTGAGAGAGAGAGAGAGAGAGAGAGAGAGAGAGAGAGAGAGAGAGAGAGAGAGAGAGAGAGAGAGAGAGAGAGAGAGAGAGAGAGAGAGAGAGAGAGAGAGAGAGAGAGAGAGAGAGAGAGAGAGAGAGAGAGAGAGAGAGAGAGAGAGAGAGAGAGAGAGAGAGAGAGAGAGAGAGAGAGAGAGAGGTCTGAATTTTGCAATATAAATGTTTACATTCTGTGGAAATTGCAAGTATAACCTGCATGTTTTGGAAATTTTTAAGATTATATTATACCATGCTTGTCAGGTGGCCCCCTTCTTTATAAAACCATATCATTTTTCACTGAATATCTGATATGTGGACCACGGAAGGGCGAATCAGAACTATCAAGAACTCCAGGCATGCTTGCTGCTACAGAAGCCAGGATTTTGAAATTTCAGAGATAGCAAGGATTAATTAATATCCTGTATTGTGTAGTTTATTGGGTTTAAACATTAAAAGTGATCCAAGGTGATCATCAAAACAGGAAAAAAGCAGATTTACTACTTTTCAAAAATGGAAAATGAAGTTTTAAAAGTCGGAAATCTGACATGCATTTAAATACATGCTTATGCACTGAGCACCATATCATGACTGACTGGATTTTAGGCATTTGACTTGAAGTTGTAGAACCAGACCAGTGGTGGTTGTGGTTGTTTTTCCATCCAAATAAAGAGAGGTGTTACACGGTAATAATACATATTTTGGGTGTTTTTTGCATTGGCTGGAACTTCCGCCACAGGTACATTGGCAGCAGTTACGGTCTGACTTGCCTAGCAACGCAAAAACCACAGGCATGTCATAATTAGATTAACCATTTCCACCTTAAACCATCCGAGACAGCTGGAAGTAAACTGTTGGCCGCTTCAGTGATTTTTAGCTCAGCTGACTTGTCAGTACAGCTGAGCTTCCAGGAGGCTCAGTGGTCCATCATCCATCTATCTTTGGTCGTTTGTCCACGTTTCACATTTTCAACTTCTCCAAACCCGTCAACCAGATTTTTACAGATTTTTTCTCGTTCATTTTCCAGTAAAATCTTTGAAACCACTCAGCCGATTGCATAAGGACATTTTTGGGGACCTCTAGAGCTTAAAGGAAGGCACTCCTTACGTTGTATTATACATCATTGGAAAGGTTTTTTCATCAGGATTTCATATCTGATGTTTATTTTATTAATTTTCACAAATTTCCGATGTTTATTGCCAAATATTAAAACCCCCACATTACCAGCAGTTCACCATTACGCGAAGCCAGTCGAGATGTCGGACCAATTAGAAGCGACTATACAACTGGCCAATCATAGCCATCGGTTGATAACGAAGCCAAGCGCACCATGATCATTGTTCAACACAAAGCCACTTCAAATTATGAAAATTGTTTCCGAGGTCGTTATCGACGTAAAGAATATGCATATGTTATGTGTTTCAATCAAATCAATTATTATTTATCAATGTATTTACTCCGTTCATGATAATCGGTCGTAAATCGTGACCGTGTAACGTGAGCGATAATATGAGCTCCGAGAGTTATTAAATGATCGGAATTCGTCACTCAGCTTGAAGTGCGCTGAACACAACTTCGTGCTTTTGTATGCTGCCAATACTTCTTCTGGGATTTTCATAATAGCATTCCATTTATCTGCTAATGATGTGTCTTTTGGCCAAGAATGAAAATATCTTTCTGGATATTCGGTGGCTGTGCCACCGCACGAAACACCTTGGCATGTTCGTCTGTTCGCAGTCAATGAAAAACTTGGAACTCTCTACCGCACGGAGGTGTAGAAGGCTGCAGAATACCGCTGTTTCCAAATTGGGCTATAAATATGTCCAAGATCGCGCGAGGAAAGACGTGACATATCGTGACTCGTAAACGTTGCTTTTTTCTCGCGAAAACGAGTTATTAAAAACAGTTTTAAACAACTGCTGCATATACATTGACATATATTATTAGTTTTCGTTACATTTCCGACCACTTGAATTTGAAACTAGGAGTTTATTCTCATCAAGTAAAAAAAACTAGGTGCAGAAGTAGGACTCCCGTGATCCGCGAAATCGCCTTTGATCTTCCATAGGTTTGCCGCTTCCGGTAATTTGACAGGTAAAGCTGATTTCAGCAACATTAAAATGCAGATTTTAGAAATGTGGAATAAAATATAACTAAACCATTTTACATGTGGTAAGTGCCTGACATGAAGTTCCCAAAACATTTAAAATACAACGTAATGAGTGCCCTCCTTTAAGCACTAATAGGTAGCGCTGCAGTCTTTGCATGTAAGGTCGGCTGAGCACTGGACTGTCACAGTCCTGTGGTCCAATCATTGATATTAGGCCAGCAACTTTTTAGCTGTAAAAGTGGATGCATTTTAATAGGACTCTGGCTTATCACAACACCTTTAACCCTGGCAACTCAAATTGCCCAAAAAGGACACAGATGTAAAGTGCTGTCTTCTTGAATATCTTTGTAAACTTGAATTTCATGTTAACAGAATACACTTTTGTTAAAAATTATAAGACTTGTCATGATGCCATGCCCCAGGTCAGTAGCTTTCCTTGTCATGGGTTGGCAAGGAGCTATCGACTCTTTGTCATTGTGACCAGGAAGACCTCCAGAAATCCACAGTTTTTGTTTGAAATCGTGAATTAGTCAACGTAAACATGTTGAAATTTATACTAAAGCAATTGACAGGAATAAATGTGACAAACTGTGCAGGTTTACCGCACTTGAAAGAAGTTTAAAGGGCATTAGGTTCAAAATAATGTGAGTACAAAGCCATGGAGCTTGGCAAAGCGCTTGCGGACTATCTGTTGTCAAACTCAGGTGGTTAATTACCAGTCATGATTTAACCCTTTCCTGCTCAAAGTGCCCAGATGTAAATTGTCCACCTTCATGTTTTTACTCAAACTTCTTTGGTACTAGAAAACATTTTTGCTGAGATTTAAATGCAAGATTTTTCATTATGGCATGTCCTAGGACAATAGCTTTAGACAGCCCAATCTGCGTCAAGAAAAGCTATATTGACTCACTCACACTAACTGGGAATGGGTTAATACACATTATATAACAGCTGCAGCTGCCAGGTTACAGGATGTTGGGGTTGTCATCTGTCCAGGTAATGAGGCTATCACTCCAGTGCTGTGATTTGGTGTCCTTCTGGTACTGTGCCCAGTTGTTTAGATGGCCACATGCCATCGATCATGTTTGGCAAGTCCTGGCAAAAGCCCATAACATCACATGAAAAAGAGACTCGAAATATTGGGGTTTCTGTCCTGGTGTCCTGTCATCAGGCTTGTATTTCAGGATGCTTTGTTTTGATTATAGTGGCAGGATCCTTGTAAATTGTTGGCTAATTGATAAGCCTCATTCTCGACTCTGTAGCCTCTTGAGAGTGTGCTGACTGAGGGACAGTTTATCATATCCAAATTAAACTCAAATGCTCCACACTTTTCCCTCTTTCCCTTCCCCCCAAAAAGAAAAAGATTGAAATAGAATGTTCCTCCTATTTTCACCAAAATATTGCAGATCTTCTGCACTTCTAGAGAGTTCCCCCGCTGCCCCCCCCCCCCACCTCTGGTTTTGTTGCTGGCAGCCATCCCCTTCCTCTCATAACTTGTACACTTAGTCAGCTGTAGAATAAACTTTTGTACCTCAGCAGAGATTACTGGATGCTCTGTTTTATGACCATCTTTGTCCATCAATATTACACATTTTCAACTTGCATTTAAAGACAGTCGGCCAAGTTCTCTTCAAATTTGGGAATCTTCACTGAAATTACTGTGCATCCCTAGACCTTAATTTGTTCAACAGTTGATGCAGCAATTTTTTTGGGGGGGGGAGGTTGAAAGGTTGGCTTCGGTCAGCCAGGTTTGTGTTGGGAGGATTAGCGCCTACCCAGCCACTTATTGCACATGCTCCATTGAAGCGTTTACTTCACACAAAATTTGTGTTACGTTTACTTCAGACAAAAATTAAGTAGTGCGTGTACTGCCATAGCGGCAACAAGCACATGAGTGCCTTGACACTCCCACAGGCCTTATAGCCCAAAGGCCTTAGAATCTTATTTGATGCGTAACAATAACAGATTTACCGCACTTCTGATGATGACTTAATTAGCTTTATTTTTGGTCTAGTACGCAACATTGCTGGTGCTCTGTTGATGATCACTGAACATTCCTTGCTACCATAAATAGTTCCAAATGTTGTCATACAGCACAAAAGTAAGTCAGTACATGTCAAGAAAGTGATAACACTATATTAAAGTTGCATATATATATATATATATATATATATATATATATATATATATATATATTTGTATTTGTGTCTTTTTGCCCAGAACCACATATATTTGTATTTGTGTCTTTTTGCCCAGAACCACTTCCTAGTAGTCAATATCCTATTCCGCAGTTCGAACTCTTTACTCTCCATAAGCTAACCTGTCCCTGTCTAACCTGTATACATATGGAATTACTATTGTCTATATTGCACACGTTCCTCTGTAAAATTTTGACATAGGCTATATCAGCCCAAATAAATTAAAGGGTCTTCAGCGGGTAACTACTCAACATGTTTCGGAGCCTTTTATATATATATATGTGACATGAGTGCAAATGATCAAGATAGCGACCCCTGGGTGGTACTGGTCTAGATTTCATGACTACATAATTTCTTTATATTGTGGTTTGCAGGCTTGCAGACTGGAAAAGTAATTTTTCATTGCTGCAGACATGGTACATTACAGAACAGATTCTGAAAATGACAAATCCAGCAATGGGCCGGGTTTTTTTTTCAATTTCACCAATCATAAAGAGTGATAGTTTCTATTTTGAAATATGCCCAGTTGACAACTGCACACCATTTGAAATTACACAGTTGAGTCAATGTAATCCACAAAGTAACACTTCGTACAGACCACAACTCTAAAAAAACTCTGTGGTCAAGTCCTAGCTTTAAAAAGATACATTTCTAATCCATACCAACAAAAAAGTACCAAAAATTAACTCTTTCGGTGCCAAATTTTGGACTGAGTCAACAGCTTTTCTCTGGAACTGTAGGCATGCTGGCACTTGAATGAAAGGTCTTTTTATGAGGAACCTAATGATCATTCAGGCTAGTTTGACTTAAGTAGATCGACTTTAGTCGTGATTGGCACTCAGTGAGATAAGATTTGGTGATATGTACTATCAAATGACATCTTGTAAAACTAATACTCTCTGTTTGACCTGTGCAAAGTTCTGCTTCTTTAAAAAGAAAACTTGCTCTTTTTTTTACGGAGTTTTTGTAATGTTCCACTCCTCCCGAAATGCAAGCTGGCTTCTCTTCAAACTTAGCATGAACATAGCTTGACTGATTCTCTAGCAAAGCTGTTCACTAGGTGTGAGTTCTTAATTAAGGCTTTTAAATAGTGGATCTGTATGGGCATTGTATTTTTTACATGATATAATTCTTATGGCTTTCTTTTGTAGTTTCTGAATCTTGGAATACTTACAACCCCAAATTAAGATTCCATAGTTAATGTGGGATAATACTAGCGAGTTGTAAAATTTTAATTTGGCACTTAGTGGGAGATAATTTTTTAATTTATTAAGAATACCAAGAGATCTTGAAATTTTGCTTGCTACTTAATCAACATGGGTATTCCAATTTAAATGTTTATCGATTGTGATGCCAAGAAAGTTGAAAGAGTCAACATGTTCTAAAGGCACATTATGCATTTTGATGTTAGGCATTTTAAATTTTTTCTTCATTTGATGAAATATCATAAAATTTGTTTTTGTTGCATTTAATGATAATCTGTTAGCATTTAACCAGTCTGTCATTTTCATAAGTTCAAAGTTTATGTTGTTGTCTATGTCCATGTTCGTGTTTGTGTTGAAAACATTTAGGGTTGTAGAAAGAGTAGAGTCATCTGCGTACATTATTAGGTCAAATATATAATCAAAAATGGCTGACCCCTTGCATATTTTGGGAAGTTAATGGTAAATATTTGCTGATGTTTAATTAATATTTGAAATTAAGTAACGATCAGGAAAGTACGTGTCAGCATGGTTACAATCAGGACACGAGAGTACATGCATATAGGTAGTTTTGTCCAAAAACAGCAAAATTATCTACTTTAAATTTAATGGGGATTTATTCAGTGGCTTACAACTTCAGTAATGTAACGATTTTTTTCATGGTTTTAAAAAAAATTTTTATCGCAGTTTGAGACTTACTTTTGGTCAGATTGATCAGGGTCAGCTAAGGATGGGGTGTTCCCACGGCACTCGTTTTTTGGTTTGTTTTTAACTCTTACAGAGCCAATTTAGAGACTGAGTCAACAGCTTTCCTTGGGGTGCCCCAAGGAAAGCTGTTGACCTGGACCAAATTTTTCACTGGGAACATAGGCATGCTGGTACTTGAATGAAAGGTCTTTTAATGAGGAATATGAATCTGGAATCATTACAGTAATACAGCTTCATCAGCACAGCTTAAGCCGTGACTGGCACTCAAAGGGTCAAATGTGTGTTAGGGGTCAGCCAAAATCCTCAACATTTTCAAAAGTGTACACAGAGTACTCTTTCTTGTAACCCCCTCCCTCCCCCAAAAGCGTACTCTAAAAATGTTGTGTTGATTTTTGACTAAATATTGATCAAAGTTTTCAAAATTAGCTGCAAACATACATCAATTGATCTTGACACCCGCCCACCCACCCACCCACCCCACCCCCGGTGTACTCTATGTACTAATGTGAAAAGGTTGATAAAAATGGCTGACCCCTTGGCAAAAAAATGTTCTCCAACTCTGCAGATTTGAATAGCCGTAAGCATATTTTGGGAAGTTAATGGTAAATTTTGAATATCACATTGTTACAAATTTGGTAAGTACTATTACACAGTGGACGGAGGGTTAATTCCAGTCACCATATGCTTACATAAATTGCATAAGATTTCAGGTGTTTAAGCCACACCCTGGAGGGATCAGTTGGGTGAGGCAATACATGTTTACAAGACCACAAAGACAGGCATTTCTGGTGTATTATGTTATATACTAGCTTAACAATAGGCAAATGCTATTGAAACTTCAAATGGGCTAGTGAAAGTAGTGGATGGCAACTGAAACTCCCTCTCAAATTCTGCAGGTTTCGTGCAGAAATTGAACAGACTTCAAGTCTGTGCAGGTCTCTCCTAGAGAAATTTGAATTTTGGCTACTCTTTTGAAAATCCTATTGCTAATCTATCCATATCATAGGGCAGCAGCATTTGAGTTCACCTTTTTCTCTACTGATGTGATAAAGACCATGGGCTGTGGTTTGCTCACACTGCCTGCCAAGTCATTGTAATCAGAGTACAAAGGTGGCTACCCTAACAGTGGCTCTAAACACCTTAAGGGCTACCTCCTGTGGCCCTGTTCACAAAGAATTTTATTTGATCCTAACTTTCATCCCAAAATTAAAATCAATGTGGTTTGGGCCCTAACCTACTTAATTTTTGGCTCAGTGTTTGATTAAAACTTCAAGGATTAGCCAATATATGCTCCAGGCTACAATGTGAACTTAAGGATTTACAGGTTCATTTCATTCAATCAATCTTAGTTTGATCCAGTATTTAATCTTTTGATCCAGGATTGAAATGTGGATTAAATGAAGATTGATTTAATAAAATGGAAACATGAATTCCAAAGTTCATATTACAGTGGACAACAAAGATTAATTAGTCCTACAAGTTAACGATTCAGTAGTTCAAGGCCCAAAGGCACATTGACTTTCATTTTAGGATTAAATTCAGGATCAGATTAAACTCTTTGTGAATACAGCCCCTGGGCAATACAAGTTGATGTGTATGTGCGTACATGTTATCCTTCTTTCTGTAATGGCATATTGATGAAATAAAATGAATCTTAAATCTTCCCCGACAGGCGTAGCAATGGCAAAACCTGTAGCTTTTGATGGCTATTTTGTAACTCGAATGAAAAGTCTTTTGTTGAGGAGCAGGGACATTTTGAGTTCATGCAAGGTGAACAAAAAAGTCAATAGGTTACAAACTCAGTGCTCAGGCACTCAACTCTGGTTTAACTGATTCAATACATGAACTTGGGTTCCCAGCGGAAGTCCAATCCAAACCAGGGAAACATAGACCTTTCCAAACAAGATGTGGTCTGCAAAGTAAATGTAACCCATACGAGCATGAACAGACAGGCATTTGGGGTCAGAAAGCTTGTGTAAGGGCCATAAGGGTTGGTGACCTTGTAGGTTGTCATCTGGTATTTGTAATCAGATGTTGGTCACTGTTACCAATAAAACACCTCTATGAATATAAACTTGGTAAAAGATTGGCATTTTAATTGATCATAAGTGTGTAACAGTCTGCGAGTAGCCTTTGCTTTGTTCAATATGAAGCTCTTTCTTTGAAGGCCAACATATGTAAAGTCCCAAGATTTTTGCCCCGGGGCAGGCATGATCTTTATTTTATTTGTGCTTTGGGCATGTGCATCCTTTAATAAACCAGGTTGTTAAAGCTTTTATGTAAATGTAAATAATTACATTGATTGTTTGGGAACAGTGTCCCTTTAGTTCTGAAAGGTAGGCGGTTTTCTGGTACACAACGGGTCATCGATCAGGTAAACAATGGGTCGTCCATCAGTCATTGTCGCATTAAATCAGCCAGTAATAAAGCTGGTATTCAAGTAGATTTAGGTCCATTTGAAAGACAACTTGATTCTTTGGGCAAACTTGGAACTTTTTGAAAATTTCACCTGCTCTCTTTTACTCTTCCATGGTAAGTTTTTACAGTCAGTGGCTTTCCTCAGCACCAAAAAAAAAAAAAAAAAAACTGGCTGTACAAAGAAAGCTGTTGACCTGGACCATTCATATATTCTCTGGAACATGCAGGTACATGTACTTGGATGAAAGGTCCTTTTACAAGGAACATGAGTCTATTATGTTTGTTGTTAAAACCAAATAGACTTCTGCAAAAACTGGAAAAGAAAGTGAAAATGGTGAGAAGAAAAAAGTACCTGCAGAGCACGTTTTACCAGACCTCATACGGAATAATGAATCGACTGTGGGGTTTCCCTTTTTGGCGCCCCCTCCCACACAGATCTGAACTTTAGTAGGGCCAACGATTTTCCGTTTCAAAAAAGGAGGAATTCCGCCTCATTAGCACAAATTTTTCAAAGTCTGTTTCACTGCTATCTATTTATATATAATGCATATGAGTAAAAATATCAAATTCTGTTTCAAGGATGAAAAAAAAATGCCTTCCGCTTCGGTTTCAGAAAAAAAACAAAAAATCATTGGCACTACTTAAGGCTCACATACTGAAAATTTCCTCTGTGCTTGTTACAGCTGGGTGTGGGTACTTTTTCAGTTATTTTGCTGATTCTTAAAAGGATTTCAGCATCGCCCACTCATGCAATGGAATTGCTGATGTGGTGAAAAAACTGGTCATTTATTAAAAATTAACCTCCCTTGAATTAAGACCAAGTCAACAGCTTTCCTTGACACAGGTTACCTAAATTTTTTGGCAGGAGCATGTGGCAAACCTCACGAAATGCTTCCTTGATTAGGAGACCAGTACTGTTTTACACAAACAGTGAGGGGGTGTGGCATTGCAAGGCCAGACTTGAAACTGATCGTGATTGTACTCAATGACATATTCGTTTATGAAGAACTAGAAAAACATTGCCAGCTGTAGGCAGAATAATTACGTATGTGCATATCCCCCCCCCCCCCCAAAAAAAAAAAAAGTAAAAATAACAAAATCCCAGCATAACAGAAGAATGACATGGTATGTTTTAGAAGCATGAGTGTTCATATTGAAATATCAGTAGTGAAGTCACAGCATCCGCTCCAACTGTTATCAATATCCTCAGAAAAGACCCTGTGTGACTGAGTAACAGATGTGATCTACATGGCTATATGTTTTGTGATGCTAAAATTGTATCTTTTACCCTTTTGTCCTTGTAGATATATATTTCACGAAGGGATTTTGTTGTATTTGTGGTATTTACGTCAATACACTCTTGCTTTTCCAGTTCATTGATTAATTTGCAGCATTCCTGTGACTGCTGCTTAAGTAAAAACTGACCATTTTTATGCAAGCTAACTAACTTGAGGTCCTTCATTTATTTATTTTTTTCTCCGTGTGTCTCTCCTGTGGTCCTGAGGGCAACAAGTCATCAGGATATTTTATTCAACCCCCCCCCCCCCCCCCCAGTCAAATTTCTGCTTTCATCCATTCTAAATGGTTGCCTTGGGGTAAGCGTTTTGCAAGTTCTGTTTACACTGATTGCAATTTGTGCTTGTCACCAGATAGTGTACATATCAATTGATGAGTCCTGTTTTTGAGAGACCACCCTAGGTAACGCAGGTCCAAAGGGGCCAAAAACTGGATGATCTTTTTAAAATAGGGTTACCACCAGAGGATCCCTCTAGCTCGCTGTTGTTGATGCACTCTCGTCAAAAACAAAACAGACTGACCTCCATACTTTTTTCTTGTGGGGTTGTGGGTGTGTCAAACTAAACATACTGCAGGTACAACGTTGCTTTTTAGTTGTTTGTGTAAATGTGTGTGGATTTGGAAGTTTGAAAAGTTGGCAAAGTCTGAAGTGTGTGATTTGACAAAGTTACTTAATATATTAATTTATCAAGCAGTGCTCCTTGTTTAAAAATACGTGCAGTTTTAAATGGAACCAATTGGTTTTAAGAAGGGAATAAAAGGGAAACTCAATTGTCCAAAGAATTTTGCAGGATTTTGAAATTTGTGTAAAAAACGGGAGGGTGAAAGTAAAGGAATGTATGATATACATTGGTCCCTGTCTTGGTAGGCCACTCCCGTGAGAGACCACTGTTTCAGGATACCTTGCGAAGGTCTTTTGTTATTTATTTGTTCCATGAAAGACCACCTGACCTGAGAGACCACCCTCTCTTAAGATACCACTTCATATACAGAGAATCTTGCTTGGCTAAGAGTGTGTTACTATTTTTTCCATCCAGCAATGATCCCAAGTGAGAGAAAAACGGTAACTCACTCTTCATGCATGTAAGATTTTCTTTTTTTTTTTGCTTTGTGTTTAATTGGGTATTCATCACAAAACAGTATATCCTGGGTCTACTTTCAATGCCAACCTGGTGTGCCGTGTTTGTTTACATTTGTCGTAGCTATTCAACGTCAAGCGTAACGTATTATCCAACATCCCTCGCGTACATTTGATTTTGTCTATATGTTAATGCACTACATCACTGATGCGTGTACATCGGAACTCAGTTGTAACAGTGTGTAGGTCATGTGAACTACAGTGAGTTACTACTTTTGAATTTCACTCTGGAAAATGATAATTCAGGCTCAAACATAGAATAAAACCCAGTATCTTATTCTTTCAATGTTACTGCACATCTATTGAGACACCACCTGTCTTGAAAGACAACTTTTCATGTGGCCCATTAAGCCCAAGTGTACACTAAACCTTGCGGGAAAATGTTATTTTTTTAATTTTTCATCACACTGTAATTTATTCTATTATCCATATGGAGTTTAAATCAGAAGAAAAAGTTTTTGGGGGGGGGTTTGTTTTTGTTTTTTGTTTTTGTTTTTTGTTTTTTTTGAGGGAGAGAGACAGACAAGAGTAAATAATGAGAGAGGCACACGCAGAATAATATGTATTTTGCATGGTACAACCACATTCATTGAATTTAATTATACATGATGGAAAAAGAGACCAACCAGATGACTCTACAGAAAAGACCACAGCCAGTCATAGGTGTAAAGTGGACAATGTGTCTTTTGATACCTGTTATAAAGTGCTGAAGCACCAAAACTGAACAGTCCACAAACTTGCAAAGGGCAGACCAAAGAAATAGGAATGTGGTGAAACAATGTGACTCGAGTGACTGTTACTGACAGTGATAAAAACACAGAAAGGCATTTTAATGTACTTGTAAAAATACAAAGTAGATACAGGACTGGTATCTCTGTTTTAAGGCATTTTAATTTATATGTTGTTCTGGAGTTTATATACCGTATTCATTCCAATTGGCACACTGTGCGCTTAAAAAATATTTTACATGAAAACCCAGTCCAGGAAAATTAATCATGAGCACACAAGCCCCAATTTTCCCATGGCAAGTCTTCCAGAGAGTTGGAACAGTCATCATTTTCATGTCAGTGAAATAATTGGTAAAACTATCAATAAAATTTCATAGACTTACCTAAACACCATAGGATGATAACATACATGTCAAACTTTATTTCTATCAATAAAAAACAAAAATTTTTGTGAACAGAAGTGACACTCCGCCAACTAAATGCCTGGGCCTGCCTCCCATGTGAGCAAGCCAGCATGGCTACCTAAACAGGAAGTGGTGACAGAGCATGTGCAATATGACAGGAAGTGCCCAACAGAGGGAGTTCTTATTTTCAAAGCACACACCGAGGTGCAGATAAAGTGAACAGCATTTAAAAAACAATACAAACAAACCATCATGCTTTTTGTGATAAAGAATTGTGCTTGATTGGAAAACTTGATTTCATAGCTGGTCATGCATGGTGAAAAAAGAGTTGCATTGAAAACCACACCAGTTTCACAGTAAGTAACTCGGGGATCATTCAGTAAAAGTGGGGGTGTGCACTAATTGGAAAGAATACGGTATATGTATACAAAACTGCAAGATGCTACTTGTTACTGAAGTAGGCCTTGTGCTAGTATTTCCGCAAATATACAAATAGCATATTCTTGATCTTGGTATTTAATTTGTTTCATTTTCTGTACATAGAACAAAATTCATGTGTAAAACAGTTGTTACATTCTTTTCTGTCAAGACACCCCTCTCTCGAGACTCCGGCAATATTCCAACAGCAAACTCAGCTAAGCTACCCAATAAGAAATGATTTTATCAAGTGTACACTTTCAAGGGGGAAGGGTGTCGCCAAAAATGTGAAATTTTTGTACACTTGTGAAAGTGTCTACAATTATGGATGGCCCGTAAATGAACATGACTTGACTATTTGTAAACTTAAATTTCTCTGAAAGACAGCTAATTTTGTGAGGAAAGGATATCTAGCCCTTTCTATGACAGGGATATTCCCGTGTGTCCTCCGTGATTGACAGGCGTGAGCCCTGTGCTTGGTGGCAGGAAATTACCACGCATATCTCGTATTGACGTAATGATACCAGATTCGGAATCTTTGCAGCCAGCATATCTTTCAAGTACAAGTACTAGCATGCCTGCAGTTGCAGAGACCTTACAAGTAGTCCGGGTTAGCAGCTTTACTTGGAGCACTTAGGGGTGAAGGCATTTCAAAGAAAGCCGTTGACTTTGTCGAAACTTGGCCCCGAAAGAGAAAATGGGAAATTAAATTTCACATGTACAGAGACATGGAGATAGCTTTATGATTTTATTGACGTTGTCCATGTGGTACTGCATGCTTGCACCCTGGTATATAAGCCGGCTTGTGGCAGTTACAGTCATTCCCTGAAGAGGTACCGATGTACTGAAACGTGTCGGAATATATGCAGTAGCAAACGAGTTTGCAGCCATGACTCTTGCCAAGCTCAAACATAATTTTATTGACCCTTGAGAGACTAATTCAAGAGCTTTCCTGGGTGCAGTTTTGCTGGGAAAGCTGTTGACTCATGGCATGTAATTCTCACACTCAAAAGAGAAGTCGACGACATTTAACATGTGTGACATTAAATTCTTGCTAGTAATTTTTTATGCAGAAAGTTGCATGTGAATAAATGGGCATCAAGTCTCTCAGGGTTGTTTGTGTTACAAACTGTTTTCACGGAACAGTCGATGGTATGTGGCTAAAAAATGTCCCAAAAGAGTTGTACACCCCTAGCAAGAACTACAATGAAGTATTTGTGACACTCTTTAATCATAATTTTAGTGAATTAAAAAAGTACTTGTAAGCAAGTTGAAATGCAATGTGTGTTTTTTTTTTCTTTCCACAGGAGCCAAAGTGTCAGACACTATACGAAAAGGAATCATAGATATTCATCCTTATATTAATAACACAGAATTGCTGATGGTGGGAAATGTCGCAGCTCTCTCAGGTAAAGTATGACTTCTCAGAATCTTTGTTTTTTTTTAAAACGCGTCTGACTTGTCAGTCAGCAGAGCCTAGCATCTGGTCTGTTTTGGGTCTGTGTCAGTAATCTTGTCACGTATTGGTCTATCAATGATTTACATTGTTGACTCCTCAATTAATGTTGGAGAGATCCCCTTGAAACTTGATGGAAATGTGCTTGCTGGGTAAGTCGACAACAGGAATGTCACAGTCCTTGCCTTGTCAGGCATTGCTCTGACCATTAGCCAACCAGCCAATGCTGATCAATGTTTCTTGGAGTTTGACTATAAAGGAAATGTATAAATGACTAAAATATCTTGCGTGAATAATAATAATAAGCCGTGATAAAACCTTGAATCTTATTAATTGTGTTTATATTTCCAACTTTTACAAGAGATTCTTGGAAGTCTAGCAGTGTCCCAGTTTTATCATGTTTGGATCACATCTTTGGACAGATGGAGGGAACATTTTTGTCTATAGAAGATTGTCTAGGCCTACAAATTTATTCCCAACTAATCCAAGCTTACTTCCCTGTTGCCTGTGTATATCAGCTTGAACTGGGACGTAAATACATGTATAGAAACAGGTACTTCTTGATGTAAAATAGGCAATTGGAAAGCTTATCCTGTGGGTCCGGCTATTCTCATGGGACTTGTCAATTTTTGTTCAGGTTTTTTAAATTGAACTCTGAAATACATAAAAATCATTAAAGCAGGCGTCAGTTACCTGGTTGAAGGGGAAAACAGTTGGTGATGTTTTATGTGATATTTTTCTCCTTGCAGGGTCTTGTGTGTGGTTACTTGCTGCGACGTTGCTGCGTCTCCCTGTTTCAGCCACACACAGTATAGTTGGTGCTACCATAGGATTTGCATTAGTAGCTCATGGTGCTAGGGGAATCAACTGGGGGAAACTTGGCATGATAAGTAAGTAACTGCCCTTTTCTTCTCAGAAATTATTGCAATTGCACCATCTTGAGGACCTGTACATGTAGGTCACGCGACAACTACAAACTTACCGTTTATGCTACCGCTGTCAGCGCCTGAAAAGACGCCAAAGTGAAGACACATGGCATTAAATGTTATTGTAAATCTGCAGTTACAAAATTAATCTTGCAACTCCTTCGTGCAGTTTTTGTTCCATGTTGCTGTAATTTGTCTGTATGGCCAATCTGCCTTCAGTCTAAAAGAGAAAAAATATTTGTTTCTGGTAACCTTACCAGCCCAAATATTTGTCCTTATCCTGAATATTTTGCTCAGTTTGGAAGCTTACATAATAGCAGAAGTTACATAGTCAAGATGTGATAAATTTTCAACTTAGAACTGATTCATAGCCACAAAAAAGTTCCACTTTATGCCAAAACATAACATAAACTGACCAAGACACCGATGCATTATCTCTCAAATAGTGTCACTGGTTTGAATAAAAAGTATTTAACGAAATCAAATATTCTATCTGCCTGTATCTGCCTGCCTACTATTTTTTTTTTTTAGCCGTCCCGTCCCCGTCCCCCCCCCCCCTTCCCCCCCCGAATTATGACTGAGTCAACAGCTTTCCTGGGGCATGTGATTTTGATAGGTCTAATCTACAATTCTCAGTCAAAACTGTTTTTCATGAATGATGAAAACACTGAAGCAGGTAACATTTGACAACCATCCAGTTTTGGCTGGCATAAAAGGTCTCTAGAGGTCTCGTGATTAAATATTGGTGCTCGTTAAAAAACTTTAGTACTGAGATGTCGCTAGGAGGAAGTCACACACGGGACATATTTGAGGCAATCTCAGTTCAAGATCTGTTTGACCTATGCTGGTGTGTATTACAAGAAAAGAAGTGTACTTATGAGGCCTGTGGAGTTTGAGGCTAATGTCCAAGGGCTGGCCTTGGCCTCTGCGAACAGTTGCATGACGTCACAGTCAGCGCAGGTGCTGAGAATTTCCTGCGAATGAGACCGGTGCCAGCTGTCCAATGTGAAGACAGTTCTCAGTGCAGCTTTGGAGAGGGGCACTTGTTGACTTCATAAGACCGACTTTGTGTATTCAGGACACAAACACTCTAATTTTGTTTGTGGCTTTTGACACTAATCAAAAGAAGTGTGTTTTTATGATGTTTACAATGTGTATACTCAGACAAGACATAGAAATGCTAAAATTAGGGTTGGTTGTTTTGATCACCACTTAAATGCTTATTAGATAAAGGTTAGTGGAAAAAAAAGTCTGGTGCACATTCATTGATACCCTGGATTTATTACGTCCATTGGAACTATTCCAGTTGGGTGTCTGTCAGAGTATCACATTTTACCTGTTATTGAAGAGTTAATTTGGAACGATTAAGGAAGAAAGAAGGGAGTGACCCAAAATTTATCTGTTTAAATACTGAAGATGAAGTCTGGGGCCAACATTTTCCCTCAGTTCACTTTGGCCACACTGTGCCTAAAGGGTGCCAGGGAAAACAGTTAACTTGTATCACTCTTTTAATTTACCCCCTCCCAACCCCAACCCCAAAGAGTTCTCTACTATGTTAATACTTTCTCAGCCAATTGCCCACATGTAAATTGTTGTCTTTAATGTTTTTACTGAAATTTCAGGTGAATAGAAAATATTTTGCCAAGAACTCTGTGCAAGACTCCCCCTGAGAGCTTACATGTACCGGTACCTCAGGCCCATAGGGTCCCGTGGTGCAGGTTGAGCCTAACCCATACCAAGGAAAGCTGTAGTCTCAGTCTTGTTCCCTGTAGGAGGGGTTAAGCAAATAAGGGAAGGACAGAGCTGAGGTGATTAGTAAACAGAGATATTTTGAAGTACTTAGGGACGTGGGAAATCCAAGATTTGATACATGGGGTAACATTGTCACATTTCCAGACAAAATCAACTGTTAAAGTGGGTGAACTGGTTTCAAGTCGAAAAGGATGAGTTGTGTACGAATAGTACAGACAGAGAGATAAAATTGATACATTTCCAGACAATGACAGACAGAGAGATAAAATTGATACATTTCCAGACAATGAGGTTGCAAAGATAAAATGGATACATTTCCAGACAGTGATATTGACAAACAAATGTCATTTTCCCCACTTAAAAAACAAATAAGTATTTATCAATTGTGATATAAAAAATAATTATTTATCAATTGTGATCAACCTATTTGACAGTGAGTTTTCTCAAAAGTTTATGAGTGGTGTGTACTGACACTGGACTTACTTTACGATGTTAGGAGAAAAAAATTGGGCATGATCAATATTTGTATTAATTTTGCCATTATGCTGGTATTGTCATATGTCGTTTAAAAGTAGCGTTTCATTGGACATTGTGGGTACATGTTTATTAATGACTTATTTGTAAGATCCATATTTGTATTAGTTTTTGTTGTCGAGATTGTTAATCCTATGTGGTTTAAAAAGTAGTCACGTCTGATACGTGAATTTACATGTGTAGAGTTATGACTATTTTGATGGATGATGAGAAGGGAGCATCACTCATCATTTCATTTATCTGGTTTATAAAAAAAATGAGTCTGTAAAGGTTTGTATGTATGTAACTATAAAAAAACCTCAGATTGCGGTGGGAATTATTTGGAACATCATGAAGCAAAGATCATGTGTTAATGAATGTGTCTCATGTCAAAAAGTGGACATGAAGTTTATAATTACAGGAGAGTCTGAAAGAAAGCGAATGGGGAATGGCATCTCTGTAAATGTAAAAGCCTAGCAAAATGAAAGTGTAATGAAGTAAAGTGAATTTACAGCAGCTATATGCTTCAGCATTTATGGCAGAAGGGCAGCCTGTCTCAGATATGTAACTGACGGTGTTGCCAACACTCCCTGATAAGCTGGGACGTTCCCTGAATGTTATGTGGAAAATATGGTCATTTTTGGCAATTTTTAGGCACCTCCCTGATTTGCCTCCATATTTGCCATCTTTTTTAATATCAGTTTATCAATCTCCCTGAATTTTACTTCTCATCTCTTAGATTTTGGGGTTTGCAGCTTGGCAAATGCTGATCTGAAAGCAGGTGCATATGAACTCTGGTAAAGGCGCAACTTTGAAATCCATTAGAAAGCTGAGGGATGGAAAGAGACATAGGAAATATGTTGCATTGATTTGACAAACAAGTCATGTTTGTTTTTGTTTTTTTCTGTTGAAGTTAAAATATGTTTAAAATAGGAAAGCAGACTGGACATTCATTTCCAACTTTCTGTTCTTTTCCCGATAATGTGGATATTACCACATGGAAAGTGAATTTATGGACTAATATGTTTCTAGCATGACAAGAATTTTACAGGGTCATTCAGATGATCAACATTCAACAAAATAGACTTTCAGTGTCAAATGTCAGGAAAAGTTGGCTCTGTATGTAATTTAAACAAATATTTTAGAATTGTTTCAACAAAAAAGCAAAAACTTTAAAAAAATATAGATAACATTTTGTTTGACCTGCAACCCAATTTCAATGTGACTGGAACCAAACATTTATTTATTATGTTGGGGTGCAACCCCAGCATTATGACATAACTTTAAATCTGCTATTTTTGATAACCTGTTGCTGAGCAACTGAAAAAAAAGCAGACAAAAACAGTTTGGGTTTTTTATGTATGGGAATGAAGACTGGTATTTCATTTTTACCCTTGGCACATAAATTGCCGGAGGGGAGGGTCTTACCATCCCCTTCGTCGTCCGTCCATCTTGTCGACGTTATCGCAATATCTCCAAAAATATTCACTGTAGCTGTACCAAATTTTTGTCACAGAAGGACCTTATGATGTACCAGGTCCCTATTGAAAACCAGCTTAGCTTCCTCTGATTATTTTAAAACTTTTTATGAAACTTTTAATGTATGGGGTCAACCCTGAGGACGTTACCGCGATATCTCAAAAAATATTGACCGCAGCTTTACCAAATTTTTATCAGAGATGTATGTTATGATGGACCAGAACCCTATTTAAAACCAGCTTCCTCTGATTATTTTAAAAAATTGTATGAAACTTTAAATATATTTATTTGAAAGCCATCTATGTGGCGTCAGCCCTGACAATGTTACTGCAATATCTCAAAACATACTGGCCACAGCTTTACCAAATTTTTGTTAAAGATGTATCTTATGATGGACCAGAACCCCCTTTTAAAACCAGTTTCCGCTGATCATTTTAAAACTTATCATGAAGCTTTTAATGTATTTATTTGAAGGCCATCTGAGTGGCACCAACCCTGACGACGTTAACGCAATATCTCGAAAAGGTCAGATGACCACAGCTTTACCAAATTTTAGTCAAAGATGCATCTTATGATGGACCAGAACTCTATTTAAAACCAGCTTCCTCTTTGTGTTTATAAACTTTTTAAAGTATTTATTTGGAGGCCATCTGAATGGTGCACAAGGGGACAACGTTTCTTTAATATCTCAACAATGATCGAACGCAGCGTCATCAAATTTATTTTAGGGATGCAAATTATAGTGGACCACATTTCTATTGAAAACCGGCTTCATCTCATTAATTTTAAACTTGTTATGAAAATTTTGAAGTATATATTTGATGGTTGTATGAGTGACGCACAGTCCAGTGGTCTCTGTCACCAGGATCTGCCCCAAGAACGCATCCAAAAGTTGCTCTTTCATTTCATAGACAACAATGTGGAAATGTTTATTGTATGTAAAGTAGTTTACTGCAAAATCTCAACCAAAAAAAAAAAAAAAATGCATAATTGAGGAAAAAAAGATTGTGGGTGCCGTGGGTAATCCATTCTCTGAACTCTGTTTTTATACTTTTATAGACCTGGGCCAATTGAGACACTTTTGATGCTTTAAATGTGAAATGGTTATATGACATTGGAAGTGATGAAGGGTTAACTAGCATTGGTAGGGGTAAAGGGTTAAGTGACATTGCACAGGGTGTTTCAGCCCACTTTGAATGATTACAGTTGTACATTTTACCGCAAAAGTGGTCTGAAAGAGATGATTTCTCAGCAATGTACCTTGTGATTTTATCAGAAGTTAAAACGGACTGCTGTGGGCTATAT
Organism: Hermodice carunculata; assembly: GCA_964020975.1. Classification (NCBI taxonomy): domain Eukaryota; kingdom Metazoa; phylum Annelida; class Polychaeta; order Eunicida; family Amphinomidae; genus Hermodice; species Hermodice carunculata. The sequence continues at coordinate 31,914,140 of OZ026623.1, forward strand.
TTTGCGATCATTGTGCATGAAGCAGTAATCTATATTTTTAATATTTTTGTCGACAGTTGGATCTTGGTTCATCTCGCCTGTTCTGTCTGGTATCGTTTCCACAACTCTGTTCTACGTTTGCAAATACTTCATCATCAGCCGGGTAAGTATGAACATGAAACACATGGTAGCATAGTCACACGTGTCATACTTGTCAGCCGCTTTTTGATGAGAGGCATAGATGTTTGGCTTCCATGGGGATAATTTTATTAATTTTATGTTGAATAAAGCACAAATAAGTGAATTTTTGCATGGGGGATATTCCTCTAAACATTGTAACTACATGTATATTTTGTGCTCAAGTGACCTCTGCCCCATGTTGAAGCACCCTCCACCTGCATCTCGAATAAAACATACAGAATATAGGAACAGCACAAGCAAATATAAAATCTAGAGTCCAGATGGATGTTTGTTCCTGAATATAGGGTTATTGATAATCAATTAGAACGTGAGAAAACTCCTATGGACACATTGTTTCCATTGTTATCTTCTCCAGGCAATCGATTCATATATTTTACTGTCAGTACAGTGACACCACACAAATATGGATTGATGCAGAGAGAAATGACGTACTATATGTAAATTACAAGTTTGTGTGCAAACGTTTGTTTTATCTATAGAACTCGGCTGTTAAACCACACAGAATGTAAAGAGTAGACACATGATGCATGAAGGTATTGCTATTATTGACAATCTGCCCACGAAAGGCAGCCTGGATAAAAGGGTTAATGTTGTTTTAAGTATGGCAAAGGGTTAATAGTGTGTGGAGTCACAGCCCTGTTCGAGTATTAATTTTCTCCAGGCCAGTCTTAGTTCATTTCATTGCTGAGGAAACTTGCCACTCTATGAGCAATGAAATCAGAAGAAAATGTAATGTACCCCTCAAAAAAAAAAAAAAAAAAAAAAAACCCTCACAAACCCCCCATATTGTAAAGAGAGGGATGCTTGACCTTTTTTTTGGTGGACTATATGTTAACATTACATTACTGTTTTTATTTTGTTTTTTGTTTTTGTTTTTTTTTGTTTTTTTTTTAACACAAGAATGAATATCTACAAATAGAGAGAGGAAGTTCACAGTGACATTATAGTTGCATATTATTTCTGATAAAACCTATTCTGTCAGGCCGCTGGGTAGTCTGAAGTTCTAGTGTTCACTAATAACTTAACAGGTGACAGTGACAAAAAAAACAAAGTTACTGAAAGTTATAATATACTTGGCTTTGTTTCCGGTCTTGTTTCTGGCAACATTTAGTGGGCTCTCTACATAAATGTTTGTGATCTTTGTGTCTTGTGTTTCCAGCTGTTTGTGATTACTTAATCATGATCTTGTTGCACTGTTAAAAGTGCACGGCACCATTCACCCCCTCCCCTGTTGTGTGATGTATTTTGAAAATGATGAGCCGTCCCTCACATGGATGTGTGGTTATTTTTGTAGGCGGACCCCCTGGAACCAGGTCTGCGGTTCCTGCCGGTTTTCTATGCTACTACATTGCCATTAACCTCTTCTCGGTCTTCTATGATGGCCCAGAAAGTAAGTTATAAACTACTCGACACACGTCATCGTGACTCAGCTCCTTCTCTTGTTGTTGTATGGCAAACTATTCTGTATGTTCTGTTGAAAACTGAAATAGGGTAGTGTATAGTCACATTAGTCAAAAAGAGAGACACTTTTCTTTTGGTGCTAACCCCCTGTTGTCTGAAGAGACTGGTTTCTGCATTGTCTAGCCAATATTTTCTAAGAACAAAATTATGCTTTACACGTAAACAGATTCATTGAATGAGGCCAAGCTGTGAGGTGAGAATAAACACTGATTTTGTTGTCTGGGTGACTTGTAAGTAAACAGAATGGGTACAATGTTCCCTTGGCTAGTGCAGAAATATAAATCATCGTGTCAAATATGTGTAATTCTCTCTCTCTCTCTCTCTCATCTCTCTCTCTCTCTCTCTCTCTTCTCTCTCTCATCTCTCTCTCTCTCTCTCTCTCTCTCTATCTCTCTCTCTCTCTCTCTCTCTCTCTCTCTCTCTCTCTCTCTCTCTCTCTCTCTCTCTCTCTCTCTCTCTCTCTCTCTCTCTCTCTCTCTCTCTCTCTCTTACACACACACACACACACACACATATATTATCCTCTGTTATACAATATTAATTTTGTTTAACCAGTTCCCAGAGACTAATTGTGCTGAGAAGTTCCCAAGTTAAAACCTGACCTGGTGGAGAACAAATCAAATTGAATCCATTGTCTTTCACAGACTTGCATAAGAAAACACAGACAAGCTTATGGTTTAAAAAAAAAAAAGAAAGAAAAAAAAACCTGATGTTCACCCTTTCGTTTCAGTGCTGGAATTTGACAAAATCCCCTTTGGGGTACATTCGTCATCGCCTTTGGTGTTGGTACCATTGTGGCCATTGTTGTGCGGACTGTCGTGGTGCCCTGGCAAAGGAGAAGAATAAAAGGTATATATATATATATATATATATATATATATATTTTTTTTTAGTAATTTTCTCAGAGCGTAATGGACAGTCTGATTGTAACAGCCTTTGCTCCATAAACCAGCGTTAAATGTCACCACCATGCTTCTATGTTTTTTTTTAACCTTTATGATGATAAAAAGTGAATTCAAATGAGACTTTGTGCAGGAGTAGTTTCACGCAAGTACGTCTTCGATTGAACAGGTTTCTTCACTCTAATTGGCTATGATAAAGAAAATTGTTGGCCCAATTCAGTGAAGGGTGAACAAAATATCTTTATTCTTTTAAGCAAACTGACAGATTATAGACGAAGATCATTTTACCTGCACTGAAAAACCACTGAATTCTGGGTAGTCAAACAATTGCAATGTTAATGTTCACTGTCAGAAGACTTCCTTCACTACAGAGATCTCCCATTTTGATATGCCCATCTGTGTAATTAAATCAGACCGCATTTTTGGACAAGCACTCATCAGGACAGTACGTTATCTGAGGCGCATGTACTGATTCACTTGGAAAGGAAATTGACTTTAGTTCTTAGTAATGACAACGACAGTGGCCCAAAAAGGAAACAATATCATTGTATGATTGAGCCATGTACACGTTGTTGCAATTAGTCCTTATGGTTCCTGTTATTTTTATCTTCAGCAAATTGCCAGCGAGAAGCGTACACTGCTCCAGCTGACAAGCTAGCCAATGAGGACCAAGTCAAGTTTACATTTGGGGGAGATAACACCAACTACTCAGGTATTGACCGGTCCCTGCCCAAATTGACAACAGCTCCAGAGGTCAAAGGGCACATGCTTGTATCATAGTATAGAACAGTTTGATGGACAATTCAAACAGTTTGATATTGGTAGAGGATACTGCGGGGTCAGCAATTTTGCAGGGCATGGGTTGGGTGTTCAGAACCCAACCTGTGACATGGCCAGAACACTGCATAGTATTCTAGTTGAGAAACAATTAACTCATTCCATAGTATGATCACATGCCTTGGTCAGTGGTTCTGGCACTGACTTAGGACTATAGGCATGTTGGTACTTGTACGAAAGCTCTTTTCATGAAGAATTTAAATATGTCGTCCTAAATCTAGGTAAATATACGGAAAAATCAGGGACTGGTATGGAATGAGTTCAGTATATTCTTGTTTCATCTCAGTATAGGTTTGTCGGGAATGCGAATGAGTAGAAAAAAAAAAGATTTTTGTCTGTCCAACCAGCCAGTCGAGTGACAGTTTGTGCACACAAGGTATTGAAAGTGGGAAAGGTTACAGTGTTTAAGTCTAGTAATTTTCTTTTCCCATAAAAATCTATGTTTTGAAAAAAAAAATGCAGTGCTTTAAACTCAAAACTTCAAAAAACAGTTTGTTGCAGTATTAAAAAAATTATGGTAAAATTTCTGTCTGAGGCAATGAATGATAAAACATCTGGTTTAAATATTCTTTGCTCAAAAAAGCTGTTGACATTTTGCTAAAATTTTCACCTTTGGAGTTCTAAGTTGTCAGCAGGCTCAGTTGTCAGTAATATCAAATGACTGAAAGTTCTCACAATAGAGTGTATTTTGATGTACAAAACAGAAATTTCATCATTAAAATGGGCCTCGTTAAATTTTTTATGAAAGTGCTATGTTTGTTTAAGAGAGGAGTTCAAAGTTGAAACACCCAGATCAAAAATGTAGAGTTTTCTTTCTCTGGTTATTTACTAGATGCGCCTTTTACCCTCAGATGTTTTGGGAGGGATTTGCAGACAGCAAGAACATGGTAAACAAAGTTCATCTGTTTTTTTTTTTGTTTTTTTGTTTTTTTGTTTTTTTTTTTTGCAGTCAATAGTTCTCGTGACAATTCCCGTGACACATCTCGTGACACATCTCGCAAAAGTTCTCTGGAAAAGAGCTCACTAGAGATGGGGCTGACTTCATTGGAGAAAGAAGAAAACAAGAAAAACTCTGCTGACTTCATACCGGAGAAGAAACCAGGTAATGGAAAGCATGAAGTTTACTTTCATTCTTCTGCCCTTTTTTTTGTTCTTGAGCTAAAAGACTTCTTACAAGATTAGGACTTGATGTACATGAAATGAGAAAGGCTCCTGTTTATGGTACTTTGCTTGTTGTTGCAGCCATTACAGATCTGAGCCCAGTGTATGAGAAATCGTCCTTGGAGACGACACCTGAGCGAACAAAAGATTTGGTAGGTTCTGTGACTGCTCAGCGTTCATACAATCTTAACCGGGTGCGAGTTCATTGAGTGTAGGTATTAGATCAGTAGTTGAGTGTGTAATTTGTTTATTAACTTGTTCCATACTGATCCCTGACCGACCCTCGATTTACCTCACCAAATGCCACTTTCAGGGATTTTACCTGAGTTTAGGTATTTTGCTCTCTCTGGAACAAAAAATGTCTGCTGCAGTGTGTGAGAATGGTTGAAATTGGGTAGGAAAGAGAGGGGGTGCCTGGGTTTTGGGAAACTTTTAGCTCTGCTAACTTGTCAGTGAGTTGAACTTACCAAATCTTTCAGTATCCATCTGTGCGTAAACTGTGTCCATTTATTACTTTCTTCAAAAACTGCCAATCCGGCTGTTTTTACATTTTGCGTGTATATTCTCACCATGGACCTCTTATTAAGTTAGCAAACCAGGTGGCTCTACAATTATTTTTTTTTCTTATAATGATATTTGGAAATAAAAAGTCCCCCTTACACAGCAATATTTGGCTTTTATTTTACTCAGTATCACCAGAGGTTACTCAGTTCACATTTTGGCCACCAGGTAGTGTTGCAAGCCCCTTTTCTTAAACAATTAATTTTTAATTGTTTACACTGGTTCTTCAAACTTCAGAAAAATTCATAGACACTGTAGTAAAGGATTCTCTGATTTAAAGCTCATGCAAGTTTGCAAAAGTGTTTACTTTGAAGACATTACAGATTGTCAAACAAATTTTTGATGCTGGTCACTACATATGTTGAGGCATGTGAAATTTCAGATATTTAGCTGATTTCAGCTATTTTAACATCTGATTTCAGATTAATTGATCATATATTTCCTTCATGTTTCATTTTAGTTCAGCTATTTTAAACCTCTTTTTTTTTCTTGATTTGGAGGTATTTCAGATAAATACAGGAAATTTTCCAATATTATTCTAAATGGTCACTCACGTGCCCGTATTTTACATACGCAGAAAGTGTCTGGTGGATTCCTTTGATTATAGGCGCAATGTTTTGTAGATAGACCTCAAAATGTGCTTTTTGGTGGATGACCTTGGTCCAGTTCACAAGGTCATCATGAGGCAACTGAAGTGAGTTTGGTATCTGGTTGATACCATCACAAGCATTTTACCTAGGACTTTAATGGTGCGCACAGTGACACCTAGGGTCACCTAGTCCTCTGTTTTTGGCCACCAGGTGGCACTGCATTTTTTTTTTTTTTTTTTTTTTTTTTTCAATTTCAAGTGCTTTTATGTTCAAGATTCTATCCATTTTGAAAAGTGTTGAGGTGTTTTTTTTGTTGTTGTTTTTATTGGATCATGATGTTCTGTGACTCAAGGTCTTTCAGATATTGAAAATGGTTGCAAGATTGTGATTACTGAAGATGCTGTGGGCCACTACATAGAATGCTTTTACCATGCATCACTTGTAGCTGTTTTACTGTCGTCATTTTAGCCAACTAGCATGAACTGACACCAGGCCTTGTGTCTTTGTGAAACAATTTAAGTGGGGGCAAGCACATGACCATCATGGTCTACCAGTTTTGCACTTAAGGGAAAATCTGTGAAAGGATGTGGCATATCTGGTACCCAGGTATAACGTACAGATTATATATTTGATTTATCCACACGTAAAGCCTTTGTAAGAACCAACTTGTCCAGCCTAAAGTCTTTGGTTTTTGCACGTGATGTTGCTAATGCCAGAAGGTCAGCTGTGGCACCATGTGCCAGACAATGCAAAAACCACTGACTTTTGGTCTTTACAACTGTTGTATGGAACAAGTTAAATACTGTCACATTGGACACCAGCAAACGCTACGTGGAGTAACCTTGGTAAGTTGACATATTTTACAGACCTTGTGTTTACTATCTCATGCAAAATATTATGTTGTTGCTAGAAAAGGAATTTGCGGCTGTCTCATTTTGAAACCCCCAGCCACCTACCCACCCCTGTCTTAAATTTAAAGTGAAAATTATCAGTTTACTGCTACATGCTATGGACTCTAAAAATCACTGGGTCTTTATCAAAATAATTGCTGTATTTTATGTTGAAATTTAAAAGCAACGTTGATAATTAGAGGGTATATTTTATATTTAGTTTGGATAAATATCAGTTGTATTGCTTTTTGTACGGGAGCTGATTGCATTCAAATTTTCAGGTCTCCTGCTTTACACAAATTTGTAAATGAAAATAAAGTAGGGACAGATAATTTGTAATTTCCTTTCCTGCCCACATATACTGAAGAAAGTTGTGTGGATAGCGTAACCAGGCCAGTGTCATATTTCATTTTGAGGCGTATGGTACTATATGAGTGGCACTCAGAAAAGACGTGCCTTTTAGACCAAAATTTTCATAAAGTTCAGGGACTTCCAGAGCTTCTTCAGTAGGTAGCATTTGTAGGCAAATGCAATAGCTGTGGCTACATGTTATGCTGTCATTTTTTTTGACATAGGTTGTATTAGACAAGTTTGCCATATCATATATTTTACACAAAAATGCACAATTTTGGCTACAAAATTAAAATTGTCCAGAGGAGACCCTCCTTTTGATTTCCACTTAAATTTATGCTGTGGCTTTAAACACTCTGAGTGCAATATAGAGAAGCTGTAGCAGAAAAAGGTTCCCGCAGCTCCCCTTGGCTTGTCTTGATAAACAGGCTGCCTTGCCAAGGAAAGCAGTTGCATGCCTTTTGTTTTGGTAGAAGGCATTACATGTTTTCAAGTTATGCGATTGGGGGCAGAGCTTCTTGCTGGTATACTGCTGAGTTAAGAGAGACCAGAATCCCACCAAAGCTAGCTGTTTGCCTCCTGCATCCCTTGTCCTGGATTTCCAGAGATGTAAACATGCAAGTAGCCTGCCTGCCTCCCCCCCCCCATATTTCTGTGTCAGCATAGCTAGAATCCTTGAAAGGAAATTTAACCCATCATGAGACAAGGGTTTGGGCTGTACTGGGTGGCATTGTTTAAATTTTAACCCTTTCCTGATCAGAGTAAGACTAAATTGACAGTGTTCCTGGGCAGGGATGGGGTGTAACAATGTGCCCAACCCATGCTGAGGACAGCTGTGGGCCTTGGGCATGCCAACATGAAAGGTCTTGTCTGAAATCCTCTGGAAAATGTTTTCCGTTAACATGAAATGTAATTACAAAGAGTGAAGTAGACAATTCACATTTGGGTGCTTTCGGTCAATTTGGGCAGGAAAGGGTCAATACGTAGTCTCCTTGGTACATATCTAATATCATTAGCATCTGTGACCATGATGAGATACCGCTGCAGTTCCATCTTTGCTTTTCAAATCCAACTTAATTCCATACTTTGGAATGGTCAAACAAACTGTATGGCGAGGTCATTTCGCCTCATTTTTGGCGACATGTTTCACAGACTGAAATAGCGAGGTGATGGGAGACGTTTGAGTGGTGCTGGCCCGACAGTATGGATAGTTTTGTGATTAGGGGGCAGATATGTGCTTAGGTGTGGAAACAGTTTTCCTTTGGTGTACTACATCTCTGGTGCCTTGCATACCTGTAAAACACCTGGAAGATTGGAGTTTCCTGCAGAGCTACACACACACACACACACAAGTCCAAAATTTTTTAACTTTTTCAGTGCACAAAAAAAGAAAGTTGTGTGTGTTTGAATTATTGTAATGGCTTCCGATTCAAATTCACGACAAAAAGACTCCTCCGTCGCATAAATATACCCCAACGCCTGGCGTTCCAGGCATGATGTGAATAGTCCAGGTCAATAGCTTTCCATGGTGCGCTTTGAATGCATGGAGCCAAAAACGAAGGAAAGCTGTTGACCCTATTCTCCAACTGGGCACTGAAATGGTGAAATATTGGAGTGAATACCTAGATTAAGAATGAGTAAGCTGTTCCTAAATGAAGACCATCTGCTTGGTAAGTTCGCAAAACATTTATGTGGCAGATTGTTAGAATATACAGTGTTCCCCTTCTTAGAAGGCCCCCCCCCCCCTCTACAAAGGCCACTTCTCTATGCAGCAAGTATGGCATTTTTCATTCTATTATACCCCTCAAGAGAAGCCATCTCTCTCAGAAGGCCACTTTTCAAGCACATTTGGAGGGGCCTTATAAGAGGGGGGTGTTTGACCAATATTGTCAGGTTGTGTTTATGTAGTGGCTTGCATTTTGCTGTATCATAAATTTCTCTTCAAATTGATTATTTCATATTTATGACTGTCAGTGATATGCCCAGATATCAAATATACTGGTGACATGGGCAGGGTGTGTGTATAAAGCCGGGCCAGAATTTCGGCGAGAATCCGAGATTCCATTCTCGTAAAGATTCTCCTAAACTTGTCTTTCGTTAAAAAGGAGACTAATTGACTAAAATCCAAACAGATTCTCCCAAAATTTTGTGAAATTCTGGCCCTGTTTAAAAGCAAGACATCTGGTAAAGTAAAACTTGGATTTAAACTTCCCTACCATAGTGATAGATGGAGAGTCCCATGTTTTAGCAAGACGTTGTGATTGAAATGTTTATTTAACCCTTTCCCCCTTGAATTAAGACTGAGTCAACAGCTTTCCTTAGCATGTGATCTTGATAGGTCTCATCTACATTTCTCAGTCAATTTTTTTCCCATAACTGTTGAAATTAGTTGAAAACACTGAAGCAGACGACATTTGACCACCAGCCAGTTTTGGCCGGTTTGAGGGGGAAAGGGTTAGATATTCAGTTTTGCTTTTTGCCAAAAATGTCCCAAAATAGAAGGGTCTGAGCCAAATGACCACAATTAGGTGATTAAAACAATCGTCCTCTTTGACCTTTTCCCCGTTAAACTAGCCAAAATCAGCTGGTGGATAAATGTCATCTGCTTTCTTGTTTTAGACTAATTTTGACAGTAATGAAAAACAATCTAAGAATTGTAGATGAGACTTATAAAGATAACATGTCCTAGGGCAAGGGTTTTCCTTTGCATGGGGTTGGGTGCTAAAAGTGCCCAACCCGTACCAAGGAAAGCTTTTGACTCAGCTTGAATTTAAAAATTTGAGGAGAAAAATGTTCTTTTTGACCATGTCTGTTCGTGAAAAAAATGCCGTCCTCACAGACTTAGCTTTTACACCAAAACAAAAACTAGTATTTTCTTGTGAGGAAATATCAGCACACTGCTACGAGATGTCACAACTGTCCCGAGGAATGTATGGTGTCTGAATATTTTCCAGTGTCAACTGAAAGTGAATGTTAACGATTGTTTTGCAGAACAAAGGAGCGCAAAACAACAAGACGTCAAAAGGGAAGATCAGCAAAGCAGAGGACGCAGGTTTGTTGGCCAATGAGTACAACTTGGGGTCGACAACGCCAGTTGGGGCCACCACGCCAGTTAAAAGTCCAACTATGGAGGATCTTAACAAAAATAAAGGTAGGTGTGCTACAACCCCAGAGCCTCTCCAAGATGAAAAGGGTCACAGGTTGATAGATTTGTGTAATGTAGCCCTTACCTGCTCAGAATAAGACCAAGTCAAAAGCTGTCTTTGGTGTAGGTGTGGGGCACAATGTGCCCTGTTTGCCCCAAGAAGAGCTTCAGGGACATGAATTTGTGATAGACCTTGTTTACAATTCTCAGCAAAAATGTTTTCTATTAACATAAAATTTAATTAAAAAAGAGCTAACCAGATGGCAATTTACATCGGGGCTTTTCCAGGCAGTTTGAGTGGGAAAGGGTGACTGTTAATGGTTACATGTTTCTAAAGGAAGCCCCAAGAAAGACGGATTGTCACAAAATACTGGTACAGTCAGTTTAACTCTTTTCAGTGTCAATCACGTCGAAGGTCAATCTACTTAAGTCAGACAAGTCTGAATTATCACTAGGATCCAAGATTCCTATTCCTTGTAAAAAAGGCCTTTCATTCAAATACCAGTATGCCTATAGTTCCAGAGAAAATATCCCAGGTCAACAGCTTTTCTAGACACACATTGGGCGCTTTGTGCCCGATGCGTGCCAAGAAAAGCTATCAACTAAATTAAAAATTTGGCACTGAAAGGTTTCAGACAGCAGTGCCTGTTGTATTAAATTTTTACGAAGGAAATTACAGGAAATACATTGAAAATACAGGTGCTTTCCATGTACCATGAACAGTTTAGGCCATGTATGAGAAATAAAAAACAAGAAAACGAACTGGTCACACAGTGGGGATTATAACATAGACACTGCACACAAGTATCTTACCAGAGTCAGGGCTTGACATTAATGTTTTTGTGTTTTATCTGACAGCAGCATTGGACACTAATTTAGAAAGGTAGTGGGTTAAATCCCCACTTTTAAACAAAGAATTCTTACTTGTCTGGACTAAAGTCAGGCTTATCTTGATATAAATCCTTGTAGTAGAAATCAGACAGATGATTTTTAGCATTCATGTTGAAAACTGGTAGCCAATGTTGTGTATTTGTTCAGTACATGTCGAGGGTAGGCCATGTCACCTCGTAATATTTGTTGCTTTGGTTTGGTTTCAGATGTGTCTCTACACAATGGTTTGAACAAAACCCTTGATGTGCCAAAGAAGATTACGATAAAAGGGGCGAGCATAAACTCGCCCAGTGACAATTCTCTGGATGTTGAGGTAAGAACCATTTTTGCGCGATAATATCTCAAAGTGCAGAATTTTATTTGTTTTTCAACGGAGAATGGAGGTTAATATCTGGATACAAATAGTATCACTTTATGACATGTTTAAGTTAACCATTCATATTTTAAACCTTCCACTAATCCGACTGGTGGACATCTGTCATCGGCTTCAATGTCTTTGACTGATTTCAACAGGAATGAAAATAATTGGAATGAGAACGGTACAACAGTCTTTAATATGATATAGTCTAGGTCAACAGCTTTGTTTGCAGTGGGTTTTACACTAAGCGTAAAACCCTGCTCAAGGAATCTTGTTGACAGAGTCCTGACCTCATTCCTAATTCAAGGTGTAAATGATTAAGGGAGCAGCCACATGTCAAAATTGTTTCTTTGATGAACTTTTTTTTTTTTTTCACTACCAGAGAAAGCCTACCTTTTGTAAAATGATAAAACTACATGATAAAAATGAAACAAATGTTCTGAATATTATTATATTTGGTAGAAAGACAACATTTTTGTGTGTTATAGTTTTCAAAATGCTAAAAAAAAAAAAAATTAATGTAGTTTTACCAGGCAGTTTATGTGGTCAGTCCTATCACTCGTTGAAGTCAGATGGTCTTGATGTAGAAGGGAATAGCTACGAATCCATTAAATGAACTTACAGGTCAGACTGTATTCGATGGACAAAATACCTAAGATGTCTTACATAATTATATAATTTCAATTTGTGAGCTTTGTTCCTGCTTCTTGTTGCAGAATGGTAGTGTAGATTTGGAAGGAGGCAGAAGATCTATTCAAGATCGTCCAGAAACAGCGCAGCTGTTTTCGTTTCTTCAAATTCTCACTGCTATCTTTGGGGCCTTTGCGCATGGTGGCAATGATGTCAGGTAGGGATAATATGTGTATGTAAGGAAATTTGTGGATACACTTGGGACATAGGAATCCCATTGTTTGCTGCACATCAGGTACGCAAGCTCTATTATAAGGCAATGTAATTAGTCCTAGCAACTTTTTTTATTCATGTCGGGTGACTATTGTAAAATGAGGTTTTACATTCGCCGGAATGCTCCTTTTAGAATGCTGACAGTGGGATCCACAGAGGAGATTGATTTTATAGCAGAGCTGCTTTATAATTGGGGACTTTTGACATAGATGTGATGGAAAATGTTCTCTCTGGGAAGCCATGGTACCCACGGTTACACAGAGGCACTTGTGTAATATGCCCAACTTGCAACCATTTCTGGTTTCTTGTATATATTTTTTCAAAGATTTTTTTTCCCTTCTCTCATGTAGATGATGTTTTAAGATTTAACATCTGTTGTATCAGTCTGGAACTTGGTAAAGGGACAAATTAATCAGTTGAATGTACATTCTGTCCCAGTCACATACGTACGCAAGGTAAATTTGCCTTTCTGTGCAGTCGAGAATTTGTAAGAGAGCCCTGCAATCACATGATTGGCCTTACGACTATCCACTCACAAAACAACTTCAATCCAGCTTCCAATTTTTACCTCAGCTGACTTGTCAGTCAGCTGAGGTTTTTTGAGGGTCCGTCGTCCGTCGTCTGTCCGTCCGTCCGTCGTCCACAATTCACATTTTCGACTTCTTCTCAAAAACCGTCAGCCAGATCCACTTCAAACTTGGTTGGGATGTGCCTTGGGAAGGTGTCTACCAAGTTTGTTCAAGTGGTCACGGTCCATTGATTTTTGGATTTTTAATGAATTTTTTTGTTCTATTTTGGGCAAATCTTAAAAAATCTTCTTCTCCGTAACCACTCACCCAATTGCTTTGATATCACACAGGAACACTCCCTGGGACTCCTAGTTCTTAATTTGTTCACCAGGTGGCGCTGCAATTTTTTCCTAATTTTTTATGAATTTTTGTGTGTTATAGCTATTTTCGACTTCTTGTCATGAACCATCACTCAGATTAAGCTGAAACGTGGTGGATATGTTCCTTGTAGAAGGGTCAAACAAAGTTGTTCACTATGTGGGAATGCTGCAGATTCCTGATTTTTAACGATTTTTTCAATTCTGGTACTTATCGGTCAATGCAGCTTTCCTATTGATTACTATGGAAGTCAATGGGCATTCTAATGCTAATTCACATTTTTGACTTCTTCTCCAAAACGGTCATCCAGATTAACTTCAAACTTGGTGGCAATGTACCTTGGATGGGTTTCTACCAATTTTGTTCACATGGTCATGCTCCAGTGATTTTTGGATTTTTAATGAATTTTTGTTGTTGTTTTTTTTGGACAAATCTTAAAAAAATCTTCTTCTCTGAAACTGCTTACCCAAATGCTTTGATATCACACAGGAAGACATCTAGGGACTCCTTGTTGTTAATTTGTTCACCAGGTGGCGCTGCAGTTTTTTTCTAATTTTTTTGTGAATTTTTGTGTGTTATAGATATTTTCGACTTCTTCTCCAGAACCGTCACTCAGATTAAGCTTACACATGGTGGATATGTTCCTAATGGAAGGGCCAAACAAAGTTGTTCACTATGTGGGAATGCTGCGGATTCCTGATTTTAGCTCAGCTGACTTTTCAGTTCATAGAGCTGTGGGGTCACAGTGCAACATACATGAATTTATACTCTTCATTATAACTTGAGAACTACTTGAACTTTGATGTTGCACTTGTAAGTGTTCTTCTATAAAGGTCAGACTTACTCAGAACATGGTGTCCTTGATCCTTTCCCAAGTTCATAGAGCTGCAAGTGTGATGAATGTCCAGATCAGCTGAGGCTCGGGCTGTTCACACAGCCCTCTTGTTTAGTTCACAAAGCCTCCCCAAATATAGGTTAACCCCTAAAATGATAATAATAATTGCTGCCATGCTTTAGACATATGTTTAGCCTGGGAATCAGTGTAAATAGTTGATAATTGTGTGTGGTATCAGAGTATCTTCTTTGTGAAAAGAAAATAAAAGAGCTAGTGCAAAGCTACAGATGCTAGCACAGTGGTGCATGCAACTGTATCTGCATGTATATATGTACCAGTAAACAAATTATACATTAAAAACAAAATGTAAAATGCCAAACTATTGAGCAGCTGTAGTGCAATTTGAGCGTTGTACAGTGAAACCTCATGATGATGTGTTTTCAGCAAAATTTGTCTGACATGTGGATATTTCAGACAACTGAATAAAAAACCATAGGAATTTCGACTTTTGAGTCCCTCAAAACTTATGCCATTAAGTGAATATGTCCCATATCTGATTGTTATTAGAGTGAGGTTCTACTGTGTTAAATCACTGCATTGTAGCTCTGAGTATTTTGGCCACTATGTCACGGGCTTTGACAGCCAAAGTGGCAGAGCTGACCTTGTTCTTTGCTCTGTTACAGTAACGCAATAGGTCCACTTGTAAGTCTATGGTTGGTGGGTACCAACGGCACCATTTCACAGAAGGCCATGACCCCAATATGGCTTCTTTTCTTCGGTGGCGCAGGCATTTCCATTGGTCTTTGGCTGTGGGGTCGCCGAGTCATCAAGACATTGGGTGAAGATCTCACTAAAATCACCCCATCAAGGTTTGTGGTCTTTGTGTTGTTCCGCTGTGGTGGTATGAAGTCATTACAGCAGTCCCTCGTTTGAGAGACTGGCCGTACAGCGGGTCCAAAAGTGCTCATATAAAGTATCTGGTATCTCAAAAAGGGGTAAAGATACCCTGAAAGGGTAGCTCAAGTGACTTGGTAAATAAGGTTTTAAAGGGAAGGGAGCTGGCTCTGCTTGGAGTGGTCTGTTAAAAGAGGGAATAATGCGCTTTTTGTCTAATATGCAAAAACAGCATTTTTGTAATTTCTATTAAAGGGGCATAAGATATTGTTTTTTTTTTTTTTTTTGTTTTTGTTTTTTTTTAATAATTTCATATTCTTGTGTCTCAAAAATGCAAGAACAGATTTTGCTCAGACTTGCCATGAAGGTACCTCCTAAGAATAAGATGGACTGGTTAGCTTTCTGGGTCATTTTAACCCGTTGGTCAGTTATTGTAACTAATATCTGAGTGGCACATGCTACGCAATACCCATGTTGTCAGTCAAATGATCCACAGAAATTGACATTTGTTCTATTAACTCACAAAATCTCCTGAGTTGTGCAATATCAGCAATTACCTTTTGACCATAGAACTTTGCATTTGCAACAGAGTTTTATGTAGTAAATGATGCACTGATGTGGACATGGAAGTGTTTAAGCTAAAAAAGAAATAGGTATACCTGCGTGGTGTTTTTAAACTAAGTAAATGTGCCTGTCTTATTTTCAGTGGTTTCTGTATTGAGATTGGCTCTGCCCTTACTGTGCTAGTGGCATCTAACGTCGGCATTCCTATAAGTACAACTCATTGCAAAGTTGGTTCCGTGGTCTTCGTGGGACGATTCCGGTCAAGGGAGAACGTGGATTGGTCCATATTTCGCAATATTGTGTTGGCATGGCTGGTGACGCTGCCGATCACAGGAGGTATCAGTGCAGCCATCATGGCGGGTCTAAGACTCACAGTGCAATGAGGCATTAAAGGAGTAGCATTAAGCATAGAGTAGTTTGTGTCCCATTGACCGCCACAGCATGTTCCAGAGCAAAACTGCTTTATTACATATCGACGATCACAAGTGTTCACAGGATATGAAAGAAACAGAACTAATCACATCGTTGTTGATGAAAATTGGCCCCGTGTGATTAAATCAAATTAGAAAAAGACTGTTCCCTCCATGAAAATATGAAAGTTTCAAAACTTGATGTGCATTAAACGCAACATGCAAAATAATAACAATGATAATACATGTAAATAAATAAATAAATAAATAAATAAATAAATAAATAAATAAATAAATAAATGAAGGAGTGAGAAGTTCTGCATAATCATATTTTTTTCTGAGAGATGAATTGACCTGATTCTTTTTCAAAGGAACTCCATTTAGGAAAATTGTCTTGAGAATTATAATATCTGATAGATATTAAGTTTAATTCATGATCAATTTGGGAAAATCAAGCTTGGGTAAAATTCTGTTTTGAGATGATCCAATCAGGAAATTGAATGCTCAGGAATTATTGATTTTGCAGTAATGTAAAGGCAACAGATGAAATTGAAACTTTTTCAAGAATATGTTGAGGCTTTAACCGGCACATAGGTTAAAAGGACAGAACATGACAAGGAACAAAGACATTGACCTGTATCAGTTGGTCGTGGAATATGAAAGGAAATGGTGGGGGGAAAAAAGAAAAAACTCAACAACAAAAAAAAAAAAAAAAAATGAGAACACTGCTGCCACAGTTATTGCTCAAGCAAGACAGAGTCTTGCATGTGCATGTATGTTTTGCCCTGGTCCACCCAAAATCTTCCATCTATCAACTTGCTGACTGGTTAGATAAGCCATTGAGTTTAATGAGAAAGTTATTTGTATATTTTTTACCTTATGGCAATGTTAAGTCTGTGAAATGTTGGCCCGGAGACATGTATGTCATAATGTAGTGAAACCAAAATCTTACAAAGTGGAGGAAAAATGATGGCCCTTTAACACCTCGACTAAAACAACGTAGATTGTTGTAACTGTACTTGGTAAAACTTAAATGTTTGCAGTAATATGGAAGAAAAAACAAACAGGTTAAGCGTAGTATGAAATAGAATAATGATTATTCCCTGGCAGATGCCAGTTAAGTGTCGAAAATTATGGCAGACTTACATTAAAATTTTTTGTTACTGGTGCCTGCTTTCAAGAGATTTAGGTTGAATGATTTGATTTTGGATCCATACTGGTACCTATGTAGAAATGCTATCAAATGCTTCCTTAAGGCCAAATGAACAACAAACTGCATTTACAGCTATCCTGTCAAGACATCCAACAAGATTTTGTAGGAATTATTTGGGTCTAGACAAACAGAACAGTTGACAACACGGTGAAGTTGTCGGGGTCACTTGTGTGTGCAGCGTGAACACGGCCAACTTAAAAAGTAGGTCTTGGATGTTCTCCTTACAGTGCCACGTGTGTTTAAAGGGCAGTTGTAATATTGTAACCCACAACCTCACCTCAGTATTATCGTGGTGGTTGAGTTGAAAGTGTGCATGTATGATGAAAGTTGCTTTGTAGGTATGTGTGATTGCTAGCACAGTTTGGTTTAATCCTTGTAGCATAGAACTTTGTCTCATTTTTTTGTTTCAAAGATTTATATTTCCTTTTAATTTAGTTGAAGGATAAAGGTGATCTTGATACGTAAATTGACAAACCCGGTGATCTTTCAGACTAATCACACTGAGAGAAAATAATATCTGGTCTCTGTAATTAACCATACAGTGATCGTGGAGGAATACATTAGAAGGTTCCAGCATTAAAACTACCAATATATGTGATCAGAGCTCAATAATAAGGGCATAAAAATGCAACCAGATTCTATTCTGCTTCAACAAACCCTTACAAACGTGTGGAATGAGCTTTTAATTTTGTATGAAAATGTCCTGAAACCCCAGGTCATTCATTCCACCTTTGTATAGAAGGGCCAATGTGATCTGAATATCCAGAACATATGAATATTAACATCAGAATTCCACCTTGTACAAAAAGGCCAATTCAATCTGAATATCAAGAACATCTGAATATGAACATGAGAAATGGTTATTATGTAAATGCACCAGTTAAGTGGAGCCTCTATTTATCAAGAAACTTGTAGTCACGGGAGCAGTAATTTGTTACCAGAGGGACAATTTAAAGGGGCATAAGTCTGCAATTATAATTATGTGGTTACTATGGCAACAGCCACAAGAGGTGACGTCACTAACCGTCATGTATATTTTTATATGTAAAAGCTTGCAGTATTGGAGTTTTGACACGTGAAGTTCAGTTTAATTGTCAGTGGTTATCTTGGGTGAAGATGAAAAGTTTCTGTATTGGGTCAGTCATGCAGCCAGTGTATTTTGAACTGGGATTAAAAGAAAAGGAAAAAAAAAACTTTTATAAGAAAAAAATATGTGTTATGCTGTACATATGGAGCGTAGAGAATACATACATTATTTATTTTTGGCATGTACTGTAAATTGCTTTAATTTCACTGTATTCTTATTTCCACATATTTTGCTGATGGCACAAAAACGTGAAAATAAAAACACAGTGAAATAGTATTTTGACATTGTTTGAAATGGAATTATGTCCAAAATATAGAAATTAAAAGTACAGTGCAATGTCAAAAAAAAAATTTTAAAAAAGAAAAAGAAAAGAAAATTTAAACACGCAAAAATAAAGCAATTTACAGTACTTGATGTGCTGTGAGACAGATGCATTTGGTCTAAGAATTTTCCTATTTTCTGTATCCCACGTTCTTTTGGAAAGTGCAACTTATTTTCAAGCACTTTTTACTTGCAGTGTATATCTATTGGGTTCATTTATATTTGCCAAATTCCATTAAATGGCTATAACAATTTTTACATTTACAGTTGAATAAATGTACTTTACATTGACTTCAGTCACTTGTGTACACTTAAAACATGTATTTTATAAAGATGTTCATAAACAAGAAAAGTCAAGCTTCACATCAACTCTTACATTTGGTGAAACCAGGATGCACGACAAGAATAAGATTCAAACAATGTGGAAGCATAAATGTTTGGCATGGTAAGGAAATCGATGTAATGAACAATACAATGTCTTTTGATTTACAAAGCACATTTCACTATCGTTCGTTTTACCCTCGGTGCTTAAAGTGCCAGAGAGTGTTGAAGTCTCCTCCATTGTCAATCTGTTCATCTGTATGTCTTTCCAGCGTGACGTTACCAGTACATCTCAAAAAAGGAAAAGAAAAAGAAAAAAAAGTCAAATACTTACCGCAGCATTATCAATGTTTTTTTGTTGTTTTTTTTTGTTTTTGTCAGAGATATACCTGAGAATGGACTGGATACGTATTGAAAACTAGCTTGCTCTGATTTTTTTTTTTTTTTTTTCTGATTATTTTGGTATTTCACAAATTTTTAGATTATTTATTAGGAGGCCATCTGGGTGTTGCCCAAGGGGACAGTATAACTGCAATATCTTGAGAACAATTGACAGTTTCCCCAAATTTTCGTCAGGGATGTACCTTAGAATAAACCAGAGCCTCACTGAATACTCTGGGCCTCTGTTCATTTCAAATTTGTGATTTTGGGCTTTTATTTTGAAGGCCCAGTTCACTTTGGTGTTTGAGTAATGTTTTTGGGTCTTGTCTTCCAGATTGAACTGATTCTATAAGTCCTATGCTGGTCAGTAGTTTATGCATTGGTAATTGATACTTCAGCTGCCATATAGACTTCAGACTGAAAAAGTGGCAGTTGACTTAAAGCCCTGTAGCAGTACGAAATTTATTAATGAAAAAAGTTACAGGCAGCTGAGGGTGATCTGTTCTTGGAATGCATTTTACCCTTATCGGTCGAGAGATTTTATGGTCATCATGTTCGTTCATTCGTCCGTCCGTCCGTCACTCACCCTTGCGGACATGATCACTTTTGAACAGGTTGAGCTACCACCATGAAACTTGCAGTGTGGAATCATCTCATATAAAGCTCAAAATAATTTGACATTCAGTGACCTTGACAAATTCTCAAGGTCACCAGAGGGTCAAGACATTGGCGGCCGAGGGGTCTTAAGGGATTGCCCATTATATATATATATTTTTTTTTTTTTTTCATTCTGTCAGTTATATTTTAAGTTTTCATTTTTCATTGCATGGTTCAACACAATTTTATTCCCCAGTCTGCTAATAAACTACCCAACCCCATTGGCGCCCCCCCCCCCAACCAACCATCACCACCCAGGGGGTTATTACCTGTTAATTTTTTTCACATTTTATGGTTGATTTGTGGGTACAAAAGAAGTCAAATGCTGTGCTTTCAGCATCATTTTATCGCTTTCAAAGAATTAAGAAAAACCCCAGCAATTTTAGATCTTGGAAAGTACCAAAACTTGCAGTAAGAGTGATGCCAGTAGGATATTGCCAGATTTGTAAGCACTGGGAGAACATGGATGCAGTAACTGTATAATGAGGTATATCTGTACATACTGGTTTGTATATGGAAATCTTGTCCTCTATTATAAGTGTGACTGACGACACACTTCATGTTATATGTACCACATAGAAGTGTACATCACAAGCTTTGCGGGTCACTCTATCAAGAGTTGATACATGTATATCCTTCAATAAAATTTGAGAAAAAGGGAACATGAAATACATTTGTTATTTATATGCCATTACAGTAATCATTGGTCAACATCAAAGTGAACACAAGAGAACCTGGATCTGTATTGTGCTTCCTCCACATTGAACATGGCCTAATTACAGTGGAGAAAAATGGAACTACCATATTCATTCCAATCGTAGCAAATGCCCTACTTTTTAATCTCGGGAGTTTTATTGAAAATTTAGTATTTTTCAATTCTTTAATTAACTGCTGATGAAAGAAGAGGGTTCATTGTTATTTTGTGCTATATGGATTCTATAAGTGTTTTAATTAACTGCTGATGAAAGAAGAGGGTTCATTGTTATTTTGTGCTATATGGATTCTATAATAAGTGTAATTGCTTATGGTATTGTAAATTAATACTTGTCATAATCACAAAACTGAGAAAAAAAAAACATGTCTGCTCCAGGAAATCTTTGCACGAACATGGCGTGACCCTGGCCTAGCTGCTGGGACAGCTTGGGGCCACTCAAAAGGAGAGGGTAAAGTTGTAATGGTTCAGTTTATTTTACCCTTTACTGCCTCCTGCAGTGGTCTCTTTAAATTAAGGCAAATGACAATTTACATCTGGTCCATTTGAGCGGAAATGGGTTAAAAGAGCAAAATTTAAACTTTTTCCAGTCCAGAATGCTGTGTTCATTCCAATAGTTTTACCAGACCAATATTCTTTTTTTTTATAAAATAATAGCCTTAACAGAGCATATATTAAGCCTGGGAAGCTAAAACTACTGCGAGTACTTCTGCCTTTTCAACACGCTTTTTTTTTTTTTTTTAAATAAAAAAATTTGACACTGGAGCCCACTAAAGGAAAAGTTGTGGGTGTACTTCTATCAGTTTGTGACCAACTATTGGAATAAATATGGTATTTCCCAATAAGCGAACCCTTTCATGGTAAGAAAAAGACTGGGTCAACAGCTTTTCTTGTGAAGGAAAGTTGTTAGCCCAGAGCATGCTCTCACAATGTGCCTTATTTACAATTCTCACTGTACAGGTCTCCATGTGAGAAAATTTTTTTAACCCTTTCCCCCTTGAATTAACACTTGAGTCAACAGCTTTCCTTGGCATGGGTTGGGCACTTAGTGCCCAACACATGCCAAGGAAAGCTGTTGACCTGGGGCATGTGATTTTGATAAGTCTCAAGTGCATTTCTCGGTCAAATTGTTTTTCGTAACTGTTGAAATTAGTTGAAAACACTGAAGCAGACGACATTTGATCACCAGCCGGTTTTGGCCGGTTTAAGGGGGAAAGGGTTAAGTGAAAAAAGGCATACCAACCAGTTACATCCAGGCACAGAATGGGTGATTTTAATGGGAAAGGGTTGATGTATTTTTACAGGTTACTTGCCACTAAAATCCAGAACATAAACCCCAAATGTCAACATCATATTTCCTTGTTGCATTACTGTCAACTAAACTGGTAATTTTAGTCTTTCATACCTGATTCGAAGAAAAAAGGAAAGGAAAATGGGGATGGATTGAGCTCCCAATTGATCTTTTATGAAAGATGTTATATGTATGTACACACACACACACACACACACACACACACACATAGATTAATGATTGATATTGAAACCAAGAGATGCAAAAACTACAGCCCCCCCCCCCCCCCCCCCCCATTTTATGACCCCTGATAATAATGCGCAAGTATTCTAAATCTTTTATCTTTATGTAAAAATAATTTTTACACATTTAAAGCATACCTCTCAATTTGGGTCTCGTGGCCAGAAAATTTCCTAACCACCACGAGCACATGATAGAAATAATACAGCATGTAATTTCAGAAGTTAACCTTTTTGTCCCTGAACTGTGATTGATCTCAATGTCTTGTCTACAATTCTCATTACTGTTGAAATTAGTGGCTATGAGTCGAAAGCACAGAAGGCGACATTTCACCAGCAACAGGTTTTGGCTGGTTTGAGGGGGAAACCATTAAATCGTCGGCAAAGCATAACCTTTGTTCATGCTGGGTTTAGCCAGATCATTTTGACAAAAGAATTTTAATGCTTAAAAAGGTATTTTCCATTTTGGAAAAAAAAAATGCAGTACAATCAAATGTATCAATGTTCGTTTTAATGCACTCCTTGACCATGACTATGACCAAGACCATGACCATGACCTCCACATTCTGGGGGTAAAGGTTAAGTTGGGGAAAATGCTATCCACAGAGACTCCCAACTTTTTTTTTTGGGGGGGGGGGGGGGGGGCAGGAGATATCTGGGTTCAGTGCAATTTTTAAAAATCCCCCCCACTCTGCTGCTCTGGTTAATACTTCTGCTTGCGCTTTAAAATTTCACCCTAACAAGTCCTTGATATTAAAACCTCTCTTTCAATGTCTGTACATAGAAGCTAAAAATACTGCAGAATGCCCTACATATATTTGGACTGAGTTGTCAAAATTTTCTTTCCCAGGCAGAGGTCCTCTTCCCTCCCACACCCTCCCCTGGCTCACTTGCTTGTTCCCTTGATGCCTTCCTCTTGGAAAAAGGACTGAGACAGAGATTCTCCTTCTTAAGCTAAGAGTCTCTGCCAACAAATGGTCTAAATATGGATGAAATTATTCAACTTATGAGCAAAATGTTGCAGACTCAGCTCCCTGTTTCTTTCTATACTTTAGCAGTGTGGAGAAGACACGTACCATTGCCTCCTCAGCCCGTAGGTCACTAAGCAGAAAAAGTTCAGACACACTGATCAAAATGCCAGGTGAGGACGTCGTCAGTATATGGGCTCATTTTGACAAAAGGGCATGATTTTGATGGCCTGGGCACCACAAGTAGCTCCCAGAGGGTCCCATTCCTGAAGCACACCACTCTAAAATGTGGGTGGGAGAAACTATAGAATGGATGTGTGGTCCAAGAGTCCCAACTTTGGAAGAAAAACAAAAAATGAAGGTACTCAGTTGTAGGACGCCCCTCCCTCCCCAAAAAAGAAATAAAAACCCACAGACCCATTGCTAATGCAACTTCATTTTAGCAATGGCATTTTGTAAATGGGTAAAATGTTTTAACATGAATTTTTAGTAATTTCACTTCGATGTCTCTGTATGGATCAAGAATATTGGACTCAAGATTGATCCCTGTATACATATATGACAAGCACCCCAGAATTTCTATTCAAATGTGTTCACTTGTTTAATATCAGCACAAAAATAAGCCACACATAAGTTGTTTCTTAAGTTTAACATGCACTAGATGGCAGCACCAACTTGCTAGTTTTGTGGGCCAGCTTTGGCAAGTTCTCGTTCACACAAGAGAGGACAGCACCCACTGAGGGCAGTGCAGTGACACTGCCATGTGTATCCAGCAGCAAGCCCTCCTCCCCCCCCCCCCCCAAAAAAAAACAACGTCCAGCTCAAATCACCCCGAAGCAAATGGTCTGCTGAAACAGCATTTAGATATTAGTTATGATGTACAGATAAAAGCCTTTTGCTGCCTGAAAATTGTAGATAAGACCAATTGATAAGGGCACACCCAATTTAGGTAAATAGCTTTCCTTGACACGGGCAGAGCACATAGCAAGCACTGAACCACAACAAGAGCACCTGCATTACCAATATGGTGTAGTCTATTTATGTATGTATCTCTTTCAGTGCATCTCATTTGAATACAAGATCCCTCTAACAGGTTGATAAAACCATTTAGGTGGAAGAATGCATATTAACCAATATATGTCAATTTGCTGCATGCATTCGCTCAATGCTTTTTTCATTTGTCGTCCGTTTGTCACGACATTATTGTTGGTGCGTGCCAGTGTCCCATGTTAGAAATTTCAATATTCTTATCAATCATGCTGTAATTTGAACAAGTGCATAGTGATTCAAAGGATCTATGTCCCCTGCCACAATATACAGAAGAAAGTTATAAAATTCATACAGAATGTCTGGATGCACAAAAATTGATATGTTCTTGGGCCCTGTGACCTTGGAAATAGGTCAAGGTCAAAACCAATACATGGCCTACATGCACTTGGTATGATGCATCTCTGGTATAAATTTCATTATTCTATCTCTAAGAGTTCTAGAGATATGCTGCCAGACACACAAAAATGGATATATTCTTGGGCCCTGTTTTCAAAGTCAAAAACAATACACAGTGTACACGCCCATGGTATGATGCATCTCTGGCATAAATTTCATTATTCTATCTCTTAGGGTTCTAGAGATATGCTCCCGGATGGATGGATGGATGGACACTGCCCCTATCCCCACTAACTCAATGTCCCCCTATGCCACCTTCAGTGGCAGGGGATATAAACCTGCTCATATTAAATGGTGTGCGTGTGAATACCACAGGTCAATGTTCAGAGGAAGACATTGCCATCTAAATCTATCCATGGATTGCTCAACAATCCATGGCATGGGGTATGATTTAGCTATCAAAGGTCCTAAGTTGGCCAACAGGTACATGTATTTCTGTCATTTATAACCATGCCAATTCAAATGAACATTTTTGTGATTCTATGTGTGTAAAATAACCACCTATTTATCACACTGTGAGAGTGTTTGGAAGTTAACAACATTGTATAAATGCACAGAAATTCATAAAGTTAAGGCACTTCAGTGCAAAGCACTGATGTGTCTGCCTTTGCACAAACACATGGCTCCCGTGACTGTGACCTGACCTTCAAAATGAGGTCAAAGTCACCAAAATGTATTCCAGTGAAGAAATTTTGAAGTGAAGAAATAGTGTCAATGTGTAAATGAGGTAAATTTTAGTTTCGTGTGCCAGTAAGTATTCAAATACTGTGTTCATAAATAAATGGTGGCCAAAGGGAACCACAGACAATCATGAAACAAAATGCCCCCCCCCCCCATGGAGTGGAACTGTAAAAATAGCCAAAAAAAAAAAAAAAGAGGAAGAAAATACTTCACTACATGCTGAACTAATTGACATCTGGGGGTGCCCAGAGCTGTTCCTGTGCAATTTAAAAGCAACTGGCCTGGTGGTTTCAGAGAAATTTTTTAAAGCGTCAGTCCAAAAAGGAAGTCTCACCTTCTCACATTACCTTACTGGAAGAAACTCTTCATATTTTCTAACATATTGCTCACTGACAAACTGTACTTTTTTTAATATTGGATTACTTGTATATATGGAGTTATATGGGAATCCTCTCGACAATTTCGGATTTCGGTGTAGGCACTTGATTCATGATCACACCTTACGGAACATTAACTTCCTCTCCAAAAGCTTTTCCCATATAACTCCAATTCCCCACGTAAAACCACATAAAACCAATACCTTTTGTCAGAGTGTAACAAGTGTTGGTACACAGGTATATAACATCATACCTGAACAAGTCAGATGGTCACCTGGTAAAGTTGTCTTCAAAAACAGATTAAAATCTTGGTTACATACAGCCTATATTGATTTGAGGTATCTGGTCTTTCCTCATAGGTACTTGTAACATTTAAGTTACCAAATTATAGTATGATATTTAGTCTGATGAGTCTGTCCAAGCAAAACTGTGTATATTGTAGATATAACTAGCATGTAGTCCATGAATATGCAATTTCATGGCACCTGTATCTTACTTTCTTTAAAGCTGGTGGACTTTTAAGTCCCCGATTCTGGGATAATGATGTATAAAGTACTTGGTGCTGGCCCATACTCAGTCAGCCATGTTGATCGTGACATATGCACATATATTTGTTTCTGTGGCACATGACCTGGGTCAAGTTTCTTTATATGGCAAATGAGAATGGAATTTTTCACAGCTTGAACTTGAAGTACTTTCATTACTATCTGCATGTGTACACATGAAGCATTTTTGCAGGAGCGATTCTATTAAATCTTGGTTTTTTATATCCAAACTTGGATTAGCAGCATCAGTGTCTTATAACTGGATACAGCATCATAGATAAGACTTACAAATTCTATTGAATCTTGGTTTATTTTACATCCAAACTTGGATTAACAGCATCAGTTTCTTGAAACTAGATACAACGTCACAGATAAGACTCGCAAATTTCATTTAAGCAATATCTTACTAGACTGAAAAGCTTCACAAATGAGACTGTCAAGTTCCACTTGAGTGATTCATTACTTCACATTTGGTGGAGGCATGTATCACAAAACTTGCAAGTCTCATGTGTGAGGCTGTTTTCTGTTACTCCACAAAGATTCTCTATGTATGTAGCAATGGAGAACTCTCTCACTGCTAAATACCACCACCACCACCAAAAAAAAAAAAAACTACAGTGAAGTGTCATCTAGCAATGACACGATAAAATACTCCCACACCCGAGATCATTTATATATGAGCTTCCCTGGAGAGTGTATCCCCAAGGCATTTGGCATAGTTTGAAAATTGGGAGAACATATAAACCAATAATGGAAATAGAATGATTTAAGTATAATGACTTGCGTGTTAGAAATGACCATTTCTGTGAATAAAATTCTAACTTACTTAGCACGTATGTGAATATCAAACAACATGGTTAGCAGTCTAATTAACATATACATATATGTAACCGTGTAGCATATATAATAAAAATGTTCATGGATCCCCATTTAGGAAACATGTCAGTATAACAGATAATATATTATTTGCAATGGCCCACATTATGCCCTTTCATCTCACAAAATTTGAATAAAATCAAAAGAATACACTGAGTTCAGCTCTACACATAATCCTAATTTGTAAATTTATTTGTTATTTTGTTAAAATGCATTAAAAATCAGAAAATTATAGCAGCACCATGGCAATGTAATATGCACTAGCACACATCACGTCAGTAAAGTCTACCAAATTTTAAAAACTTCTACTGGAAAACCTGAGACGAGTTGAGGATACATGTTCAGTCCCATCCATAAATATTAACATGTATGTTTACCTATCATTTAAAAAAAAATCAGAAAATGACAGGAGTGTCATGCCAATGTAATATGCACTAGCCTAAATCATGCAAATGAAGCGTGCCAAATTTGAAAAGGATCCAACGAAAAATGAGGGACTAGTTGCGGATACAATTTCAGCCCCATCCATAGATATGAACATGTGTATTTACCTGGGATCTGTAAAATTTAAATGAATAATTAAAAATAAAAAAATCAAAGCAGTGATATGGCAATGTAATATGCACTGGCCCACATCATGCCAGTTAAGTGTGCAAAGTTTGAAAGGGATCCAATGAAAATCCTGGGACTAGTTGCGGTGTTATGGAGGGACGGAAGGATGGACATGCAGATTCAAATATACTCCCTGTGGGAGTATAAAAACAACATAAAAGTCACTCTTATCTGGATTAATATGATGCCCTTGCAAAAGTTCTTTCATTAAAGTACCAACATACCTAGTATTGCATGCAATCACTTCCTCCCCCTCCCCCTCCCCCCATCCCAACCCAGTGTTGCCAACCCTCCAGGATTACCTGGAAGGCTGCTAGAATTTTACGCTGAAAATTATTGAATAATTGTCAATTTTTAGCCACCTCCCTGAATTTCATGAATATTTTGCTTCTATATTTCATACTAATTCATCAATCTCCCTGAATTTTACTTTCCATCTCCTGGATTTTTAAGTTTGGCAGGTTGGCAACATGCTCCCCCCCCCCCTCCCCACACACACACACACAAACACAACAAATTCTGTGTTACGTAATCACGATCCCGCGATTTACGTAACGATCGCGCGATTTACGTAACTACGGAAAAAGTTACCCCTCGGTATATAAACAGGCGCTTTGTCAGTTACCCAACAGTTCCTGACGAGTCGCGGTAAGCGACGAAACCGGTCGAACATCTGATCTCAGCTTTTGTGACCCTTGCTCGGTCCTTGCTCACAACAAATTACTGTTTTGTTTTAATTTGGGTGCCGCAACCAACTCTCGTATAAGTGCAGCACAGATCTTGAATCCTTTCCATGGAACTTTTCTGCATGATTATTAAAAAAAAGTGAGAAAGGACTGGTTGTCAGTGGGATGCTCAAATTAACAATTATCCAGTTAAATAATGGTTGCACCAGAAATTAAATTTCTAGTGGACCTCTTTAATACATCAAGTGTACTTTAACCATGACGTGTCTCAACCTTTCTTTCTCAAATTAGAATGCTGAAGTACTATCAAGGTTCCTTTTTTTAAACTAGTCTTTAGGTTTCAGTTGTTCAAGTTTTTTTACAATGTTCCTATACTTATGTAATTCCAGCTGAGATTTCCAATGTTGCACATAAAGCTGCCTAAATTTTCCATTCTCTTCTATTGTATTTCCACAGAATTTACCATCATGTTCATATATTGTCTGCAATGCCTCGTAAGATACACACTTTCCCAATTGAGACTCTTCGGCAAAAGCTTTGTTCATCATCTCTGCTTGCAGCTTCAGACGTTTATCCCGTCTTTTAAAACTGCTGCAGCGAATGTCAAGTATCGTCTTTAATCCTTCCTCATAATAACGCAATTCTTGGAGCTGCTGCACCAGCTTCAACGATTCTTCTTTCTCCAGTTCACTGACGACTTCCGCGATTGCTTGACTTACTGAAGTCACTTTTTCTGACCGGATATCCTTTGTAGCTCCTCTTGTCAGCTCCTCCAATTTCTTGTAGCTCATTTTGTGTTCTTCCACCAGTTTCTCTCTGTCTGCCTCTTGTCGGTTTTTGACATAGGCTAAAACAAAAATGAAGAAATGAGTTGTGTGTCGTGTATCAACATTTATGTCTGAATTCTTACAAGATTTATTTTGACATAAAAATAAACCTCATGCAATTAACAATATTTCAAAGGATCTGGAAATTGTAGGCAAAAAGAAATACCTGGACTTTTATTTTCATTTATGTCTGAATTTCTAAGAAGGTGTCAGTGCCATAAACAAATGCTGTAGAGAGACCACTTGGAGAAATAATTGCAAAAAGCATGCAGTTGAATGGCTAATTTGTACAAAATATAAATCAAAATTATGACAAAATTTGAAAATTAAATCTGCTTTTGAATCTGGTCTTAAAGTTCACTTTTATCACAATCAGATATTGATTTATTTGTGCTTTTTTTTTCCTTTGGGGTGGGGGGGGGGGTGTAGGGTAATAGACTGCCAAATGCTACCTGTTGAAACCATAAACACACTGGTGTAACATCTGAACAAGGAATTTTTTGTTTTCTGAGGCCAGTTGCATTGGCAATTTAATTTTTTTTTCTGTACGTGTACTTCTTTATTATCAAGATTTTAGGAGATAATGTATAAACTGACTCTAAGAAACAATTTAGGGATTGATGAAATAATATTAATAGCTGGTATGTAGACATAATGACCTGTGTTATCATTACAGCCAAGGCTTTGAGCAATACTTGGTTTCACAGATGCTCAAAGTATAGATCAAGTGAAAAAAGTGATTACTAATAATATCACTTGTGCTAATGAAGTGTACCTAAGTTTTGGTTTAAAAAGGCATGCTTTTATGGAAATCATTATGTCATACAGTGAGTTCATGTGTCTGTTATGTCAACAAAATTTAAAATTTAACAGATTATGAATTTTGCCAATAAAAATAACTTGTCCATGGGACAAGTGAAATTTGAAAGTCACTTGTCCTAAAAAGGATTTCACTTGTCCCAGACAATAGGATCATAGGAATTTTCACGCCATGGTTTAAATAGAGGTGTAACAATTACACTGCTATATTAAGGTATGCCGAGGTCTACTCCTCACGTTCCATGTCAACAGAAAGCTATGTTTCAGTCATGTTGCCTCATACCTCATTTCTTAGACAAAAGTTTGAGAATGTTTATTAAAAATTTGAACTGCTGTTTCAGCTCATTTTGAATCCATTATCCTCTTCAGCACCCTCTTCTTTTCATGGGCCACAAAATGTTAAAATAATGTAAATATTCTATATTTTACTGTTAACAATTATGCAAAGACAGTGTTATAATATTAAAACAAAGGTCTGACATTCTGAAAATTCCTGAAGTGACCTGCGTGTTTGACAGAAATAATATGGTACCACAAGCAAGAAGATGCAGTGACAATTACCCATTGATGCTACACACAGCATGGGTATGACAAACTGCAGAATCATGTCTGTCATTTGCTGTGTGTGGGGCCGATTGAGGTCATTGACAGGAATATTCGGCTGCCACCCGGGCAGGGCCTGGTGCCCCAAAATGTTGCCCATGATTTGGCTCCTGTTTCCTGAAAAAATATAAACATGCAAGATTACAATCACTTCTTTTGGTAAATTGTGTATATGTAACAACAGGCAAGAGCCAGAGCAGAAGGTCCGAGAACTGCCTGAAAGAGGGCACTGCAGTCAGTGGAGGGCTAGGGTTGTGTATTCCCATTACTTTATATTGTAACTTTCAACAAAACTACTGCACATTGAAACACCAAATTCCAGACAGTAAATCTAGATGCACAACTTAACACCTGACAAAAATCATATAACCACAGCTACATAAGTGACTAGTTTATTTAAGGTTACTTTAATATACAAACTACTGGGAATACACAGCTCTAGCCCTCCAAAAAAGTTTGTGTATTCTGTTGTGTATTGGGGCAAATACACACCTTAAAGCTAATTCTGACCTTTCCTATTACTTCAGTAGAACTTTAAGTTGGGTTTTCATTCAAATGAACTATCATCCACATTTTAATGACATAATTCCCCATGTTTGCCTATTGCCTCCAAAACAGACCCAGCTCTGTATAACCTCTACTACACTTGAGTGGAGTGGAGAAAAAATGGAGATTGGTCTGTACTAGCAGGCAACCTACTATAAAAACACAAATTTTCCCAAAGTATTTATCTTCCAGAATTTTCCCAAGCAGTACAATTTGGGAAAATAAAAACAGGGAAACTTTTAATCTAAATAATTTGTCTTCCACCTTTGATCAGCAACTTCATCAAATAAAATCCATGAAGTTTGGATTTTAATCAATTTGGGAAAATCTATCGCCAGGATACTTATTTCTGCTTTTACCAGCATAAGGCTATACCCTAGATAAAGATTCTAATCTTACTCCATGATTAACAGTGTACATGCTGTTTTCCTACCCGTTGACCATGCTGCTAGTGAACAGTAGGCATGATAACCCTCTTAGCCTCTTTACTTGTCAACAAGTCAAGGTTTGTGTTGGAACACTCAACTATGAAGTATGATTTTTGAGTGGAAACTGTCTTTCATGACCATTTTGGGGCCACCAAAAAGCAGTTGCAGGTGGTGGCAAAATCAATGGGTCCAAACCCGACAACCTAACATGGTCATAACAGAGGAAGAAACAAGTTCTTTATCTCCACAGCTGGAAACAAATTTGTGCTGGCACTTCACACAGAACAAGTAAAAATTTATAATGTTAGCTTGCAATTTCATTCCAAAAAGTCAGGTAACTTTCTTTCTTGTATGATACGCCATGACTATGGGTTTACAATAGTTGTGTTTGTTCAGTAATGATTACCACACATTAACCCTTTCAGTGCCAAATTTTGGACCGAGTCAACAGCTTTTCTTGGCACGCACTGGGTGCATCGAGAAAAGCTGTTGACCTGGGGTATTCTCTCTGGAACTACAGGAATACTGGAACTTGAACGAAAGGTCTTTTTAAGAGGAATACAAATTTGCGATCCTAACGATAATTCAGACTAGTTTGACTTAAGTAGATGGACACTGAAAGAGTTAAATGCCAAGAAGAGTATATTTCTAAACAGTATATTTAACAACTGAGGGGTGCCGCATTAGTGTCAGGGTGATCATATGCTGTGTGCAGCCACAACAAGTGCTGCCGCTTCGCAGGTCGGTGAAGCCTTGAAGCCAGGGACTTCCTGCAAGAACAATCCTCAAGTGCACCCTGGAGCCAGTGCATTTTGCAGTGTCAAGTTGCTTTGTGGATTATGGCGTCAAAGACAGTGTTAACCCACATGATACCACACTGACAAACCTCATGAAAAATTTTTAACCAGTGGGGAAAAAAAAGTAGTCGGGCAGGTGGAGTGCTCTATAGCCTGCTCTAGGAGGATCACTGTTGCAAAAAGACCCCTTAGCACATTATTCAATGAGGGTGGGCAAGGGGTTTCCCATACTGGCGTACTGGGGCTTTTTTTTTTTACCGTACTGGAAGCCCTCTTATTTTACATACTTCGTACTATCCAAAATTTTGAAAAATTTTTATTTTCCGTACTTCGTACTCTAGAAAAATAATTACCTGTACCAGCGTACTGAACCACCACCCCCTTACCCCCCTTCTTCAATGGCTTGTTTGCATCCATGCTCATTCTTGCTTGATCAGAAACTTTGGTTGCCCTCCCACCAACTCTTT
This sequence comes from Hermodice carunculata, assembly GCA_964020975.1. NCBI lineage: Eukaryota > Metazoa > Annelida > Polychaeta > Eunicida > Amphinomidae > Hermodice > Hermodice carunculata. Next base: position 31,946,860 of record OZ026623.1, read on the forward strand.
TAGTTTGATTCTTTTATTGCACCCAAATTATATAAATCTGCTCTTATGGTGTAGCACAGATGATAAGGGGTTTAACTACTTCTGGGGAGGATTGGACGTTCAACTAAGCCCGCACCGTGAAGGCTTGGCAGGTTTAGTCCATGCCCTCCTTCGTCGGGCATGGACGGCTGCCAAGCCTTCACGGTGCGGGCTTAGTTGAACGTCCAATCCTCCCCAGAAGTAGTTAAACCCCATTCTATCCCAGTTTCCGACAACATAGTAATGTTGCAAGAGACAAACAAGCAAACCTGATCAACTTAAATATCAAAAACTCCTCAAGTGACAGACCCATCCCCCCTTTTATTTTTTTAACGGAAATAAGCTTTGCAACTTGGGTTATCACGCGGTGCATGCGGCGCGTGCTGTTCTGACAGCAGACTTCACGTTATACTTTGTTTATGAAAGCAAGATCAATGAAACACAATGTGCTGGCTGCTGACGTAACAAGCAACGTCCGCAATGCACGAGAGGGCATGGTTGCTGGGATTTGTTACAAATTTATGCCCGGAAAAAAAGACGAATTTACCTTGCGCGCGCATGTGACTGGGATAGAATTCATTCATGTTAGTCCTCACATAGATTTGTCAGTGATGGATAGATCATGCTTACGAGGGGTTGCATATATTAATAAACTAAGTGCCACCAAGGGCTAACCAAAGTATCTAGAGTGAGTGTGAAGTGGTTTCCACATAATGTACAAAAATGGCAGAAGTCAAGTGGATGGTGATCCTGCAGGTGTTTGTAATGCACAGTAGTGAGTGAAAATTCTGGAAATGCTAAACAAGTACCGTCACAACTTACTTTTTTCCATGACATAACAATATTACATCAAAAAAGCTATTTTGGTACAAATAATACGAAACAGTTTTGCGTTGTTCAATTTTTCAGACCTGTTCTTGCAACTGAAACTTTCATTTTGTTAATGCATTCTTTTGGCACAATACACAGCTTCTGTTGGCTAGTTCTGCATGGGGCTAGTCCATAAAAAATAAAACAAATGATTTTCAGAATGGTGTAGTTTTGTTTTGGTCAGTGACAAATGTATTTAAAGTTATATTTTATCATAAAATACTGTTCCCCAGACTTTATATGGATGGACTTTTTCATTTTGTATGGGTGTATATGGTAGAACTTTTTTCCCACATGTCCTCCTCACTTCAGTTTGACCATGGAGCTAGTATCACGTAGGTCCATGGTTCCACAGGTAAACAAACAGAGCTAGTGTTCCCAATTATGTTAATGTATTTTTAATACACCAAGTGATGTGCTGGTAACATTTAGTTCATTTTTGTCTCGCCAGCATAAGCTGTTGGTGAGATTAAGCACTCACTTTCCCAACGTCCACCAGTCCTTTCATCTGTCTACAAAAAAACTTCAGAGTAGCATTATTTCATGAACTACACTGGATAGGGCTTTCATACTTGGGTAAATGATTGATAGTGATGGTCATTACAGATTTGTACCATCACTGCCATACTTCATTGGTTACATTATGCTTGAATGAGCATTGTAGAAAAACTTCGGAGTGGCATTATTTCACTAACTGCACTAGGTAGGGCTTTCATACTTGGGTAAATGATCGATAGTGATGGTCACTACAGATGTGTATCATCATTGTCACACTTCGTTGGTTACATCATGCTTGAATAAGCATTGTAGAGATACTTCAGAGTGGCTTGAATTATGCTGGCAAGACATTCATGCCCCCTGGGCTTGGCTCAAGTTATTTACAATGTGCTGAGTCAATGTGCCAGTCTTGATCAGATTTTTTTTTTCAATTATCTTCATTATGTGAAAGAAATTGCATCATCTAGTGAGTCATAACTGAGAAGTATATCAAAATTGATGCATGTCATACACGCTCCAAGCTCCAAAATTAATTTAGCCTTTGGGGTGGCTTTGCCCACTTCGTCTGGGTTGCACGCACAAGGGCAACGAGCAGAATGGTTGTCATCATCTTCTTGTCAATGGGAACCCATTCATACTGACCGCCAAAGTCAATGTCCACTGAAAATACTGGTGGACAGTGAATTTGGCGGTCAGTTAGTCCCAAGGGACCTCCCCACGCTTTGTAAGCTTGCGGCTAACAGCAAGCTTACAAAGTGTGGGGAGGTCCCTTCGGGCTAGCGGTCAGTATGAACCTTGGAGGAATCATTCCTCCAAGGTATGAATGGGTTGGTATCGACCAGAATATCATGACAAGAATTCTGCTGGTTTCCCCTGTGGTTGCATCAGCATTCTAAGTAAGAGAGTGCCCTATGAAGTTGAGCGACTAGCAGAAATTCATGCATGAGTGATATTAAACCGAAATGTGAAATCAACTTGATTTGATTTGCTGTTCACAAATGATCAATGCAAACCTGTTTTCAGTTGAGTCGGGTTACTATAGCTCAGGTGCAAGGCCTAATTTATAGGTCCTTGCTCAGTGCAAGCAATGATCTGCAGGCCAAAGTCCAGAGAACCACCCTACTATGGCTTGGGTATATCTGTAACACGATTTTAACCGCTCTGTTGGCTCAGGCTTAGCCCCAAAGAACCTCCCCACGCTCTGTAAGCTTGCGGGTAGCTTACAGAGCGTGGGGAGGTCCCTTGGGGCTAGCTCAGGCTAAGCCAACACAACAGAGCGTGGTGGTGATCCCTCGAGGCGGGGCTAGTACTAGCCCCGGGGAACTATACCTTCCTCGGACTGTTGGCCTCCTGGAGGTCAATAGACTGTAAGAGGAAGGTAGTTCCCTGACCTGGGGTTCAAGCCTACCACCTTGGAGTTACACCTTTCACACTTGTGTGTGACTGGACTCAGTCTTGAGTTGAGCCTTGAGGGCAGAAGTGAGTGCAGGGTTTCAATGCTGAAAACCGGACCGTATTCCAAAAAACGGCCCTAAATCGTTTCAAAATGAGTTTCTTAGCCAGATGTTCAGATAAATGTCCAAAGAAAATGTTGCTATGAAGATTCCGATTTGTTACTGCTTCTTTTTCATAATAATACTAGTAAAACTCACGTTGGTGTTGCTCTGCAGGACAACTTTGTGGGTTACTTGACTGCAGCGCCCTCTTTAGTCGATTTCGTGAGAGAAAAGCTAGGCTGGTTCCCGACATAGAGATAATCGGCGGGGTGTGGAGCAGGGAACCAGCCAAGAGAAAAGCGTATTAGCCATAAAAATGCGCCCTCTTGGGGCAGCAACATCTAGCTGATGCCGCTTCAGCATTCAAACTACTTACAGACCTAAATCAGTAATAATAATAATAATAATAATAATAATAATAATAATAATAATAATAACAATAATAATAATAACAATAATAATAATAATAATGAGAAGAAGAAGAAGAAGAAGAAGAAGAAGAAGAAGAAGAAGAAGAAGAAGAAGAAGAAGAAGAAGAAGAAGAAGAAGAAGAAGAAGAAGAAGAAGAAGAAGAAGAAGAAGAAGAAGAAGAAGAAGAAGAAGAAGAAGAAGAAGAAGAAGAAGAAGAAGAAGAAGAAGAATATAGTTTATTCAATCTCCGCGAACGGTGAAAGTAAAATACGGAGGCCTATAAAACGTACATCGAAATGGCATCAATACATCACTGATCACACAATGGCTAAGTATGTACATATAATGAGAAATAATAAGACACATATATATACCAATATGATTATATATATATATATATATATATATATATATATCCTATATTTATAATTTCACCAAATTAAAATACTTCAGATATGAAAGTGTAGGCTATATACATATACGGATCAACTGATCGACACCCCTACCAACAGTACTAAAAAGCTTTGGTCAGTAACATGGCCAGGTGATGACTGTCACTTTACGGTGTATTATCGTCATCCCTACACTGAACATATTTCAATGAGTCAACGATGCCATCACACTGCCAAGTAGGGCGCTGTTTACTTAAGTTGAAACTGAAAGAGTGTTGGGAGAAGGGAAAGATGTCTAAAGGAGGCAGTCCGTAACGTACAATTTTGTCAACCTGGTCCTCCTTAAAGAGGCAACCCCTACTGTTTTCCAAACATGAGCTTTAAGTCGAAACATGGATAGCCTAGCTTTCGATATTCTTGAAGTTACATGGACGGCCGAATCCAGGTCCTGTCTGAAAATAACGCCTAATGTTTCAATTTCTGTCACGTAACAAAGATCAGCACCTCCTAAGTGCCATTTCGGCTCCTTAACAAAATTTACCTGACCAGCAACCATACACATTTCCTTTTTAAAATTGAAGACAAAAAGCCACGTATTTGCAAAGGAGTAACATGTCAATAAGAGACTGTACCCGAGGGGCCGCAGACGCAAATAAAGTTACATCATCGGCATACACAAAGGAGTTATGAATAATGCACCCAATTTTTAAACCAGCAGAAGAATAGCTCCGCTCACAGAGCAGCTCATCAATAAAAATGTTTAATAATTTTGGAGACAGTAAACTGCCTTGCCTGGTGCCGACAGTAACAGGAAAAGAAAAACTCATATTGTTTTTCCATTTAATTGAAGCCATCATGTTTCTGTACCAGGTAAATAAGTCCAGTGAATTGAAGGAATGCGGTCCCACAGCTTAAAGGGGTACTGCGGTGATAATTTACAATTTTTGAGTTGTTTCATACAATAAATGTGAACCAATATCAGAAAATGCAAACTTTATTCCCAATTGGATAAGCAGATATCAAAGTTTCTTAGATATGTAAATGAGGGGTTGTGATGTCACCTGGACCAACTGCTACAGCTAATGCAATGACAGCAAAGTAAAACTTTGACAAAAACATGGAAACCTGACCAAGTACACATATTCCACCTTTACTATGGATAAAGCAGTGTGTATAGATATAATCAAAAAGACCATGGTGCCAAATGCTGTCGAAACCTTTTGTTGCGTCTAGACTACAGACAAAGACGGGAGAACCCAAAGAATTAAAGTATCTGAGTACATCATGCGAATATGAACACCCAAAAGCTGGACCTCTGTTTTGTCTGAAGCCGAATTGCACATCACACACACATCATCATTTGGCAGGAAACACAACTCGATTAGTTTGGCATGAATAGAACTCAAGGTGATCGGCCGATAGCTGTCATGAATATTGCAAGAAAGAAAGAAAGAAAGAAAGAAAGAGAAAGAAAGAAAGAAAGAAAGAAGAAAGAAAGGAAGGAGGAAAGAAAGAAAGAAAGAAAGAAAGAAAGAAAGAAAGAAAGAAAGAAAGAAAGAAAGAAAAACAATATGTCTGTTTCTTGTCAGGAAAAATTGTACAAAGATAAGAAAAAATCTTATTCTACATTATTATATTTGAACGACAAGCATCGCAAAAGGCATGTACTTATTGTAGGCTAACTTGTACAAAAACAAATCATTGTACATTCACTAAGCTCATCATATCAGTATGGTACAGGAATAAATAGGTGTCATACAAAACAAAAGATATAAATATAGGCTACATAATTACATCACATGTAAGATACAACATTGTCCATGACTACAGCACTTGACACCGGCTGTCAAATCCTGTTTACGCACTAGTGGTTCAAAATAAGCATTAACACAGTTATATAATGACATTGAGTGATTATACCAGTTGTAAGATGATCATGTACTTGGCTTTATTGATAGAGCATTTGAGGAAAGGTTCGACCGGATGGGTCATCAAGACCAACACAGACATATTGTTTTTCTATGAATTCTTTCTTTCTTTCTTTTTTTTTTGCTTCTTTCTTTCTTCCTTTATTATGTCTGTGTGCCAACACAGACATACTGTTTTTCTACGAATTCTTTCTTTCTTTCTTTCTTTACTGGCAAATTTGTCCGGCATTTCATTTGAAAAGTATTATACGTAGAAACTCCAAACTTGGCACAATTATACCTCTATGGAAGAAGTCAGGCCTTTTTATAATGAGAGGTCATGCTTTTCAAAATTATGCAAATGAGGGCTAATTAAAGTTTTAAATCTTCAATATAGTATACAGTCCATTCCACCTAACTTGAGCTCTGGGGGCCGTCTCATTAGTTGTGACCACAGTGCTGGTGGGCCAAACAGCCTATCACTAACCTCTTTGCCCTGCCACTCAACCCACCTGCTATAATCAGTGGTGTTTGTAAACAGGTTCACATGGGTGCTGCTGTAGACATTTATATGGGTTTTATTTTCACTTTTGTAGCGTCAAATAATAAGATTTTTTACAAAATTATCCGGCTAAAGGGACATCATTTTACTGTGGAGTTGGCCCTGCTATGTGTCTGCCACCCCACCAAACACACATGACCAGTGACAGTGAATGATTGGTATCAAATGACCCGCTTATTCCAAAGTCCTGGCAAGTGTAACCAGATCAAAATAAACCCTACCCTTTCCTCTTAAGTTTATGTGTATTTTATTACCCCCAATAGATTTCACTCATAATCTAGAGCCTTTATCAACATTGTAAGACCTTTGGGATATTTTTACAGGAGTGTCACATCTCAATTGAACTGCAAACAAGCCATAATCCTGGTATATATTTTACAAGATGTGACATCAATATGACCCTTTGAAAATGCGGCATGCCTTGACTCATTCAGGACAGAAGTCTTCATTTACTGTCAGTAAAATTTGCATCAAAGGGATATACTGAGTATTCTTATCTTTTAAATTAGGGGGTTCTGATTTAAGATTTCTGACAATCATAATAGAATATAATATCTGCTCATGATTTGTGATATTCTGACCTTTTTTATTTGTTTCACACATTGTATTAGCAATGCAAATTTGAAAGAATTAGCAAAGAGCATATCCTTTGGGTTCATCACTGAATGAGTTAATTTTGTCATAAACACATTGGCTGCATTGATTGAATAGCTATGTCTGTTTGGTTATTTAATTATAAGTTAATGTTTTCTTTCTGGAAACCAGTCAGTTCAGTGGCTCTTAGAAAAAAAACATTTTGCGCTACATTATTTATATACAGTTACACAGTCCAGGAAATGCTCAAGATCCCTATTCATGCATTCTATCATGTCTGTGTGCCAACACAGACTTACTGTTCTTTCTTTCTTTCTTTCTTTCTTTCTTTCTTTCTTTCTTTCTATCATACCAGCAAATTTGTCCGACACTTTTCTCGGACACTACTATACATAGAAAGTCCAAACTTGGCATGATTGTACCTCCATACGAGGAGTTTGACTGTTTTATACAGAGAAATGAAGATGTTTAAAATTATGCAAATTAGGGGCATTTGAAATTTGTAATCTTGAATATCTTCAACAGTATAATAGAGATGTCATTCCAACTTCTACGGGGGGGGGGGTTGTTGACCATTGGCACCTAATCACCTAATGAGTTAAAAATAAAAGTTGTAGCAATTTAAATTGCTAAATAGCACCATTAGAAATTTTAAATCTTGAATAACTTCAAAGCTATAATAGATACAGATGTCATTCCAACTTCTACTCCTGTTTTATGGAATAGTTGTACTTTGCCATACCAATATGCTTTGAAGACACACACACTGATTTGCTATGCAGCAAATCATCTTTCCTAGTTTCTTTCTTTTTTTCTTTCTTTCTTTACAGGCAAAATTGTCCGACATTTCATTTAAAAAGTATTATACGTAGAAACTCCAAAAATGGCACAATTATACTTGTATAGATGAAGTCTCGCCTTTTTATAGTGAGAGGTCATGCTTTTCAAAGTTATGCAAATGAGCGCTAATTAAAGTTTTAAATCTTCAATATCTTATTTACTATAGTAGATGTGGTTCTCAGTGCATTGGAGTTCGATCATAGCAAGGCAAAGGTCATCTGAAAATGTGAAGGTCATGTCAAGGTCAAAAGTCATGTCAAGATCTAAGGTCAGTTTTAGGTCAAAATGCCATTTTAAAGGTCAAGGACCACTTCAGGTAGAGGTCATCTCAAGGTCAAAGGCCACTTTCGATGGTGGCTCTCTTCTACTCATAACTTGGTCAATTTTTATCCAATTTTGATCATGTTGGGCTCAAATTGTAGCTATTGTAACACTGCACATTTTTGAAGTCTCGCCTTTTCATAACGAGAGGTCATGCTTTTCAAAATTATGCAAGTAGATATAGTTCCGAGTGTATAGGTGTTCGATCATAGCAAGGCAAAGGTCATCTCAAATGTCAAGGTCAAAGGCCAATTTTAGGTCAAAATGTCATTTTAAAGGTCAATTTTCACTTGAGGTACAGGTCATCTCAAGGTCAAAGGTCATTCAAGGTCAAAGGCCACTTTGGATGGTGGCTTTCTTCTAGCCATAACTTGGTTAATTTTTATCCAATTTGATCATGTTGGGCTCAAATTGTAGCTATTGCAACACTGCACATTTTGTAAATTACATGTAACCTCTAAAGGTCAAAGGTCAATGTCATCTGGACCTTTGAAAGTTTCACCCAGCCATAACTCGGCCAATTTCCATCCAATTCTAATCATGTTGTATTTAAATTGTGGGTATTGTAACATTGTAGGCCTACATTTTTGTAATTTACTTGTGATCTGTAAAGGTTAAAAGTCAAAATTCAAGGTCATTTGGACTTTGAAATTTTCATCCAGCCATAAGCTTAATGGAATGTGAAGTACTAAAGAACAAAGGTTGTACCATTTAATATTTACAACTTTTGAAGGCACACAGACAGATTTACTTTGAAGCAAATCTTCTAGTTATTCCTTAAGTTGTACATAATGTCTTGATGCATATAGGTAGGTAGTGTGTTGTGAGTAGTTCGTGATATATATGGCTACAACATAGACCTACTCCGTACGGAAGATGTCAATAAAGTTAATTCAAAATTCCGGAAATGGTCACCGTCAAGCCCTGGCATTAGTAATTTCATTTCTTCAGCTTCTGTTAATGTTAGTTGTCAGGTTATACTACTCCATTCTGCTCAGCCAAGGAGGAAGAAAACTAGTTCTCTTCCTCCATGGTTCAACAGAATGTTTGTGGGTGTATTACATTTCTCACAACATGGTATGGTAGGTGTGTTGCATCCTCTGACTGTGAATCCTGGCAAAAGATGCAAGTTCTATTTTCTACTTGTATTCTGCTGTATCGTCGGTCATGGACACTGATTCGAAGTCTGGTGAAGTTCGATCTTTTGCCTTTAGAATAATTCAAATTTAGATATTCTTCTCTTTTTAAACCTAGTTTTAAATTTACAATGGGTTCTGAAGACTAGAACTCCTGTTTACACCTTGAATACAGGAAAGCCACTGTCTATCATGGGTGGAGCATAGTTTTGCAAAAAGTTGCTTAATTTACGTTCACGAATGCGGCTACTTTCAAAATTTTGCCAGCAGGAGAGCATGCCAAAGTTATTGAATAAGTTCCGGACAAATTTTAGCCAACAAAAGTCATTTGTGATTAACATGGATGGTTTTCTTTCAGACAACAGAAGACAAGGCTGTAATAATCTTGAGAATACAAGCTAGCCCAGTATTTTTACACGGTGACAGAGTGCACACACACACACACACACACACACACACATATATATATGTATATATATACACATATATATACATATATATATATACATATACATATGTATATATATATATATATATATATATATATATATATATATATATATATATATATATATATATATATATATTATGCATTCAAACTTTGTCATAAAATTGTTCTAGTTGAGACATTGTAAATAATATGGTGCCCCAACTTCACAAGGAGGTGACAATGGGTTGACCGAGGGATTCAATCAATTTCATGGCGACGTCTGTGACTATATTTCCGTTTATTATACACTATTTCATTTAAAGAGGACTTTTTGTGATTATTTTTTTCAGTTTGTTCGCGGTAGAATTCTTGCTAGTTTAAATTCAATAGCAAGATAGCAGTAGTTTTTAACTATATCAATTTGTACTCGTACCTCCTCGTTGCTCTGACCTCCCTTGTTAAAGATCGTGATTTTTTGTTTTATTTAAATTGACTTTCAATTTCCATTTGTCACAGTAAGTTTGCAGTTTATGTTGAGCTGTTTGGAGGCTATCACTTGAATCTTACAGCAATACCAAATCATCTGCATACATGTATTTAGAGGGTGCCATGAGTCATCAAAGATTTTGAGTGGGTCATGCAAGAAGAGGTTGAGCAGACTTGGGCTTAAGACACCGTCTTGTTTTACCCGACATTTGAAGAAATTCTTTCAGTAATACCATGTTGAGTTTTTAATGCATATGAAACGTCTGCATACGTACTCCTGATCAATTAATGAAAGGAAGTTACCACCTATATAACGTCATCGATTACATCGTTACAGTTTATGAAAGAGTGCTCATCTGCACACGGTATCGACCGCAGACTTGAAGTCAAACATATATCAAGATCTTTTCTTGGAAGTTTGTTCATATATTTGTCAATTGTAGTTTTAAGAGAATATGTTCAAAGTTCTGCCATGGGATCTAAGACCTAGCTGATTCGTTGAAAACACATGATATCCTTTACAGAAGTTGGTAAGCCTATTGTTGAGGATGTGAGGATGTTGCACACAAGTTTACATAAATGGAGACAGCAATGCCCCTGTAATTGTCCGGGCAGTAGGGGTAAACCTTTTTTTTTTTTTTTTGTTTTTGTTTTGCAAGTTGCCTATTGGCAACCAGGATATTTTATCAAGTTGCCACCCAAACTCCCTGCAGTTACCTACTTTCTCTGACGTGAATAATTCATCAAATAATTGTATATTGAGTAACACAGCACTTGGTAATTTCACAACGAGCATTGTTTCTGTACAATTGATTTACCTTTTTATGATAAATAGATTTACAGATTATATGTATTCTACGGCTACTTCGGTATAATTCTTATGTGAAAAGTATATGAATGCCACCAGATATTTGAGATTCCTGTTCTGGCTCATTTAGTGGTACAAGTACAGCACACTGATTAAGCGGAAAATAAAATGTTGCCCCTTGGGCAACCAGGGAATCATCTTAAGTTGCCACAACAAATTTTAAGTTGTCTGAGGCAAAAAGACACCCTTTTAATAATTTTGACCCCTGGGGCAGTATGCACGGGTGTCAGCAAGTTTATACTCCAGATACTGGGTAAAGTTCGGGAGGTTATTATCTTATTGAATAGTTTGGTGATGACGGAGAAGTACGCGCATTTTGCCCTTTTTTAATCATCTCCTTTTCAATTCCATCCAATCCTACAGACTTGTTATTTTTCATTTTAGAGACATCTATCATTACCTCCTTCTGCGTAATTCAGAAATTTAGGTTATTTTCATTCTCCGAAAAAAATGTCGTAAATTCAGAGTCTGAGTAATTTCCAGGTTGATTCCACAGTTCAAAGAACTGTTTCAGTCACTGACTTGGACTTACAGGATTACTTGCATTTTTTCTTGCTTTGTTTTGTTTTCTTTTTCTTTTTTTTTGTTTGTTTGTTTGTTTGTTTTTTGTTTTGTTTGTTTGTTTTTTTTTTGTTTTGTTTATTTTTTTCGTTTCATTTTCAGTTAATTCTTTGTGAATATTCCAGGAAAGTTTAAGATTTTTGTGTGTGTGTGTGTGTGGTATATCTTTTTCTTTCTGCTTATTAGATTTTTTTTCTTCTTTTTGTATTGTTTTTCCCCCTTTCTGTACGTGGAGAGTAGGATAACATCATAAAGGTCAGAATGGAGTTGTGAGCCCATTTTCTTCAGGTGTTTTGTACAATTTTCTACAGCTTAGGTCAAACCACTTTTTATGTTTTGTCTCCTTTTTCTTGTACAATTGGGAGGCCGACACTTTATAATTATGGTAATTTCTGTTGCAGACTGAAATATGTCATTCAGATTTGTTACGTGATCATTGATGTTTGCGTTATAACTGAGGAAGGAATTTAGACTATTAATTTTCTCTATTATATTGTGGGAGAGTAAAGCATTATGAAATTTACTTGCGTCATCTTTCTTCCATATGAATGTTTGTGTATTTGGACCTGGCCGCAGCTTTTCTGATATGATGCGAGTGCCCGTAGTTAAGCTGGTTGATATCATACAGTGGATAGACCGATGGGTAAGGTTGCGCGCGCGCAACTATAAATTTATCCCTCAATGGCTGTTGTGCAAACATATAGTCTATGATGTTAGGTCCTCAGCCTAGGTGAACCTGTGTGATTGAAATGTGTGGTAACCGCTAGTGTCACCATGGAGGAATATAATAAATTTTATTCTTCCATGGTGTCACCTAAACAACTATCATTGACGATTTCCTAACGCCCAAGGTCCCCATAATAATAATATAGTCGTAGTAGAAGTAGTAGTGGTAGTAGTAGTAGTAGTAGTAGTAGTAGTAGTAGTAGTAGTAGTAGTAGTAGTAGTAGTAGTAGTAGTATCATTTTCTTGACGTTAATTCAGTCTTGCTAGACTTATTCATCATACGTAAAGAGCATATATGTATATAACATAAGGCGTGAATAAGAAAACAAAAATTCAGCATGTTGCTACAAGAACCTCTTAAACTAAAGGTGAAGATACGATATAGAGCAAGGAAGGGGTCTGGCCGTGTAGATTCACACATAATACAGCATAGAACTCATATGTACAATTTAGGTAGCTCACTGGGAGTCAAAAGTAGCTCACTGGGAGTCAAAAGTAATGTCCGGAAGCTTAACTACGTGGGATCCAATTTGTTGCAGCACTCGTGGAGAGCTCGAGATTGTCCGAAGGCAAGTAAGACCTTGTTACATTTGGTGTTCTTTAGTGCAGCAAAATTGTCGTAATCTGCAAAGGAGCCGAATTCATAATGGTAAGTTCTGGCCACACTGAACAAATGCGTCTTTTCATATTTGTGTTTTTTGCACGTTAGGAGGAAATGTTTTCATCCTCAGCACATACTATCCTATACACTTCAGTCAAATCTTTCATTTACTGGGATGATAGGTCGAAGCATGGACCTACTAGAAGGTCCATGGTCGAAGTAATAATAATAATAATAATAATAATAATAATGATAATGATAATGATAATGATAATGATAATGATAATGATAATGATAATGATAATGATAATAATAATAATAATAATAATAATAATAATAATAATAATAATAATAATAATAATAATAATATAGTTTATTCAACCTCCGCGAATGGAGAAAGTGTAGAATTCTTTACCTTTAATAATATACTGCTCGAACATTTTGTTCTTAAAAGTTTATTTGAAGCAACGAGTTATTCAATACAAGAATGGACATACAATACGGTATCATAGGTCCATGATAGACAGGCCAACACCCATTAAGATTTCGCATACTAGAGTACACCAGTTTTCTTGCCCGAATTCATAGATCCGGCAATGTATTACATGCATACTTCACTACATTATTTTCTGTTAATCTTAAAATATGGAGCCAATTGTTTATCATCCTAAATTGATGACATAAAGGTATAGGGAAACGCTCAGTACCAGTGTAACACTGGAATATTTTTTTTCATTGTTTGGTTTTATTTTGTTTGGTTTTGTTTTTAATTTTTTATTTTTGTCTTTTGCTTTTGTTGTTGTTTTTGTTTTGATAATTGAAGACGTAATTGTCCCCACCATCATCATCACTGACTATTATTTCATCATGATATGCAGTTGATTCTTGCTCATCCAAGACTTTTTTTTGGGGGGGGGGGGCGGCAACGTGGCACATACACACTTAATGGTTGTTGATAATGTTCCGTGCCGATTGAGAACCTGCACCATTTGAGAATAATCTACAATCGGCGCAGCGCCATCTAGGAATTCCCAAGCGGCGCGCCCAAGTGAGGATCAGCACACGAAGACGCGGTGACGTTAACACGAGATACTATATCCTTGGCAGTGAATGACAAATTGACATGCCGACTTATTTTATTCTTCGAGTTTAACGTATCATACATGCACATGTGTACATGAATATTAGTACACGTCTAACTTGAAATGGTCATTCGGATTTATTTTTTGTCAATATTTTAGGTTTCTTAGATATTCTCATATGGGCCAGAACCAAATGAGGATTTTTATATATTCTTTTTAGCATTTTTGTCGGAGGTATTCCCAATTGGTCTTTACCCAAATGAGAATTGAATTTCTTACTTAGAGAGGGACCAAGTAAGGATTATTGTTATTATTTATTTTATTTTTTTTATTTTTGTTTTTTTGTCATTTTAATAGTCTGGTACGGTAAAGTCGGTATTTTACATTGAGAAAATCCATGATGTATTAGGCCTACCAGCCTAACCAGGTGTTTTTTTTTTTGTTTTTTTTTAAACTAGGCTATTATGGCAGTTCAAAAATGTTTTTATGTCCTGACAGTCATATCTAAGTTACAGAGAATAAAAATAAGTCGGCATGTCATTCACTGCCAAGGTTATACTTATAGTATCTCGTGTGAACTTCACCGCTTCTTCGTGTGCTGATTCTCATTTGGGCGCGCCGCTTGGGAATTCCTGGATGGCGCTGCGCCGATTGAGGATTATTCTCAAACGGCGCAGGTTCTCTATCGGCCCGGAACAATAACACAGCGTCATCACATACCCCAGTGTTTGCAATTGAAATATATGGTACTGCATGGTGGGGTAGTGGAAGTTCTGGAAAGAGGGCAAAGTTTTATCCACTGAAAAATACCTCTATATTGACAATGCATACACACAGGGCATTAATATCATCATAATGCTGCTAATAGCTATGGCATGACTCCACTCGCTAATAATTGTTTCTGTAATCCTCATTGTAACTGCTTTAACAGTTTTCCCATGTTACAACTCGGTGTAATGATACAACTGGATGATTCTTTTTCATAACACTTGATTTTGCAATTGCATAGAATTAAGCATATCATCAACAGCGATGGAAGATTTTTCATTAAATAAAACAGGTTTTAGAATTAAGCATATCATCAACAGCCATGGAAGATTTTTCATTAAATAAAACAGGTTTTGGTCTTACTCTAAAAAGTTGAACTGTTTTGTTTGCTGAAACACCACTGGTAATTAAAGATTGGTCCCGAAATTGGTGGGTTTCGGTTAGCTTTCTTGGTTTGGTGCTTTTTAAACCAAAGGGATTCAGTTTTAATCAAATTACACTTTAAATCATCATAATCAAGACTCATTTTATATTCATATATCAAGATAAAGCAAAATTAAACCCAAAAATTGGTGGGTTTTTGGGATTTTCAGATGGTTTTTAGTAGGTTTCCGTATTTAGTGTGACCCACACGTGATCCCCAACTGGAAGTTTCACCACTTGTGCTCTGCATGTTAAAATTTAAGGTACCTCTGTGATTCTTCAATGAATTCACAGGTTATGAAAAGTAGTACTGGATGTAGTTCTTTTTGATGGAGCAGGAAAGTACCACCTGCCCAAAGCAAACAATTTCCATCACCTGCAACATGAAAGATGACTCCCATCTTTTTTTTGCAGCATCGATGGTTTACCTGGTGCAATTTGATATAAAAAAAAATTCTTGCCTTTACACGCAGATACAATGAAGAACTCTGGTTGGATCTTTTCCAGTACTTGTATTTTGCACCGTTTTACATGCTTTTTACAATTAAGTGTCATTTGAAGAACAGTATATGTGATTAACATATTTACATGCTTGCTTCAAAACATTAATGTACACGGGGTATATCATCCTATTTCACCGTATTTTGCTGCAGTTACTTCGAAGCTGACCTGGGGCCGTATTCACAAAGAGTTTAATCTTAGGGTTACATGTAATTTCAGTGGCGTTTTATCCTTTGCAAATTTTGGATAGTAAAACAAGATATTACAGAGAGAAGGTGTTTAATTTTTGTGAAACAAGAAATGAGGCAGTTTTTATGCACATTCATTTTGTGATAATCTTTATCAGCACCCTCAAAATAGCACTGAAACATGCTCATACCATTCACCCCAAACAATATCTTGTCATTGTATTACACAGCTGACATTTAACACATAGTATTGACTGGAGTCATTTGTATAAAAGTTGAAGTAGTTCGCCATGTCCAAAAGGCGAAAATACATTAAAGTGTTGACAACAAGGACGAAAAGTTGAAAACAATGTGAAACAAGAGGGCTGTGTGAACAGCCCGTGCCTCAGCTGATCTTGACATTCATCACACTTGCAGCTCTATGAACTTGGGAAAGGATCAAGGACACCATGTTCGGAGTAAGTCTGACCTTTATAGAAGAACACTTACATGTGCAACATCAAAGTTCAAGTAGTTCTCAAGTTATAATGAAGAGTAAAATTCATGTATGTTGCACTGTGACCATGCAAACGAGGTCAAGGTCATTCATGTACTGTCTCAGCATGACCTTCATACAGAATAATTAACATGTGTAGCTAACTCAAAACAGATCTCAGGTGATCAAGTAGAGATTTTTGAAAAAAAATCATAAAAAAATCCAAATTCTTTGGAACATGACCATTGGAACAAACCTGGTACACACCCACCCAAGGTACATTCCCACCAAGTTTGAAGTAAATCTGGATGATGGTTTTGGAGAGAGGTTGAAAATGTAAATTAGCATTAGAATGCCCATTGACTTACATGGTAATCAATAGGAAAGGTGCATTTACCGCAAAGGAGCCGAATTGAAAAAATCATTAAAAATCAGGAATCCACAGCATTCCCACACAGTGAACAACTTTGTTTGGCCCTTCCATTAGGAACATGTCCACCACGTGTAAGCTTAATCTGAGAGAGGGTTCTGGAGAAGATGTCGAAAATAGCTATAACACACAAAAATTCACAAAAAATTAGAAAAAAACTGCAGCGCCACCTGGTGACCAAATTAACAACAAGGAGTCCCTAGATGTCTTCCTGTGTGATATCAAAGCAATTGGGTAAGCAGTTTCGGAGAAGAATATTTTTTAAGATTTGTCCAAAAAAAAAGAACCAAAAAATTCATTAAAAATCCAAAAATCACTGGAGCATGACCATGTGAACAAAATTGGTAGAAACCCACCCAAGGTACATTGCCACCAAGTTTGAAGTTAATCTGGATGACGGTTTTGGAGAAGAAGTCAAAAATGTGAATTAGCATTAGAATGCCCATTGACTTCCAGAGTAATCAATAGGAAAGCTGCATTGACCGACAAGTACCCGAATTGAAAAAATCGTTAAAAATCAGGAATCTGCAGCATTCCCACATCGTGAACAACTTTGTTTGACCCTTCTACAAGGAACATATCCACCATGTTTCAGCTTAATCTCAGTGATGGTTCTGGAGAAGAAGTCGAAAATAGCTATAACACACAAAAATTCATAAAAAATTTGTAAAAAAACTGCAGCGCCACCTGGTGAACAAATTAAGAACTAGGAGTCCCTGGGAGTGTTCCTGTGTGATATCAAAGCAATTGGGTGAGCGGTTTCGGAGAAGATTTTTTAAGATTTACCCAAAAAAGAACAAAAAAATTCATTAAAAATCCAAAAATCACTGGACCGTGACCATTTGAACAAACTTGGTAGAGACCCACCCAAGGCAGATCTTCACCAAGTTTGAAGTGAATCTGGCTGACGGTTTTTGAGAAGAAGTCGGAAATGTGAATTGTGGACGATGGACGGACGGACGGACGACAGACCCTCAAAAAACCTCAGCTGACTGACAAGTCAGCTGAGGTAAAAACCAGTATTCAGAGATTGGATTACATTGTACCCTCAACACTCACATTGTTTTAGTTGGGAAAGGTGCCATAATTTGCACCAAAACTTTATGAAGCTGTGATGAATCCCTCTACAGATATATCGTGGTAACATTGGCCACTTGTACGCCAATCAGACAGCCTTCAAATAAATGCTTCAAAAGTTTCAGAACAAGTTAAAAATAGCATGGGAAAGCTATTTTTTATATAAACCTTGTCCATTATAATGTGCATCTCTGATAAGAAATTTGGCGAAACTGTGATGGATCCTTGTCAAGATATCATGGTAACATCATCCCCTTGTGCACACTCAGGCGGTCTTGAAATAAATACTTCACAGGGACCTGGTCCATCAGAAAATTGCATCTCTGACAAAAATTTGGAAAAGCTGTGGTCAGGATTTTCTTAGCGTCACTCAGATGGCCTTCAAATAAATACATTAAAAGTTTCAGGAAAATCTGTAAAATAATCAGAGGAAGCTGGTTTTCTATAGGAACCTGATCCATCATAAGGTTCTTCTGTGACAAAAACTTGGTAAAGTTACGGTGAATATCTTTTCTGAGATATTACGGTAACGTCGTCCCCTTGTGAGCCATTCAGACAGCCTTGAAATAAACACATTAAAATTTTCATAAAAAGTTTGAAAACAACAAGAGGACGCTGGTTTTTCAATAGGAACTTGGTCCATTATAAGGTGCATCTCTGATAAAAATTTTGTACAGCTGGGGCGAATATTTTTTGAGACATGGCAGTATCAACAAGACAGACAGACAGATGGATAATGCAGGGGACGACAATACCCTCTGGTACTTTATTTGCCCAGGGTAATAATCACACACAACACACTGATGCAATAAACCATAAAAATTTATTTTCAAAAAATCTTTGTACACAAATACATTGGATAAAGGGAATTTGAACCTCTTCAGTTCTGGCACCAGACCAACGACAAAGCAATCAGTGGCAAGTCCAAGCAGCAGACTATTCAATTGACTTTTAACCCTTTCCCCACAGATTAAAACAGAGTCTAGAGTGTCTCTGTGTACAGTGTCAGTAAGAAATTTGTCAACCTTGGCATGCTGTGGTGACATATTTTCTGTGCGATCGAAGTTCCCCGTAATTTTTCAAGAACCACAAGCATTTGGTTAAAATATTGATTCAAAGTAGATGGATGGCTTGCGACTGACTGGTGTCTCAGGGAAAGGGTTAACAGTATTCAACGGTTAATGGAGATCTCACCAAATACAGAAACATTCAAACTCATACATAATGGGTTCTATGTTCAACTATTTCTTCATAGACATGTACCAATAGGAATATTATTATTTCTTTCCTTTTTAAGCCGATACTAACAACATACACTGCCTGACTGGTAACACTCTCTGGAGTTCCAGTCTATCACTGGAGAGTATTTGCTACACACTACAGAATACCTATTTGACAATAAATCTATTTAATTTTTATGAATTCTACTCCCCCTTCCCCAGCCAAAAAATAATATCGAATGTTGCGGTAGTAATATGTATGTAAGTCAGCCACACACTTGAGTTGTCACAGTGGCATCAGAGTGCCACCCATGAAAATACTGAAGTAAATGACCATAAAACTATTTGATCTGGACTTTGTATCCCCACATTATCTACAAACTTCTGACATTTCTTGGATGAAACCAACTGATTTGAATGGAACACCACAGCAACCACCCAACTGTGTCTTCTTGCAATCAAGTGCGCTATTTGTATTTCAGCATCACCAGCTATTTTAATCATAAGGTAATTGTTGAATTATGTGGCATTCAGACTCAAGTAATGTTGGCATCATCTTCACACCAATATTTACCAACTCACTTTTTCCTTGGTATCTCATCACAGAGTATTCTTTTCCACGAGCTGTAATGCCCTAAACATTAGCAGGCATCACATACTTGTAGAAATGGCCCACAGTGTCTTGCCTTACATTTTAACCTATACTCACCTGAAAAAAAAGACTTTTTAATTTCTGTACCTTTGGTAGGGTTGCTTAGTCTTGAAAATGTCTGAACAAACAGCTGGGACTCTGTCACTTGCTCTGTGCAGCTGTTTTTCAACAGAAGTCTCACACATACACTTCCATGTTGTATTTACGTCTAATGTACACCTACCCACATTAACCCTTTTAGTGCTAAGTATGAGAAATCAACAGCTTTCCTTGTTGGGTGTAATACACGAAAAGCTGTTGACGAGGACCATTCTCTTCTCTCCAACTACAGGTGAGCTGGCACGCAAATTACAGGTCTTTTTACCAGGAATTTGAACCTGGGATGAATTTAATTCAAAAAAAGCAAGACATTTGTTGTAATTAGCACTGAATGAGTTGACCTACCACAGCAGTAAAAACTTTGTACTGCATGACAAGTCATGTTACAGAAAGCCATAGACTTGAGACTAGACTCCGAACTTCAAAGAAAGCAGTTCTGACAATGAGCTATACTCTTTTTAAAGCTGTATAAATATGCTGGAAAGTCAAGGACTGGCATTATAATTATAGCAAAGGTAGCTTTATTTCTTAACTGTGGGCAGACATGCTGTCACAGAGAAACCGCCTACAGTGATCAAGCACCGTGGTATTTCCATTAGGCGTCCTGCTCCCTTTGGAAACTTGCATAATGTCCAACATACATTCAGACCCATGTTTGAATATTACACCATCATTTTTGTAAAATTCACGGTCAAAATTGAGAATATTTCAGTTATTTGAAGTATTTTGGTGTTCATAGAAATGGTTAAGACCAGGGCACCAAAAAGGAGATAATATGATAGATAATGTGGCTTTGATGCAAATATAATACTTTGCTTCTCTTAAAGAACTGGTAAAATGTGAATTGTATATTTGGATTATGCAACGATCAAGGCTGGACTTTTTAAGAGGACTGCAGCGGTGAACACGTCATGTACATTTTCACTGTGTGCCTCTGTTCACTTGTGATGCTAGCAACAACAATGCTAACCCTTTATCTCACCTCACTCTGGCACTGCAGCCAGATGCCCCCATGGACATAGGCTTACACTTCCTTGTGTTAAAAGTTTGCTTGTCATTCAACAGTTACGCATAATCTGGTCTACTTTGTGGCCTGCCCTCTAGTGACGTAAAATGAAAGCACAGTACTTGCAAACAGGCATATCCTTTTTCTTAGATTTGTTTGGGATGCCACAGCTACTGAGTCCAATTAGTGGACCATGCCCTAGATTGTAAATTTGTCTCCAAATGTTTTGTTTGGGTCGGTAAATTTATGGGACCTTGGTAGTCTCCCGATTTTGCACAGTGTAAAGGAGACTGCAGAATGTCACCCAGCTATAACTGTTTTATATTCTCCAATGTGAAAATTCCATAGCATCTGAATTATTACATTTGCGCTCCGAGTTCATTCGACAGATTCTTAAAAGGGCAACCTGTTTCAGCTTGTTATCTTATAAGCCTTTGGTATTTAACAAAATGAACATTTCAACAAGAGATAATATATAATTTGTCCTACGTTCAAGCGCAGAGCGGGAATTATCAAACAATTTTCATCTGTGTCCTGCTTTTAACTGAGTGACACATATAAGTCATGATCTACAATATACAATGAAGAACGATATATGCCCAACCAGTTAATATATTTGAATGTATGCAAATTAGTCCTCACAATCTAGAAGACTACATTTGACTCTAATACTCATTTGCTCTGGGAAATCTCTTTGGGTCTAACTACACAAACACGCAGGATTTGTGTGTTAGATGTGCAAATTAGCCTTCTGGACCCCACACAACCGATATATTGGCTTTAAAACCACCAAGTGTCACAATGTTAAGACCCAGCGAATTAACATGAATCTTGCTTGTAAAGCACGATTATACTTTTGTTTTGTGGATGCCAACATTTAATTTTAGCCAGAGGAGATCACTATTCATCAAGAGATTTCTGGGAGAACAAATGGTACAAATATATTCCTGACAACTGTCAGTGGTCAAGGCCTCATGCTGAACCCCCTTCAGACCGGATGGATCCACTCAGTGTAAATGGCAGAAGGGTCCATTCTTTAGATCTGAAGGGGGGATTTCTGCTGCTAGTTCTGGGAACACTTGGGGGGGAAATGAACACATATAACATTTACATTGAGCGGACAAGTCCCTCAGTCCCCTGCAGACAAGTCCCCTCATCGTCTGCAGACAAGTCTCCGCAGTTCTCTGTGGACTGGTCCCCTCTTGTCCCCTACTTGCGGCTATAAGTATATAAATAACATTCTTTGTACAATATGAACAATGAGTAACAAGGCCATTTGGCCAGATGCCAGCCATGTGCCCCTTCTGTCATACAAAATAATGTCAGGTGAAAGCTTCCCTTCTTGTTCCAGCATGTGTGTGAAAGTTGCATTTCTTAAAGCCTGCAGCTTCCAAAACAGAGCTGGATTTACTGACATTTTTAATGGTACTCTTCTTAACAATGCGTGCACTTCTACCTATATCTCCTACCACACTGCTGCTGATGCAGTCGCGTACTGGTGTTTTAACCGTGTGCCAAAACTTCTGTTCAGATCTTAATCATAATAAATCCACATCCGATGTCGTACAACTTACAGAAGACTCGATACAATTAAGTCTTTTGTGTTTTTATCCTGGCAAATTATCAGCAACACTGGGTGATTGCGCAAGATCCTCTGCACCATTGTTGCAACCTTACCCATCTAGTTATTGTTGACAGGCAAGATCCGTTACCATAAACTAGACAGCAAAACTATGTACATATCTGGGGCAGACCCATGGTTTGACATCCTGAGCCCATGCGTCTCGACTTTCAGTGTTACAATATCGTGAGCGCTGTCATAATGTGGCAGATAAGCTGTTACATTATAAAAACTACTTCTCGTCATCATCCAAGCACAAAAAATTCCTGCCATTGCCACACTCCAAATCCTAGGAACTGGTTGGTGTACATAGTTGCAACGAAGAAATTTTGAGTGCGTGCACTTCTTTATGCTGGTTGATCCTCATTGTGGTCATGGTTTTTTGCCTCCACCTCTCACCAGTCTTCATAAATAATGATGTACTGGGTACATGTAATTTGCCTGTGTGGGTGACAAATGATGTGCCTCAGCAGTGACTGTGAAGTTTGCTTTGGCTAGAATATGTGTAACCAAGTGAAATGTGTGGACAACTGTATGAACATGCAAATCTGTTCCAACACATTGAAATAATTTGCACATTCCACAGTTACGTGTCCAAGTGTAACACATTTTACACTGACGGGTATGTAAGTGTGACACATTACCAGGTTACATTGATGTGTATCCAGCTGTAACATGTTACAAAGCTACAAACCAGAACACATGTAGCCAACCATAACATGTCACAGTCAGATACACATGTAACAAAGCATGTAACTATGACGAATATGTTTGACCACCAGAAACACGTGGCCAAGTTACGCAGATGCAACCAAGTAGGTTGAAATGACAAAGCCAGGATTCAAATCTCAAACAGACAGTTATAATATAGACGACAAACTTGGCAACAATTCAGCACCCATAAGGAGACCATCATTATATATTCTAATGAGAGGAGATTCCAAGTTAGATTTGGAAAATTCATTTATTTAAAGATTTTTTTCTGTTCATTTATTAAAAGCTTCAACACCATGAAGCAAAGTCTTGCAATCTCTGCATATTTATTTACTTACACAAGTTTGACAGGAATTAAGAATTACTGAAAATAGAAATAAAATAAAAACTATTTAAATCTAAATACAAATCCCATGAAAATTATTTATGAAAAATAAAAATTTTCACAGGAATACTTCCAGACACCTAGCTCATCTCAATTTAAAATAAATAAATAATGGTCCATTGTAAAACATAAATTGGCCCAGGAGTTCCAAGTTTCGAGTTGCTTAGCAACCAACGGACACTTGGTTAACATGAATCACTTGTGACGAATAAGTGTACAGAATTTCTTCATCGACAAAACTGTAATTATTTCGCTCTTTTCAAGATATAACGGATGATCTTCCAATTTTTATCCTGCATATCAATTACAAAGGCGTCACTCTGCCTAACCAAGCA
Source organism: Hermodice carunculata (assembly GCA_964020975.1). Classification (NCBI taxonomy): domain Eukaryota; kingdom Metazoa; phylum Annelida; class Polychaeta; order Eunicida; family Amphinomidae; genus Hermodice; species Hermodice carunculata. The sequence continues at coordinate 31,970,553 of OZ026623.1, forward strand.
CCTTGTGCTTTCAGACCTTCATTTTGATACATTAACTTGAGACAAATTTGGTTTCCCAGTTACCACATTTAGCTTACTTCCTGATAAAGTTCTGTACATGGACCTTCAAACCTTAAGCTTGGACAGCGATGAAATAATGTTGATCGGTACCGTATCAATCTAGAACAGGTAACTGGTATGCAGAATTGTGCATATTCTGGGACTATGAAAACAAAGACTGGTAAAAAGGACTGACAGAAGTCTGTTGGGAGACTGGCACTTACACCACTATGGTGGTCATACTTGATCAATCTCAAGTCAACCAGACAGGCCAGGGCTGCCATATGGTATAGCTTCCACTGCAGGGAGCATTCATTATTTTGATGCTTCCCTGAAATACATGTGTTCGAAGATTTTTCCTGCTCATAGCCAGTGGAGTTGAGAACTTAACCTTCAGATTAATTTAATCCTGGGAAATTTTTGTTCTTGTTGGTAAATTTACTCTAAAATTAGGTAACTCTGGTACCACCAACATGAATTGATAATTTCCTTACAGTATGTTTGTAAGTACCTGTAAAGTATAAAGTTCTCTGCAGAACAAATAAGCAAAGCACCAGAGTTACCAAGGTAACGAATTCTGTGTCATGTGATCTGAATGTGCTTTTCTGCCCGCAGAAATACACAAATAACTATGCTTTCTGATTTTTGTGCTACAGGGATATTTCATTACCTGACAGCAGAAACACACAAACGGGTTTGATTTTTTATTTTCTTATCATAGGAATTTTTAGTTATGCGAAGGGAAAAATTCAAAAGCAAGGAAATTAAGATTGTTTCCATGAATGATATGGGCAGAAGACTACAAATACAATGTTAGTTTCCAGAAACAAAACCATTCTAATTTTTTTCATTTTATTTATTTATTTTTTGGGGGGAGGGGGAGGAGATACTCTGGCTGTCCAAACAGGAAAAATCTCCTTCATACAAGATCCACACACTATCCATATGGCAGTCTGTCCTACCAAAGATCTCTTCTGCACATGAAGTTCATTTGGTTTTCCCTCACAGCTATCTGCTCAGACTATGCGAGCGCTCACGCTTCTCGTTTTTTGACTCTCCTCTCAGTTCCTGGGGAAGTTTCTTGAAGAAATTGTGTTTAAGGGCTTCCTCCAATGTGTACCGATGGGCTGGGTCGTACTCTAACATCCTCTCCACCAACTCGAACAACTGGCGATGTTCATCCATGTCCTGAGCGAGATAGCGCTGAAACAAAGATATGGAAACAACATCTAAAACTGTGATGAGTACGCTGCATTCAGGACCTAATGCTAATGAAATCGCACAAAATTAATTTTTTTCTTCTGAAACAAGAAAATACCATTAAATACCTGTTACAAATGTTGTTTGCTTCTTTCTTTGTCATTAACTCTTTCGGTGCTGAGCGTGACTTAAGTCAAACTACTTGATAAAAAACTGGTCTGTATTACAAACAGGGTGCTCGATTCATATACCTTGTAAAAAGACCTTCCATTCAAGTACCAACATGCCAGTGTGTTATACTGAATATAAAAGTCCAGGTCAACAAGTTTCCCGGGCATGCTTTGGGCGCAGTGCAACCAAAGTGTGCCCAGGAATGCTGTTGACTCAGTCTTAAATTTAGCACTGAAAGAGTTAAAAACATCCCATAAATAAGCAGCTCTCCGCGTTACACTCAACACAATGTGCCTACAATGCCTACAGCAAAGCTATTGACCTTATCCACACACAATTACCCCTTTCCCCATTCAAATCGCCCCAAAGCACCCACACTACTTTGTGATTTGCCTCAATCTTTTCATGTAAAATTCTCTTCAGCACAAAACATTTTTGCTGACAATTGTAAATGACACATCAACAGCTTTCCTTGGGGCAGGTTAGGTGCAATTCGCCCAACCCGTGCCAAGGAAAGCTGTTGACTCAATCTTATGCTAACCAGGACAAGGTGACACAGGTATCAGTCAGTTATACAATGTACCAAGATTCATCTCAACTAAATTGTAGTGTATGTATGTATATATATATGTATATATATATATATATATATATATATATATATATATATATATATATATATATATATGTATATATATATATGTATATATATACATATATACACACACAATTATGATGAAAGCACGAATCAATCAGTTCATTCCATGCCAATGTTCCAGTGTGTGAACACTCCCTTTGTATTTACAGCAAAAACAAACCCCCAGAATTTAATGACTTCAATAACATATATACAAAATTGTCATGATCAGAATATGAAGATTAAAAGCATTCACAATCTTGGATGTGGTCAGACTGTTATTGGTCAGCAACAGACAGATGCACGCAAACCGCACTAACTATTAGTATTAACACAAGCCTGGCAACCAGAAAAAGCAGAGAAGTGGTCAAATTTGAAATTACCCACACAGAAGAAAACCAATATAAGCTTAAGTAGGCGTATCATTTTTATTCACAAAACACTCTTCGTGACTTTTCGTTTGAGCAACTACAAAGCAAACTAGTCGTACATACATGCAATGGCTTGCAATTCTCCCGAACGTATCTTCCAGCTGAACTCCTCTCGTCCCAATTGAGATGGCCATGGTAGAAATACTTGGTTTTTCTTCAAAAAGACAACACAGGAGGCAATTACATGCATTGCAACTCATGCTGATTAGAGATGGTTGTCAACCAGGCAAGGCGAGGCAACAAGGTGTCTGTAGTCATGGTAACCAAAGCAAACATTCTGTATCCATGGGAGCCAAAGCCAGTTGGTAAGAGTTGTACCTATTCACAGCATATCAACTGTGACATGTTGTATGCAGTCGAAATTTCCCAGCTTGCACAATTTCCAGTTAGAAAAAGTGCAAATTTTGACCTTCACTGATATGCCTCCCCCTTGAAAATTTCACCAGTTTCTCTTAGTCTTATAAGGTACTTTGTGCCTTATTTGAATAATTTCTGTCTTGACTTCAAAGGTGATGCAGGATTATAAGCACATATTTGCCACATGAAGTACTCTGCAAAAATCTGTTCACATTGGTTTGAAATATCATGGTAACAAACATGACTGGAGGTTTTCAAATGACTGAAGTATTTGAAATGTCATGGTAACAAACATGACTGGATATTTGAAATGTTGTGGTAACAAACATAACTGGATATTTCAAACGTCATGGTAACAAACATGACTATATTTGAAATGTCATGGTTACAAACATGACTGGGGGATTTGCACAGCATGTCACCGCTATAGTCACCGTGCGGTTCAATGGAACTAAGTTAAATCTAATTACATTAGCTCAGCCTTATGATGCACTTTTGTGCCAAATTTGAACAAAATTTGCCTGTGCACCAATTTTGATAAAAGCTTGTTGACAATGATTCCCTTTACCCTCAAATGGGGGTAGTGTACCCCTTCAAGACAAAACATGTCCCATGAAACAAATCTGAAGGCTGTGCAGTGTGAATAATTTAGATCTATGGAATCAGTGATCTCATATTCCCATAATATTGAAACTGAAGGGCTCAATGGAGCATAACTGTTGAATCCAATGTTTCTTCCTCCCCAAATGGAGCACATTTTCCCCAAACAAGCAGTATTAGTTAATTTACATGCTTGTGTACAATGTGATTTGAGAACTGCAACATGCCCTTACCGGCAAGTGCAAAGGATATTAACCCATTCTTTGCTGAGCCCTGCGACAGGACACTCTGATACAAAATGCATCAGGTAAAATAATCCATCTTCTTGCACTGACTGACTTGCGCTAGGTCTTGTTTTACTTACCAAATACATATATGGAAAGAAAACAATTTCAAACGCTGCCTCAAAAAGCTGAATGACATGGTCACCTTGTCAATCAGAGACATAATGTCCATCACATGCAAGAGCACAGTCCTGCTGTATGCAGCAATGGACAAGTCACTCGTCAATATTTTAGACAGACTTGCGTAGTTTTCCAAAAGTCCCTGAAGCAACCCACATCAGGTTGATAGGCATTGGACGATTCTGCCTCCCGGCACCCACTTGCCTCGTCACATTCGCTCAGTTAACTTATATGTTATGTTGCTGTAGATCTGGCTGTATTTTGTGATAACCACACCACAACCCAAAAAAGTAGGTCACAGACACCAATAAAATATCAGGTGCTCAACTTCAATATGAAATGTACCACCATGATGCAAGGACTCTTTTGAGGAACGAGTGGACATAACATCAAGCCCTCTTATGACTTGATGAATACTCATCACTAAACATGTCAAAGTGACCGGAAATCTAATTGGGTCACCTAAGCCTCCAGACGTACTCTTGTACCAAATTTGAGCAAAACCTGTCCAGGCATTTTTGCGAGATTCCAGTCTCAATCATGGATGACAGCACAGATGGCCCCCAAATGCTATGCGTCCCCTCTTTGGGGAGGCATAAGAATACTGGCTTTGCCCTGCAGAATGATAAAGTTAGCCTCCGTCAATGTGTGCAATGGTTAGCTTGAACAAAGACCCATGCTGTGTTTGGAGGTCACATGATATGCTAATGTCATAAACTTCACTTCCATGTGAAATGTTTAAAAATCACTTCAATATTTAGTTTGCAATTTGATCCCCCCAAAAAGAAGACATCAGCAAATCTTGGAACAACCAATCACCTGGATCAACAAGGTAGAGGGCAGGCACATGAAAGTTCAACAGAACAGCCTTGGGGAGGAAGACAGAACAGCCCCATCTGCATGCAGGGCCCTGCTCCTGCATACTTACATAGAGGGGGCGACAAGTCTCTCGGACATAGCGGCCAGCGGGACTGTTAGGGTCCCACTCTAAACGCCCATGCCAGAAGTAACCAATTCTTTTCGGGCAGAGAAAGGAGAAGAAAAATCAGAAGTTACGCAGCGGATATGGATATTGTTAGGATCAAAGAGCAGGATCTTTGGCGGAATCAGTGACACAAATCATATACAATGGAAAGTGTATTTAAATATTCACTGCTCGTTATTTCTTCCTGGCATAATGACTTGCACGATTTCAAAATACTTTGAGGCCACAATATTAAAACTCATAACACCATACAACTAAAAAAAAAAAAAAAAAATCAATATCAAGCTACTCATCAATGCAGTTGTTGAGGGTTGTAACCAGATCATAATTAAGTATTACTTCACAAATATGAAAGCTTCATTCCATTTACAGGAAAACCTAATTATAATGACCCTCAGATAGCTGGCGCATCAACATAATAACACAAGTTTTGAGAGAATTGAAGTCAAATTCCCTTGCTAGTTGACTCGCACTTAACAGACATATCTAGATATCTGACAAATTTTTCAAGGAAAAAATGGTGTGACTGTCTTCACCATACAAATCATTAGTATTTATACTTTACCTCAGCATATTGCAAGAAAACATGTATCTGATTTTTAGCTGTACATACATCATGAAAATCACAACTGTTTCTGTTTTCAGTTCTTTTCCATTGTGATTCCTGGATGAATGTTTTAAACTGATCTCCTCCAGCTTGAGAAACACCAAAGTACCACGATCACCAATTCACTTTTGACACACACAAACAACACTAAAGCGGTATGTTTCAGAGTAAGTGCTTGGTCCCATTTCACTAAATTTAAAATACAGTACAAATAACCCTGGTGGTTACGTTCCTCTTTATTACAGAGTCTGAATTTTTTTTTTTTTTTTTGTTTGATACAAAGAGAAACTTAACAAACCTAATTCGGTAAGCCAATGTACCGTTTGAACACTATCAAGTCCGATATTCTAAGAGCAAAGTCCTATTCCGTACCATGGGGACCTGTATAAGATGTATGCGAACATATGTTTGGGATTAAGCATATTATAAAACAAACATTAAGGTTGCAGCTTACTTGGATTTCTTAGCCATTCTGTATGGTATAGAACCCAAGATTCTCTCCATCATAGCAAGGTGCTCCTGGTTGTCATGTGTCTAAAACAAAAACAAAAAAACATAGATACAGACATGGCAATCTCTACATTAAGGCTCTTAAGTCTCTTTACAGAGACCATTCCCATATTACAACCAACTGTAAACTTGCCTTTTTTGTTTATTTTTTAGTCAGTATCCAGTATTCCATATTAAGACACCTCCTTCAAAATGTCAACATTTTTTTTTTTTTAGTTCTGAAGTCTTCAAAGAGTAACTGCACCACCTAGTATGTCACATGCTATAATGACCCTGGCCTAGCTGCTGGGACAGCTGGGGGGGGGGGGGGCACTGACAAAGGAGAGAATAAGCGGTAAAATAATCTGAACCATGATGTGGCCCTTGCATATCTAATCTCTTTCACATGAGTGTACAGTTGTAATGGTTAGTCTCCTTTGGCCTTCACTCCCTCCTTTCCCAGTGCCCCCAAGCTGTCCCAGCAGCTAGGCCAGGGTCATTACGCCACGTGGGTTACCAGGTGGTGCAGTGGCCTATTTAAACAAGTTCTCATACAGTATGGGATAACCTTAAAGCATCCAAACCACTGTTATTCTGATTCATAAGGGAGCACACAATTTTTCATATTTTGGGCTGGTGGGGAAGGCTACCTACAAGATTTTAAAATTTTGATCCCTTAAAAGCCAAGAGTATAAATCCTTCTATTTTCACTTTAATCTCAGCAGCTGACTGGCAGAAATTGGCTTAAGCTGCATAATCAACTGGTAAGACTGACAATCCAACAGTGGCTGTAGGAGTTTTAACCCGTAAAGTGCTGATTTGAGATTGCGTCAACAGCTTTCCTTGGGACACTTTGCGCGCATTGCACACAGTGTCCCCAGGAAAAAAGCTGTTGACTAAGACTACTTTGTGCTTTAGACTAAGCTTGCTGGTATTTCAATGGAAGGTATCTTCATGACGAATTTGAATATTTTAACCGCTATATGAAAATGAATCTGACAGTGACTAGCACTTTAAGGGTTAAAAACAAAAAAGATCTTAAATCATGGCCACAAAGGTTGCCATGGTTACTGGCTGTACCTGGAAGAGTGTGTATCCAGTGTAGAGTTCAAACATGATGCATCCCACGCTCCACACATCACAGGGCTGCGACCATCCCAGCTCTGAAAGGTAAACTGCTCATCAATACACTGTGCATTGACAGGTACGTACATTTTTTAAAACGGGGTGATAGTCCATTTATAGGGCCGAAGAAATTGCTCAGTTTTTTAATAGAAGAATGTTCTGTCGTGCCCACATAAATGCACAGATTCCCGGTGGCAACATACTGGATTATTACCAACTTATTATTACAGTGTTGTTGCTACTTTCTACAAATAAAAAAATCAATGTATCTATCCTCATGAAATAATTATGAAGTTTCTTCATTTTCTTTTTTTCTCCAGTTCCATCTTAAGAGGCCATACAATAGTAAAACTAACCACGTGTACAATATTGCAAGCCAAGAATGAGGCTGTCCTGGCTGGCGGTATTCTTCACTTGGTTGGTTTTATTTTTATCCAGTTATTATATAGCTGTATTGTAAAAATGATTAAAACAGATAATGAATAAATATAACAGTTTTCACTTCTGAAAACAATTGAAATTCACAAGTGCACTACTTTCAAAGTAGTACCTAAGCTCTACCAGGATGATATGGATTTCCACCAGGGTGATATGGATCAGGTTACCATCCAGTCTATATTTTCCTTTTCTATGACTGATACAGCTATAATTATTACTACACAAATAATAGATATTGTTACAAGGATAAATATTGGACAATGATACTACAGCAGACTATGTCTTCAGGGGCCACCTTTTCTTGTTACTTTACCAAGCAATTTTCAGATTTATATATGTACCTGGAAATAACAGTTGCTTTGAGAATGTACAACTTGGCCCCTATGGGTGGTTTCACAAGATATACATGTACTATTACTTGGCCCCCATGTATGGTTTCAAAAGGCATACTATAACTTGACCCCTCAGGTAGGCTGCCAAAGCATATTAACTTGGCCCCTCAGGGGTCTCTCGAGGCATACTATAACTCCCCCCCCCCCCCCCCCGTGGTCTCTCAAGGCATACTGTAACTCCCCCGTGGTCTCCCAAGGGATACTATAAATTAGCCCCCCCCCAATGGTTACCCAAGGCATACTATAACTAAGCCCCCAGGGATGGTCTCCCAAGGCATACTATACCTTGCCCCCCCCCTCCCCCCCCCCCCAAAGATCTGGCACTCACCTAGGATAACCTCTGGTGCTCTGTAATGCCGTGTTGACACTATTGTGCTGTGGTGTTCATGGTCGAACGTGGCTGAGCCAAAGTCAATCAACCGAATATCTGTTCTTTTAACTTTTCTATAATCGCGTTTCTGTCAGAAAAAATGTGCACGTTAACAATCAGAAAGCATAAATAAAATGTGGACAGTGCTCTACATGCAAGAATTTAAACAAATGCTGAATTTCCACGACAAGACTTTGAGAGTCTTAAAAAAAGTGTGTTTTTTTCAGAATTTCAAAGTGTACTGGATTATTAAATGCTTTTGCTTATATTCTGAACATATATCAAACTTCTTTTCTATCAGCCCTTTTCACTTAAAACCTTTACACAGAAGTTAACAGCTACTGAATTCGCTACCACTATATGAACATATCCGAACAATATGATATAAACTTCCAACAAAAATCTTTAATCTTATTCTGGAATCAATTGCCAAAACAAACTTTTACCACCATGGGGATTTTCACGTGCCATATTCATTACAGCCTGCATAGCATTATAAAGCACAACATTTACATTTCAACTTCTTAAAATGCATATTACTGTATGTAACAGCACTAATAACCATGCCAAAATTTCAGCTAGACTTTCTATTACCTTCAGATAAAAGTTTCCTTTGTGGTATATGCAGTGAAACCTCACTATAAAGACACTCAGATATCCGACATATTCAATATAATGACACAAATTTTCATGGGGAAAAGTTCATTTTCTTTGTTATTTGATTCATTTACCTGACATATTCAGTTATCGAACACTTTTTTTAAGGAAACTGATGGTGTCATTATAATGAGTTTTCACTGTAGTGTCAAATGAGCTATATTTAGCTATTCATAATTAGCCAGTGAACAATTCCATTGCAACAATTTTAACCCTTTTCCCTTCACTTAACACTGAGCCAACAACTTTCCTTGGCACCTGTGCCAAGGAAAGCTGTTTACCTGGGGCATCTTAGTGCATGTTATACCTCTCATGTACGTTTCTCCTTCAAATTGTTTTTCATTACTGTTGAAATAAGTCAAAAACATTGAACCAGACGACATTTGACCACAAGTGGGCCCCTCTTAGTTTTTTATGATTATTGGATTTTTGGCCCTTTTTAAAGGGATTACTGGACGTCTTTTTTTTTTAATCTAAAATTAAAAGATTGCTAAAATTCCAAAATATTTTTTAGATTTCTTGCAATTTTATAAAAAACTGTGGATGTTTTTATGTCACAACTTTCGGATTATTGGATTTTCAGGCCCCCTACCCCCCTAACAGGGCCCCACAAGCCAGGTTTGATCCGGGAAAGGGTTGATGAAGGCAGACTGGTACAACAGTTTCTATTACTGATAGGACACAAAAGCTGCTTACATGCAACCGTTTACAGCGACATAAGAAAGTGACAACATGTTAATTCAGAAAGGTAACATAAAACTAACATTCCTCGAGTTCCACTGTTTCTCTTGACAGGTTGTACAACTGTTTTCATTTTTCCATCATTTTCAAAACCTTTCACACTAAGCGTGGGATTTTGATTTGGAAACTATCCTGACAAAAGATAGGATTAAATTCATTGAATTGTATTCTATGTGATCTTTCGAGTTTGCTGAAAGTTTTGCCACATAACATGAACAAATCTTGTGCAAATAGTCACAAACTGGATTCATATTGGTGCAAAATACAACCAGTCAGGTACAGAGAAGTATTTCTGACCAGACCTAAATACATTTGGGGCTTTTTCAAGAAAGTTTGTTTCTAAATTATTAAACCAATTTGTTGGTATGTTGTGTTCCAGCGTGGCATAATATGTATGGTTGCTTGTTTCAATTTTTTTTTGTTTCAATTTTTTTTTTTTTTGTGTAATACGGACACCAGAGTATGAATCCTTCCTTGTTTGTTCTCCAAGACATTTAAATAATGATACTGAAAAAAAAAAGTTCAGCCCTTGTTTTACGTGACAGCAATATTCAGGCAAAACATCTGTACATACATACAGTGGTCCCTGTCTTGAGAGACCACAATTTGGTCATCTCTAGGGGTGGTGGTTGAAGACAGATTTCACTGTCATTGCTTTATTGTCAACCCTGCCAAGCACTATAAAATTAATTAATTAATTAATTAATTAATTAATATATTTATTCATTTATTTATCATTTTGGGGGTGGTGGTGGTAGCAGTGGAGGGATGTGATGATTTTCTATTTGGTGGCAGTGGTGGGATGTTATCTATTTACGTCTGTAAATCAATCTCTTGTTTTCAATGGATTGTTGACAATACAACTCCTTCTTAATGCACGATGCCTTAATGTGCCTGCTTAAACCTCTGACAAATACACACTAGTATGTAAAGAGTATAATGTTCTCAGCAGCAGGAAAAAAGAAGCAGCAGAAACTGATGCATTCCACAAGTTTCAGTTCACACATAGACTCCTTGAGTTTTTCATGCCACATACAAGAACATGGTAATGTGTACTAGTACAACTCTGAAAGGCTAGCAAGAATGTGGGATGGTGCAATTTTGAAATTTAAGCTGGTTACTCGAGCAGGGTAAACCTGGTTTATCATAAGATGCATCTTTGACAAAAATTTGGTAAAGCTGTGGTCAGTATTTTTGGAGATATCATGGTAACATTGTCAGGGTTGACCCCATACATTAAACGTTTCACAAAAAGTTTAAAAATAATCAGAGGAAGCTGCTTTTCAATAGGAATGGTCCATCATAAGGTCCTGTGACAAAAATTTGGTACATCTACGGTGAACATTTTTTGAGATATCGCGGTAACGTCAACAAGACGGATGGATGACAAAGGGGACGACAATACCCTCCAACACTTAATGTGCCGAGGGTAAAAATGGTTCTTGTCCAGCAATTCTTTTTTTTTTTTGTTTTTTTGTTTTTTTAAATGTACAAAAGTTGATTGAAAGCTACATCAGTATTAGCACCCCAAACCAAAGACGGCCTTAAAAACAAATTTTATGAATTGACTATCTTCAAACGTTTTTGAATTGCCCATTATCTCTTTGGACAAATTCTGTTACTCAGGAGGTTATTTTAACACCCCAATGTCCCAGTGAACTGCTATCACTCACTGAGAACATAGGCCCAGATGATGAATTCGCAAACACCATTTTTTCCACAATGAAAGGTGAGCTACCACAAATATACCAATCACTGACTCCGACAGCAAACAGTCTGCAGCACAAGCAACTTGAACACACTCAATGCGGTAAGCAACACACAACCAGGCATTCTTGAGATGCCAAGACTTGAATTTCAGCTTACCAGCATCACGGTGCCTACCTTCTTGGCATTATATATAACCTCAAAATCAGAGTCCACAAAGAGGATGTTCTCTGGTTTCAAGTCTGTGTGAGTTAGTTGGTTTTCATGGAGAACTGGAACACACAATCAATATAATTTTTATTTTTAAATATCAGGTTTATTCAGTCACAGAAATAGTTTGATTGAAATAAATTTACATAAATTTAATTCTTATACAGCTACCTTCAAAACTTCACGGCTGTGATTTTGTTTCAGTACAGCCTGTTTAAAATCATCACAATGTTCTCTTCAGCATTTCAAATAAGATCAAAGTATATTAATTGGCAGCAATTATGATGCCTAAGATTTAAATTTGTATGACAATGAAGTCAGACAGACAAAAAGGTTTATAAATGCTTTTATCATACTTAATTGTAACAGAGGAAGCTCAGTCACGATTCTCGCACAATATGGTAATTTACAAAGTAACTTTCAACTGCAGTTGTACGCAGAACACCTATAATTGCTTATATACATAAATGCTAAGGAAATTTAATTGAAATGAGGTCCAATGGTAGACCAAAATTTGAAACATTTTTGCCAAATTAATTGGCAAATCATCATAAAATGTTCATAATTTTCCAGTATTTCAGAACTTCTGTGCCAAAAAGATGGGGTGGGGGTCCTTAAGAGTGCAGGGGCGCTTAACAAGGATATCCCTTTTAAGTGCCCCTGCCCTCATAGGCGCCCCCCCCCCATATTTTTTCTGACACAAAAGTTCTGAAATATTCAATATATATATATATATATATATATATATATATATATATATATATATATATATATATATATATATATATTCTATGATGGCATACTAGTTCATATAGCTAAAATATTCCATATTTGCATCTAAAATTGGAGCTTATTTTTATGAAATTTACTAAAAACCCCAGGTGCTTACAAGGAATAATATGGTAATATATACATGAACTACTAAACTGGTGTGTTCCCACCTCCTGCATGAGGCTCCCTGGGACGATGCAGGTAAAAGTAATGCAGGACTGGGAGGATGGGACTGGAGGTAAGAGAAAGTGAGGGAAACACAAGTTATTGTTTACTCACATTTTACAGCCTTTATGAGCTGCCATGATATGTGTCGAACCTGGTCCATCGGATAAGGCTGGTAGTGATTGTCCTTCTGTAAGCATATAAAAAAGGGACCTGTAGCTAGATACCACTGGCAGTTCCCTAGGTCTACTGGAGCATTACAGAAGCATTACATGTACTGTTATATATCTCATAAAAGCCCCATTCACCAAATAGTAAATGGGTAACCTTTGCTCCAACTGCCATACCACGTGTGGCAGCAGAAATTGCTACTCAATGCAAAATCATCCCACCTTAAAACCCATGCTAAACCCTTTCCCACTCAAATCGCCCAAAGGCCCCCGGGTGTAAACTGTCATCTGCCTTATCATTTTTGCTAAAATTTTTGTGTTACTGAGAAACATTTTTACTGAGATTTGTATGGAAGACCATTCATGATGCCATGCCCTAGGTCAATAGCTTTCCTTGGCATGGGTGGAGTGCAATGAGTCCAACCGAGGAAAGCTGATGACTCAGTACTCTGACCAGGAAAGGGTTACGCATTTCCCCACTGAACTGAGACTGAGTAAACAGCTATCCGTAGGACCCCTTACACACCCCTTTGTGTCTAATCTGCCCTGGGGGAAAGCTGTGGATAAAGTGCATGTTATTCTGATGAAGCCCATCCACAATTCTCAAATTCATTCTCACTACTGTAAATTGCTTTATTATCGCATGTTTAAATTTTCACTGTAGATTAACTTCATTATTTTGGATCCCGGTTATATTCAAACAATGTTACAATACTATTTCACTGTGTTTTCATTTTCAGGATTTTGTACCATCAGAAAAATAAACAAAAATAAGAATACAGCAAAATTAATGCAATTTACAGTAACTAACAAAATTAATATCATAAAGTCATCAATGTAGACAACATTGTATCCCCTGCTGGTTTTAGCCAGTTTAAGCAGGAAACAGAATTTTTAACTCTTTCAGTACCAATCACTTCTAAAGTTGATCCACTTAAGTCAAACTGGTCTGAATTATCATTAGGATCTCAGATTATAATTCATTGTAAAAAGACCTTTCATTCAAGTACCAGCATGCCTGTAGTTCCAGAGAAAATATCCCAGGTCAACAGTTTTTAATGCGCGCCAAAAAAAGCTGTTGACTCAGTCCAAAATTTGGCACTGAAAGAGTTAATTTGGAAAGAGATGCATTCGGGACCCTGCATTTTGATTATTATGCCATTTCTGCTTGTTACAATCCTTGAAATAAGAGCAGACATTTTCAAGTTGGTATCTATTTATAACATTGATATGTGCGGTGTGTGGTACTCACCAGGAAATCGAATACACTGAGTCCCAACATGGTAAATGACAGACACATGTGGCCATGATAATCGAACCAATCCAGCATCCGAACGCATAAGCTGAAAGAACAAAACATCCCTAAATTATGCCAATGAAAGATGAGCAATGCAGAGCACTGGCGTGCATTCTTCCTGTTCTGACATCGGGTTACAACTCCACAAACCACACACAAAACATGTTTTCTGAAACTTCAATTAAAACAGTTTCACAAAGACCATCCAAAGGCGTTCAGCGGTGCAACTGGTCTACTGTCCCTTGTCCTCTTACATGAAATCTGAGAGAACAGGTTCATTCATTAACTTTTTTCACTGTGTAACTTAATAACTGTTCTGAGCCTAATGTATAAAATTATTGTGTTTTATGTCAGGGTCTCTTTGTATACATGTACAATTTTTCCCTTATAAATAGGTCATGGGTAAAATAAAGGGCTTTTGACTTTGACTTGAATTTTGATCATGTACCCTGCTTTTTTTTAGAGAAACATTGGATATTTTTTTTATAAAACAGAGAACTAGACCAAATGGTTGTTTTGATACTGTTTTCCAATACCACACAGTGCTTAGCAACAACACACGTGTACATGTTAATGTTAATAGCTAAATTAATTTAATTTAATACAGACTATTTCAGGTACAAATCTTCAAGAAACACAAACCACTAGAAACACAAATAACTCTCTCGCTGAGGGATTCAGGAATATTACACTTTTTGCTTTTTTTTTTCAGGGGGGGGATGGGGTATGTACTTTTCTTTTACTATAAGTTATTAAAAAGGCAGCAATTTAAAGCAACAAAATCTGACTGAATAGATCTTTTTAAACAATATTTAGTTAATACACAAACTTTTTTTTGGGAGGGGGCAGCTTTCACACAGGTAACCAAACGGACCTCACATGTGGACTGACACAAGAATTACATTTCAGATTTTGGCTTCAAGAGGGCAGCACCGCTTTTACCCAGCACAGCAAGTCAATCACAGAATTCTCCATGCCTCATCCAGAATACACATAGACTTTATTTATATGCTCATATACTGTTCTATAAGAAAATATGCAGCTTATGTACAGGCACAATAGTCTCAAATATCTTGATAAACTCATTTAATGTTCACATAATTCTTAGGTCATTACACTGTCTGTTCCCAGCCAGGAGGATATGATATGCCATCCATCAACCAATCAGTCCGTCTGTTTGGAAGCCATTTCAAGAGGTACGGGATCACCAAACTTTGTTCTAAAAATAGCAACTGCTCCTTGCCACATATCAGCCACTGACTCATATCAAGGGTGCATTCTTATCTGCTTCTGCGCAGAATAAAATTTTTCACCAAAACGTGAAAAAGATGTAACCACTTTACATGGTAGTTTGTTTTTAACACTTGTTTGGTGGATACAATATTTTAAACAAGGCAGACAATTTTTCTTTGTATAAAAATAGCATCATGAAGCCACGGGTCCATATGACCTGCCTGCACTGGGTTTGTTCTGCTGCACAGATATAGCATTCCAGCAGGATTGCTAAACGGTGGAATATTTGGCTGCCAGCCAGTCCTGAGGTCCAGTCATGGCATTTCTAACCTTGCTAAACATCCACCTGTTTCTGTTGGTCATTCTGAGATCTGGATGGAAGCCACCTTTGTCTCACTGATGACACATCATTAACCCTCGCACTGTCTAACCGGGCACAGCCACCAGTCCTGTGTGTAATCCCAATGAAGGAAATCATTTTATTGACTCCTGATGTAAAACTTTTCTGTGTATTTAATAGGAATTAATAAACACAAAAATACATATTCATAAAGCCTTTCATTCAAGTACAAAATTGGGTTTTTAAAATGTGATTTTGGAAGATTTTTTTGTTTCATAACTTCTTTTTCCTCTTTTTGGGGGGGGGGTGAGCAGGAGAGAGTCATTCAAACACTGCCGAGTTAACCCTTCCCCCTTATAATAAGACCCAAGTCAACAACTCTTCTTGACATATGGGTTAGGTGTTCAGCCCCCAACCCATATGTCAAAGAAACCTCTTCACCTGGGGCATGCTGTCCTGTTAAGCCTCATGTACAATTCTCATTTAAATTGTTTTCCATAACAATTAAAAATAGTCAAACATTTGACCTCCAGCCAGTTTTGGCCAGTTTAAGGGGTAAAGGATTAAAGGTTTCCATGGGCTCTCCTCAGCTCTTTGACATAAGCTCACGCTGTTGTCTGTATATCTCAAAACGAGACTACAAAAACACACCCACGTGAACTGTTAGTGTTATATGAGTGGTTTTTTTTTTTTTTTTTTTTTTTTTTGCTCAGTGTATTCCACATGACGTCATCTCAGAACACCAATGCTGGTTTTCAAACCACCAGCTCCCATGAAGGTGATCCAACATGGTACAGATGAGAAACTTCAGAACGGCTCCGATACTATTCCAGGAATTTATCTCCCAAGTTTTTTCTCTGCACACCAATAAATGTCAAATTTCACAAACAAATTTTTCCCTCATTCTACACACATCACAGAATGAACCGGTGATTGCAGGTATATGGGTGGGTGGGTATAGGTAAACTGCCACACTTTCCAGTAACTGCTAATATTTGTTTGGTGGAGGTGCATTGATACCTTTTCCTGTGTTTTTGTTTTTGTTTTTGCGAATTTTTTTTCTCTCCTACTTATGGGTTCTCCACAGGCCATTTTAGCCGAGTGGCTCAACCTGCTACAATTTTTACCTCCACCAAACTCCTTCCTCATTCATCAAGCAATTTCTCCAGAATTACTTTTTCCAAGTTATCTTTTAAGGACCTTACGTTATTCCAAAATTTATTTCAATGGAAAGAAATATTTTTGTTGCACAAAAAGTGCTCTAAAGTATTCTAACACCATGGTTTTTTCATCACCCTGAAAAAGATTTTGTGGTGGAGAATATTGCCATTTGAACTGCCACAAGATTATCAAGTTATCCTCTCATATCTCCAATATGGAAAGACATTTCAGTTTAACTCTTGTCAAAATGGACACAGAACCCAAAGTGTACATCACTCAGTGCATTGAGCCTACAGACACGTTCACCTATCTGCAAGACAGCTGGCCCATTTAGCCAGTTATTCAGGATCAAATGTTTGTACAGCAAAGCCACACATTATGAGCAAAATTCAAAACACACTCTCAAGTATTGTAGCCTGACAGATTATCCCTTTCAAATACTAACTGAATCAACAATACAAGTGGACTCCGTAGATCCACCACTTTGTCAGCCAACCAAGTAGTGACCCGACCAAGAAGTTTTCCTTGATCACGACTTTCCACCCCTCACTTCCACCTATGAAGAACTCTCTTCTCTTGAGACCTCACCAACTGGTGAAGCTGTGATTGATAAGATGGGCAGACAGTGCAAAAGATATTTTCATCCACACGGAGATCAGACACCACGCAGATACACAGCTATATCCAGCTGTATCTGGCAAAAGACACTGTAATGAATGCAATATGCTCAATCGCACACACTGTCAAGTCAGACCTGTGTTAAGTGGGCACTCTTTGGATCTCGTAAAGGTGCCCACTTAGCAGAGGTTTATTAACCCTTAAAGTGCTAATTATAGCTATATTTGTTTTCTCATTACCCTTAAACATATAATGGCTGAAAGATTCAAATTCCTCATGAAGATATCTTTTATTCAAATACCAACAAGCCTGGTCTAAAGCAAAAAGTAGTCTAAGTCAACAGCTTTCCTTGGGACACTTTGCATGCATTGCACGCAAAGTGCCCCAAAGAAAGCTGTTGACTCAGTCTTAAATCAGCACTTTAAGGGTTAATATGGGAAGTATAGGAAATGGCCCCACAAAGGTGACCATTACATACAGGTGCCTTTTCACTGCTTTTCCTCTAGAATCATACACATGGATTGAGGGTACTACCAATCCATACTTAGCATGACCATAAATTGATCACCAGTCGTCTGAACCAAGGGACCCCTTTGATACTCAAGGTAAGCAGAAGATTGTGATAATCAGAATATGGAGTATAATTCTATTCCTGACACCTTCTGATGGGTCAATTTTGCAGCTTTGTAGCTTATCGGAACCATACAGCTTTTAGAAGTCCCATTAAAGCTTTCATCAAGACCATCAAGCTGAAAATGCTTCCAATATGTTTAGTAAAAAATATGGCACAAAATGTGTTTGTTCAGCCCGAATGGCCTTGAGAGACATAAGACAAGAGGGATTTGCTTCATATAAACAAGCCAAGCTTTAACTTTTCCCCAAGGAAAAACTCTGCAAAAGACAATATGGGTCCTTTCCCTCTGCAACCACTGTTGTTCCTATGTTGAAAGGTTGACCAATCAAATTTTACTATCCACCAAAATTGGCATCACAGATTGGCCAATTATCAAGTTAATCTCGAACTTTTTACCTCCCCACACAGATGTTGTGTTAACACAACACGAAATTGACATGCCTCAAATTTTCCACCACAGACATAAGGAAACATGAAAAGATTATCCGTTTTGTGCAATTCATTTTGCCAAGTCTTGGTAATGATCTGTCCACCTGAGATTTTTACAACCCACCACAAGATTTTTACAATCCACCACAGCTGGTTCCAAATTCCAGTATAGTTTGTTGAGGCCAGTCTTGATGCTTCCTCACAAAGTCTCTACTCCTCCACAGGCAGAGCTTTCATATAGTATTTTTGATCAGTTTTTTTTTTTTTTTTTTTTTTTTTTTTTTTTTTTTTGTTATTACAATTTCCTTATACATTGCTTGTTTAAAGGTCAATGTTTACATTTCTCCTACATTAGTTTCCTCTCCCTGAAATCAAAATGCAGAACACAAGGGTGGCTCAAGTATCACTTACTTTTCCCCATTGGGGTCCCTTTCCTGGATTTTTTCCAGAACATTAATTTCCAGTTTGGCAGCTTCACGATATTTCTCCACATTCTTGATAATTTTGAGTGCTACTCTCTCATCATTTCTGCAAGGAAAAACAGATGTAAAAGTTTTAATGCATGTTGACAACAGTGTAATAAGCACATTAAACTTCCATAGCATAATTTCTTAATCACAAGCCTCATGTGCACTTGCTTGTCCGTGAAATTAAAATGATTGATATTCTACAACACGGAAGCCATCTCTCCTGGACTTTTTTGTCCGTTAACCTTTTCCATCCACCAGCATTCAAAGCAACATGATATCAAATGTTATATAATTCAAGTTTGTCTATTACATGTACATATATTTTACCCTTAAACCCCACAAAAAATTGGCTGGTGGTCAAATGTCATCTGCTTCAGTGTTTTCAACTAATTTCCACAGTGACGAAAAACAATTTGACTTAAAATTGTAGAGGAGACCAATCAAGACATGCCAAGGAAAGCTGTTGACTCGCTCTTAATTCACTGGGAAAGGGTTAAATGAATATCACGGAAGCAACCTGTAGGACAACATGCTGTCTGTCAACAGCTTTCTAGGACAGGGGTTATTGTCCGTTTTCCAGTCACGGGAAGCTGTTGATGAGGCCACGGGGATAAAGGTAGTTCATACGACCTGCAATTTATCCCCAAGAAGCATAATGCCGCTACACGATACATCAGCATGCAAGAAAATATTTCCTGCCACACCTGTTCCTGCTTGGTCATAAGGATTTACAAGCCGTTAGTCAATAGCAACTTTGAGGCAACTGAAGAAAGCTTTTGACAGGAGTCTCCTGGGGGTTCAAAACCAACTGTTTATTTATTTACTGAGAGATAGCTACCACAACCCTCAAACAGATTAGCCACAGTGGCTATGTCAAAACCCCATACAGAGTTTTGCTTTTGATGGCTCCCAGATTGTGAGAGTACAGAGTGGTGAAGATTTGTTGAATGACCGCAAAGTCATTCTCTCTGTCCCAACTTTCTTGTGGTATTTTTGTAAGGCCAAAAATGCCTTAATTTATTTCTTGTAACATGTGATGTATACTGACTTGTTTATAAAATGGATGAAGTACATGTATACATTTTAACACCACACTAATCTGGAAATATATTTCTGGTGAAACACAACTGTCTCAGAATTTTGCACAAAAATGTAAGCCATAATCTGATTGCTTTCAGCAAGTAAATGAACTGTGTTCATTTTACATGATCAAACACAATAAAGAACATACTGTCGTAAAAGTGTAAAATTGTGAATTAATATCCGATAAAACATGAGCGGATACCCTCCTGCACCCCCTTCTATGTTCCCAACATTCATTCCATAAAAAAAAGTGATCTCCTGGATTACACTCCAAGTCAGTGACCAGGAAACAGCTTTATTGTCACACTGTGGTGAAAGGCCTCCTAAAATGACATGACTGAGATGGACCAGACCTGAGCAAGGGAGACCCTTCTTGAACCAGTCACTAACATGTTTTATTAATTTCTGTCCAATCACATCAGCGATACACTTGTGCTACGAAGAGCTATACATGTGGTGTGAGTTGCATCACTTGTGACTCGACATCTGAAGTTTGACCCTCGACCTCTGACACACTAACCTTTGACCCCCTAGGCTGTCGCATCACATACATGCACTCTGCATCTTTGCTATCTTGACTCGCTTCTCAATGGCACCAAGGGGCCAATATTTATGGACTCCTTGGCCGCCTGCACACCCCAGGCTTGTTACTGAGTTCATGCAGACTGCTATTAGACCTCTTTATACAGGCCACAAGAGTGTATACATGCTCTCTGCCCACCTGTATTTGCTGATGCAGCTAAAACCACAAGTCAACCATCAAACATACCTCCTGATTAACGCTTTGAACACTATCTCTTCCTTTTGCAATTTATCTTTTCACTCTTGATAAATGATACTTAAGTACAATTTCCTTCTGCATCTTTATATCAACTGGAGAGAGTATGATTTCTTTTCTTTTTTTTTTTGGTCTTCCCAAGGTCACATATAATGCTATACAATGTACTGCCATATAATTATTGTGACAATATGGAACACCTATTTTTTAATTCTGAGACACCACAATGTTGATCTGACCAGTTTCCAATTATGACACAATTAATAGCATGATTTATGTCACATATTACACTTATTAAGTTTGCATTTTACTTTCAGTAAGAGAACTGGTTGTGTTTCATCTTGTTATGATGTTGGGTCTACTTAAGGACCAAGTTATCTAGGTAAATGTGGAGTCTCCTTTCAATTACTGTAAATTGCTTTATTTTGGTGTGTATAAATTGTCACAGTTTTTGTATTTTTGACATTTCATTGTAGATTTAATTTCACTGTTTTGAACATAATTCCTGTTCAAACAATGTTAAAATACTATTTCTTTATAGATATGGTTGCATTTTCAAATCCCTGCCAGTGCCTGATGAGACCTATCCAAGGTCGAAGCGTGTCGTTCATTTGCAGTTATTACCTTGACTACTTGCCTTGTCATATTTGCTAAAATATTATTTCGCTTTGCCTTTATTTTCACGGTTTTGTGCCATTAGCAAAATAAGTGAAAATAAGAATAGAGCACAATTAATGCAATTTACAGTATACTCAATTGACTGAGATTCAATGATTCATTTTTGGTAGGCCTAGTCATACAATTTAGGCATTGACTTATATTTTGTTAAAGTATTTTGTGCTTAATTGGACTCCTGTAATGTGGGCTACAGTTAAAAGTAGGCCTATTGATACAGGAACATCATATTCACTTAATTCCTTGATACGTCAGCTCGGGATGTTGCAGCAAAAATAAGAACATGGTGTCACCAGTTAGCAGAATGACTCGTCCGGAGATTAACGGCAACCAAACAAGTCTTGCGCTGGTTCCCCACTGATGACCCAATCTTATATAAGGGCTAATAAAGCCTAAAACTTTCTTCTAAATTTCAAATTTTATTAATTGATTTGTTCCTCATATAAAATAAATTGTTAATCCATGTAATGACTTAGAGCTCTACAGGTTTTCAGTGAGTGGTATGGAGTTAAGCTTTGCTCTTTGATTATCAGACATATTAGTTTTCAAACGGTACTTACACTGGCAGATCTGGATTTGTTAAGTTTCTCTTTATATTTAATATACTCATGACACCAAGGAAATCAGTGGACTCCATTTCCAGAGAGTTAACTTATGGTATACATTCGTAGGCTATGACTGATCTGTGGGGTACCAGGCATAAGCCAGAGCTTATGATTCACCTGTAGTCTCCAAGAAAAAAGAAATAAGAAACGTTCCAAGACTGCTGGCATTGGTAAAATGATATGATTCATCCACTCCAAAAAGATATATGATCAACATCTGACAGGAACCGGTATTTCTCTGAGCTTTACTCCCTGCAAAGTGCCAACAAATATTGGCACTCAGATCTGCCTGTAAAATGAGTGGTGATTTCAGTCCAACCAGTGTAACTTGAAAGACTGTCATCTAACTAGCAGTTTCAAGATGAAGCCCCAACATAATGTTTGTTTTTGTTTGTTTGTTTTTTTGGAGGGGGGGGGGAGAGGGGAGACACTGCATGCACACTTGTAATAGGTTAAATGAGTTTTGTGTGTGTGTATATGGCCAAATAGAATGACAAAAATCATCCTGTTTTGTTGCGCCAAGCACAATGACAGATATTACATGAGCTCTCCAGACAGCGCCCACCCACCCCCTTTCCAAAAAAAATTCCACCCAGTAATCGCACCACTGTGTCTTTTTTAAAGTTTTGACGTATCAGGCCAAAACTGTTACTGTTCCATTTTACTTTGTTTTAAAAGCTACTGATTTATGAAGAAAGTCATTCATGATCTGTCCCTCTGTGATTAGATTTCTCAACCTTCTAAACCCCTCCAGCTGTGTATTAAAAGTAGGTACGGTCTAAAAATGATCCCATAAATATAATCATTTGGACCTATCTTAAATCTTGCTTTGAAAAAATCTGCCCCCCACCTTTATCACTCCTTGGGAAATAGCTAAACTGACTTTTAAACCCAGATTTTGACTGTGTTACCCCTTTTGGCACCCCTTTAAACATCCTCTTCCACTCTCATGACTCTGAAAATGTTAATATATATTAATCATTTAAAAAGAGTCATTGCGTTCAAAACATAGGTTTTAACTTGATGCTCACATTCTGAAAATTTTGTTGAAGTGACCTTGGTACTACATTCAAATATAATGTTCCCTCCAGTGAGTGAACCTGGCTGTAGTAACTACTCACCACTGACTGAAAAAAATGCTGCCATTTGCTTAATTTAGGTCATGGTGACACCAAAATCTAATCTGTTTGTCTTGCCAGGTAAGAACAGCATACAATGTGTAGCCAAATTTGAGCAAAATACATAGAGGTATTTTGTAGATATTGCAGTAACCAGAATGTGCACATTCAGATGGGATGGACGGACAATCCGGATGGACAGACAACCCCAAAACAAAAAGGGTCCCCCCATGGGGTGGACCCTTAATTACGGCTACATTTTATCAATGAAGACTCGGCAAGTGCCAAGGAGGCCAATGTGCCACTTTATTAAGCCCTGCATGGTGGCTTCTTGATACATATACACATGTAACATACATATACAATAAAACCTCCCTATACCAAACACCCTTGGGACCAGAAAATAAGTGTTGAGGTCTGCTTATATTGGAAGTACATATTTGGGACCGAGAAATGGTGTTCAGTATATGGAGGTGTTCGGTAAGAGAGGTTTTACTCTGTTTGTATATATATATATATATATATATATATATATATATATATATATATATATATATATATATATATATACTGACAGGAGTATCAATCCTTGCCATTTGAGGGGAGTGATTGATCAATCGTGCTCCCCTCCACACACACCTGAAACACTTGAGGAGAGCTTTGGACGACTCACCTAGACAGTAGATTTTACAATGAGGTCATATGGGCAGCTCCTGTCATAGCTCTTTTGGAGGGCACTTCTGGGGAGCAGTTATTCGCTGCTCACCGGATATTTGTTCACAGAGGGGCCAGAATATGCCAACGCAGTCATAAAAATACTGGGGTTGATAGGGTTAAGGTTTCAACTGCAGTCTTCTGACACATCCTGGCAGCCACCAGCTACAATATGTCACCGTTCCTCTCTTCACCTCCCAGTACTCCCACTTTTTTCCCCTTCACATAAAAAGGGATCTACGGTTTCCTGTCTCCCGCATCCATCATCCTCTTTGAAGCTATTTTCCCATTTTTTTTTCTGGGGTGTACAAGTCGATTAAGCTGTTTGCTTTGAACAGCATCACAAGGTGTTCTATACCTACAGCAAACTCTAGAGAGACAGAGAGAAACAGGAAAGGGAACTTTTTGCGAGATGTGATCAACTGATTTTGCCACTGTCCAAGACCTTTTGTCTATGGTATTTAACTACCGGTAAGCAGACCGTACTCCAGTTACATTGATTGCCATATAATACCTCGTTAGTGCCTGGTCCACTTACAATTTTCCTATAAAATGAGACCCCACATGGCGGATCTTCAGTTAAAACATTAACATTTCCGTGACTGATCACAATTAACCCTCTCCCACTCCACTCATCCCCAAAGTGCCTGGATGTAAACTGTCCTCTGCCTCTATCTTTTCACATGAAATTCTCATCAACACGAAGCATTTTTGCTAAGAAATGATACCTATAATGATAGCATGCCCCAGGTCAAAATCAATCACGTTAACCAAAAAAGGGTTAAAATCAAACACAAGTCAAGTTGTACAAGTCGCAATCAAATGATTCCAGACCCAAACTGCTCATGAGAAGACCATTTTAACCCTTTGGATCTCAAACTTAAAAAGGAAAATCCTGACTTGTGCCATGAACATATAGCTTCAGTGGATCAACGGAGTTCAAGCACCAGCTGAGCTCCAGTTCCACAGACAGGACAGGTGTTAAGTGCAGAAAAACTGGGAGGCAGCACGACAGGGCGGGTGATATCCAGTCCGGGGTTTGATGGTAAGCACACCCCAGTGTCAGTTTAGGCTGCGATTCTGCACTAGTCCCCCAGGGCGCCACAGTCTTTTCAGCCTCGAGACTCGTTTTCTTAACTCATTCCACACCAGTCCCCGATTTTTTCGTATATTTACCTAGATTTAAGACGACAATTGCATATTTAAATTCTTCATGACGAGCTTTCATTCAAGTACCAATATGCCTATAGTCTTAAGTCATTGGTTCTGGCACTGACCAAGACCTGTGACCATCGTACGGAATGAGTTACCCCCAAGCCCCTTGGAAAGGCCACATGATACTAAGTTCATCTGATCTCCATCTGAGCAACCCATTCAGCTGACTCGCTGAAACTACGTCCTGTCGTTCATTTTTCAAAATTTTGTTTTGCACAGCAAGTAAATCTCCCACCTCCTCTTTTGACAGCTGCAGCATAATTCATCAAGCAATTGGGACATGCAGATAGTACATAATGGTAATGATAGGATTCCACATGGAATCTGAACATGATGCATCACAATTCAAGCCAAATACAGAGGAGTATCAGTGTTTCCGCATGGAAAGGGTTAATGCTTGTGATAGATACCCATTAGCGGTGCAGCATGAGGCAGTAGGTTATCTGGTACATTGGAACCTCTTTCTGGACACATCTGATACACTCGCCACATAACAACACAAGTTTTTGAGGGACTTGGAGTCAATTTCCCCCTGCTATTTGACTCCATTTATCTGGCATATTCAGATACCGGACACAGATTACAGGGAACAGATAGGATCATTACAATGAGGTTTCACTGTATATATACTTGTAGATATACTATCAACTGCCAGCTACCCAGTCGGCAGTTAATGTTCAAGTCCAATCAATAATCCTGTCCTCAACCAACTGCTCCTGACCAAAAAAAAAAAAAAAAATTGTATAAATTTATCTCTAACTGCACATCCAAATGCATCAACAAGCACTGAACTAATTTTAAATTTTGTTCCTCACTCTGATGGGGCATTTAATTCATCCCATTTTGACGGGACAGGTTTCACAAGGGCTGTATGCACTCTGCTCAACACGACCCAGTCCATATACTCAAGTATTCCACTAGGCACAGATTATGTATTCCTACTCAATTACACTTTTCACTGCTGATACTCTGTAACTTGCACACCTCAGGATCTCTGTACAATTGCTATACTGAGACCAGTATGTCGATCATTTAACCTTTGTCCCATCTGTGTGTAAAATAACATACTGTTACATTATTGTAAGCAGCTACCCTTGATTCAGTCATTATCAGGCCCCACTGTCTGCCTGGTGCATTTGTGGCATCCAGCTTCTACTTGTTACCTCACTGCAGTGCTCCATTATTTGGTGAAGCACTGGGATATGCTTCGTCTTGTTCCACCTGCTCTGTCTTCCTGTCTTTTGTCTGCAAGAGGGGTTTACATTGGGCCTGCCCTTCTCCTCAATTGCTTTTTCTAATGAAATATGTTTAAACTGACCTACTATAAATATGTATGCTATAGAACCTGCTGTATGTGGCCACCCTTTCTGCCACTAAAGAGTGGCCACATACGGCAGGTGACCTGTCACTGCAATTAAATTAACCCTTCAAGTGCTAATCACTGCTATACTCCTTTCTCATTACCGTTAAACATATTATGGTTAAAAGATTCAAATTCCTCGTGTAGACATCTTTCGTTCAAATACTGGCAAGCCTAGTCTAAAGCAAAAGTAGTCTTAGTCAACAGCTTTCCTGGGGACACTTTGCGCGCAATGACTCAATCTTAAATCAGCACTTCAAGGGTAAAGAAACTGACTCTTGTAGTCAACAAAAATGTGGCCAAGAAAAGCAGGTAACCTGTGACTGCAGTGGCTGCTTACAGCAAGCACCACTGTATGTATGTAAATAGGTGTACGCATATATACGTGTGACTACACGCACAAATCATTGTGATATAAAAGATCTCTTTATTGTGTTAGCCTGTCTATGTTTCATTAGTTTGTATGCTCATGCACTCCAATGGGGTTTAGAGAATTAACATCAGTAGCAAGGTAACGCTTCACTTAAGAACACAGCATGTTTGCGAGTTGTAACGTATAACCTGTGGCCCTGGACCAACCTTACCAACATGATGCCAATGGGTACTGTCTCAGTTATTAAACATCTCTCTCTCTCTCTCTCTCTCTCTCTCTCTCTCTCTCTCTCTCTCTCTCTCTCTCTCTCTCTCTCTCTCTCTCTCTCTCTCTCTCTCTCTCTCTCTCTCTCTCTCTCTCTCTCTCTCTCTCTCTCTCTCTCTCTCTCTCTCTCTCTCTCTCTCTCTCTCTCTCTCTTCTCTCTCTCTCTCTCTCTCTCTCACACGCACACACACACAGACAGAGTGTATTGGCAATACACCTTTAATAATCATGATACTTTTGTTGAATATCTATTTCAAGGTCTTTTTTTACATTCATAATACAATGGAAATGCAAAATTTCATTCTGGTGCAAAAAAGAGATTTTGACGTCACACTGTGTAACTGGTGCGTACATCACACTGACTACATCATACTCAACACTGTGTCCATTATAGTGACCTGTCATTGCACAACTAGTGTGCACATTATGAGGACGCGTATCACTCTGCACAACTAGTGTGTCCATCATAGTCGCCCGCATCCTGCATTGCGTCATACTACCAATGTATACATTATCATTCTGCTCCAAGTTTAGCTTAAATCACCCCTTTCTGTCTCTTATCAAGCAACCAAACACCAAGACAAAAGGTTTGAGTGTGGTAGCAAATGACAAATTACAGATAAAAATTTTGAAATATTAATAAAACGAAACAAAACACACTAAACTGAGCACCTTTTCATGTGTGTGCAGAAATATTTTACCTGCACTTTAAAAAAAAAAAAAAAAAAGAGTTGCCACATTTGCATGCATGGATTATGTTACTTGTCCAGGACTTGTTCCCACAGGCTCAGTCTCCATTTATTTTCTTCTAGATGCCCCCACCATGCTGCCAATGGTACCCTAAAAAACAACTTCCTCTGTCCTCTTGAAACACAGCCAAGGTCACTGTATCTACTCTGGCCACATCAGCAAACACAACGTCAAGACAAACTGGTGACTCATCCGTATCTCTCCCCTAAAGCTGCCTAAACTTATCTTTTAACACTTTAACTGCCATTTCACTTGGCATAGAATACCAGTCATCCCCCACCACACCTCAAATCTTTACATACAAGTCACAGCACTTTCTTTTTATGATACGAACTTGCAATTGTAAAATGCCAATGTGGCTTTCATATGAGGTTATGCGCCTGCTACAATAGTGCCTACTATAGAGACCACCTTTCATAAAGTACCAAGTGCCTTTGAACTCTTTCAGTGCCGCATTTTGGACCGAGTCAACAGCTTTCCCCAGCGTGCTTTGGGCGCATTGCACCCAAAGCACGCCGAAGAATGCTTTTGACCCAGCCCATGATATTTTCTGGCACTAGAAGCATGCTGGTACTTGAATAAAAGGTAATTAAATAAGAAATATGAATCTAGCATCCATTTTTTTTTTAATATCTTTATTGGCTTTGCAATTTCATTTACAACATTGTCAGTAGGTAAGGCAGATTACCCCCAACAGTAATTAAAGATATCTTCTTTCCCTTGTGAATACATTAAAATCTAGCATCCTTATTATAATTGCAAACAGTCTGTCTCAGCTTTAGTCACAGGTGGCATTGAAAGAGCCAAGACTACTCTTGAAAAACAACCGATTATATTTTTGACCAACATGTCGGTACCATCTGCAGTCAAAGACCCCACTTTCTGCTTGCATTAGGATTGGTCTTAAATGCTACCCTATTCTTTTTGCCTGTCTACTTTCTGCACAAAAACAATGTGGAATCTGCTTCAATATTCCCAGCGCAACAGACGTCAATACTAGAGCCAAAGATTTTCAATTTCAAAAAAAGAGGAATTCCGCTTCAGCAAAGATTTTTCAAACTCCGTTTCACTGCTATATATTTATGTATAATTCATATAAGAAAAAAATATCAAATTGTGTTTCCAAGGATGAAAAAAATGCACAATTCCGCCTCGGTTTCGGAAAAAACGGAAAATCATTGGCCCTACAATACACGGGAGCCTCGAAATTTTCACACTAAAATATTTGTTTGTTGTTTGGAGTGGTTTGCTCCCCATTTCGGAGATAATGCTAAATGTTGCCTGTTTTAAAATTTGAATTTAAAGTCATAAATATAAAAACATTAAATGTTAAAATCAGAAACATTGATTCCCGTAGTTTTAAAAAACGCACACCATAGATTGAAGCCACAAGAATTAGTGATGTAAGTAATTTTTTCGGAACTCTTACATGCCTGTGTTTTGGGTCATGTAAGGTAGACTTGAATACCATATTAATGGACTGAGGCTTTGGATCAAGGCAAGGGCCGATCCTAGCTAATCGTCTAGCTCTGCCTACCTGGAGTCATCCCCAATTACACGCTCAGGTCAGCTTGCATACATGAAAAGCTTTCTCCAAAAATGCTATCCAGGGATGTTGTTTGTATACCTTAAATAATTCCCTCTGTCAGAGAGAAGCTCTCCAAGATGCAAAATCGGGTTTAAACTACTGGGCATGTATATACCACAATCTTCCAGGATCTAAATCTGTTGACAGACACTCATGGAATCTCAGTGCACAGCCAGCTGCATCCAAGACCTTTCCTAATGGCTCTGGGGAACCAAGCTTCTCAAATTGACTGAAAAAGTGACGTGCACATCAGAAGTGATAAAGCCTCCCATCCTGATGGCTGGAATGCCAGTCATACCAGCCACAGGTAAGGTCTGATACACACAGGATGCACGGCTGCAGATTGTGACTTGGGAACGGGTGCCCAGGGCTTCACTTGTGATAGCAGGCTACGTAATTTATTATAACCCAGTCCACAGAACCAGCCAAACGCAATATTTTCACACCTCCTTGCTCCAGCAGTTAAAACCATCTGTGAGAGCAACTGGCAACATGTGTTTCTGTCTTGGATTGCCGACAGGTAGAACTAAGCATTTTTCCCCGTAATCTTCACAAAAAATAAACCGTTGCTCAGTATAACTTTTTTTAATATGCAATCTAACACAAATCTAATATTGTTATATTTTTCCCACTAATGCATATAACCTAATTTACTATTCCACAAATTTAAAAAAGTCAAATATCCTGTTGCACTTCCATATCATCAATATCAGAAATCCATTATCACAGTTCTATACATGTCGTTTTTTTTTTTAATCAATGATTAATGATGGGTTGGGTTAGCCAACTGACAGACAATAGCGGCACCAAGTCAGAACCATGTTCAATTTGTCCTTTCTACAATTACAAAACCTGGTGAGGGCACATGACAATAACACATCAGAAATAAGCAACAATTTTGACAGTACAGTCTGCAAGTCTTGTCTCTCATATTGTATATTTATCTAGTGGTCTAGTGATTTTATAGTGGATTTGAACGAGACTTACCTGGACAGGCCAAGCAAAGCCCTAAACCAAACTGGAAACAATGATGACGCAGGAGGTTCACCCTGACTACGCCATATCCACAAACCACAGCGTTTGGGGGATTTACTCCACAGCACAGTTAAAAGGAGCCAAAAATAAAATATTCTAAACAAAAACTTGTAGGAGTATATGTGTCTGTCTGTCGGGGGAGGGGGTTATTGTTTTTTTTTGTTTGTTTGTTTGTTTGTTTGTTTTTTTTTTGAGGGGTGCAATTTTTATTTTTTTTTTAATTTTTTGTTTATGATGGGTCATAAGATCCGATGCTTCCATCTGACCCCCTTGTTTCCTTCAGTAAACTTGGCCTGGATCGTGGTTTACATTAACCTTCCACTGGCAGTCAATTGATCATTTTTTTTTTCACTAAAATTCATCCCCCACCCCCAATAAACTCAATTAACTTTGGTTTTGTTTAGGTGAAAGTTGAAGGCAGATCATTGATTTCATGGCTTCATTTTAGTCAATGCCTTTTTATTTTTACATCATACTTTTGTTTTGTTTTGTTTTTTTACAGTGTTCAAGTTACTATGGTAACTACCGGTACTATAATGCTAGTGGATCAGAAATTGTCTTTGTAGCAGGCACTGCATGCTATATGTCCTATCCCACCATTCTGGCTGCAAGCTGGAAATGGAGACAAGACGGTGGAACCTCACAAGCCTGGCTTCTGCATTGAAAACTCAAGGCTTTACAATAGAACGGATGTCAATGAGACAACTCAAACTGCCTGTACTTTTGACCACATATTCCCGACACATTCCACCTAGACCTCCGCATTTTTGTTCTTTCCAGCAATCAAGGCATGAACTGGAACAGTCATCTCCAACACTATGCATACCCCCAGCATTGCACATATATGGTCCAGTGACCTTGAAAATGAGGCCAAGGTCACCAGATATAATCAGGTCCAGAAACGATGTCTAGGTACATGTGCCATTGAGGTAAATTTGACTTTGATGTGACCCGTGAATCATGAAATGCTCCCCTGAGAGGGATAAATACAAATCCCCCAGTTTCTCCTTATAATTTTGATCATAAACCAGGAAAGTAAAATTGTGACAAAGTTGAAGTCTTTGGGCAAAAAATAAGTGCACAATTACAAATGTGCGTGTGTTTACGCATGTATATCAGCAATTAAATGTAATTGGACAACCTAGCAAGACAATAAGGAAACAGGTCATACAGGCATCATGTGACTGTGTCAATTAACAACACGGACCCACCCACACATTTTTATTGCATTATTGTAACCCTTCCTCTCTTAAAACCAGTCAAAACCAGCTTGCGGCCAATGCTCCTGCTTCAAGGTTTTTGACTAATTTCAACAGTAATGAAACACACTTTGAACAACAATTTTAGGCAAGACCTATGCTAAGACAACACTTCCCCGGTTGAACAGCCTGGCACCCATGCCATGGCAAGTTGTTGACTCAGTTTTCCATTGAGGGGGAGGGCTGAAGGGTTAAAACTACATGTATCTGCTCAAAAACAGCCAGTTGTTACAATGATGCGAGTGAGTAGGGTGCCTCCGTGGTATAACACAACAGTGGTTTATCGCGTTAATTTACACACCATTATTGATCTCTGAATCACCCCTGAGCACCACCTTTCAAACAAAGAAATGCCATGGTCTATAGTTCCCATTAAAAATGACAAAATACCATATATGTAAAGATGATTTCCTCGTATGTTTCTTCGCAAAAGATTTGCAATATGCTGTTAGGCAGCAATTTGGCAAGTCGTTATCTTTGGAGAAGTGAATCTATCCTTTATGGATAATGGATATCGTTTTTTTGTAATCCCCTGAGCAGAATATCATTACATTGGACCTCATGGGAACTCGCCTACGTGGCAAATTGGCGCCATAACCAAGACACAAATCTACCCTACAGTGACCTCAATGCACTTCACCTGAGGTAAGTGAATGGCTCAGTTCAGATCAATATACTTCTTCTTGGGGTAGCAGATTTGTATTTATCTATCTACAGTCAAACCTGGCAGTGATGGTGGCCTTCACTTGAGATTTATAAACTGATACATCCCCGTTTCTTTTCGACCTTTTACAGTAAATTGACACTCAATAACAGACATATTCACTTAGACATAAAAATAATGAGAGATGAAGCCAAATTCATGTAGACATAAAATTCATGAGGGATAAAGCCAAATTCACATACACATAAAAGTCATGAGGGATGAAGCCAAATTCACATACACATAAAAGTCATGATGGATGAAGCCAAATTCACGTAGACATAAAAGTCATGAGGGTTGAAGCCGAATTCCTTTGCAATTGGAAATATTTATCTGACACAGACACATTCTGCTGGGTACAGCTGCTGTCAACAAAGTGTCACTATTTAAAAGTCAAGACGAAAAAACTGACGAAATTCAAATTTAAATATATCGTCGCATTCTACTGGCATGGACTGTAACATGAGCAAAATGGTGGAGAAATGCATGAAATCTAATGAATTGAGCTTGCTACAAAACAATGTGCTCCACTTATCCATTTTGCCAGCAGATGTTTATTTGGAGGTAAATATGACGTGCTTGGACAGGAAATTCAACCATGGATTATACTGTCATTTGCTTACTGTCCCTGGGCGATAATATGGTGTTCTGTGCAGGTCCGTAGCAAATGCTGCAAAAATGCTCAAAATCACAAAAACTGTCGAGAAAGTCCATTGGATTCATTGAAAACTATCTTCCTGAACAGGCGACCATTAACTCACAGTTTTAATGACACATTCATTGCTTCATGTTCACTCTGAATGCTCATGAAACACCATTCAACAATCCCTGATTATTTAATCAACTATTTTACATTATAACCGATTACTGATCGACCATTGGTTGGTATTGTAAACCAATCACCCAGCTTCAAAATTAAGACCAATTCACAACATAACAGCGCACTTCAGACCTTCTAAAAGATAGGACTCAATAGGCTGTCTCTCAGAAAGGGCCGCCCTTTACAGGAGCCAGAAACATGAAAGACACAGTTCCTTAAAAAAACTGGTCTTTTCAAGACATGTAGCCTCATTGCTGGAGTTTTTTGACAAGAGAATTATCATGCAAAGTGATCAATCATGGTCCTGAAGCCAGTTTTCATGGCACGTCAGTTTTCGTGGCACACTGAGCAATTTTAGTCAATGCATGACTGCTCTGAGAAATTTTAATCAATGCAGGACTGCTCGGTGTGTTCACATTTTAATTTATTCAATATTGGGTGGTTGGTAAGCATAATTGATATCTTTCAATGCTGTTTAGATAAGAAATTATTTCTGACATCACAACGCTCAGACACAAGGTCAGTACCACACAAACTGTGATGCGCCGAAAAGTGACGAAGCTGCCATACACTGTTTCTTGTTTTGCAAATATACCAAATGTATTAGCTTATATTAATTAACCCTTTTAAATGAACCCCCACCTCCTCCATTTTTCTGGTACTAAAGTTCTGAAACATTGGTAAACTTAATATATTTTATGATAATTTACCTATTGTTGCAGATGAAATGTTAAAAATTTAGGTTTACAACTGGAGCTCTCTTGAATTAAATTTCCCAGGCACCCCAGGTGCTTAAAAGGGTTAATACGGTATCCCTGTTTGGCACCCCCTTTCACACTTGCGACTCACAAAATGTTTGAGTAATATAACTATGCTTCAGATTTACTATAACCATACCAAATATACTATTATGATACTCAAAACATAGGCCTGACCTCTGAGCTTACATTCTGAACATTTCCTAAGATGTGCCCTTATACAGCACAGCTATCACCAAAGTCTTGATTGGATAACAAGAATTTCAGTTAACATGCAAACCATCTCAAGAGACATCTTCATTTTAATTTTGTAGACTAACTCACAAATAAATTGATTTCATTTCTATTCTGCAGATCTGGCTCCATAAGTCACTCAAACTACCCTGGTCTCTGCAGACTAATTATTTCGTAGTTTGTCGTCGGTAGCAAAACGCTGGCATGTGCAGATATATTGATTTTCTGGCCTGCATGGACTGATCCACCATTTGATAATTTCTATTTACCCACAGTTCACCAGTTTACATCTTCTACACCAACAAAAACACTGTCTGCATTCCAACAGACTTCCTTCTCACTAGCATTCCCTCGACATCCAAATAACCAAGGTTGCAGGTATTAGTCTAGGATTTTGGGAAAGGGGCCTTTTTGGATGAAAAAATGGGACGAAATTTTGTAAGTTTTTGGGAATGCTGCATGATTTTAGACACTTTCAAAGGATTGGGAACAAATTTTGGGGCCTGTTCTTCAATTTGGAAAAAAATTAAAAGACCCCTGAAACTATGGTAGATTAATCCCAGGGTCGATAAAAATAGAGCAAATTCAGGCACAAAATAATGATCTAGTAAGTAATAATAATATGGGCCCTCTTTTCAATCCCCCCCTCCCCCCAAAACACATACACCTGTACATGGAATGTAGGAGACTCTTACTGTGAATCGTATTATTTCTCTCATGAGAGGGAGCATTTCTTGCTAAAAAGAATGAGTAATTTTCACTAGAAATGCCTCACGCGAACGAATAATGTAATTCACTGTCACACACTTCAGATTTTTTTCTTCTCTGTTAACAAATGGAGGATCACTACAGTGGCATGCATAGACTGGCCACTGTGGACTGTTCTCTGCTTGTGTTTACATCAAGTACGGGCATTCCTTATTCATAAGATGCATGCGCTGCTGTCGTCTCATTGTTTGGTGGAACTGTAGTCCACACATCTACATCTGTTTGGTCATCTACATACCACCCTCGGGCAAATCCCCTTCCTTTATCTGACTTCATAATGGCATAGATACTGTGACTTTACGCCCTAAGTTTGCCACCTTTTCAAGTTGAATATGGCTACAACTTTCAAAATGTTGGGATTCCACTGTAACACATCTTCACATCAGGGCCAGAATTTCGCAAAATTTTGCAAGAATCTATTTGGATTTTTGTCAGTTAGTTTTGTTTTTAAAAGAAAGACAAGTTTAGGAGAATCTTTAGGAGAATGGATTCTCGCCGAAATTCTGGCCCTGCACATGAATTTTCAAAGGATGTGAACACATCTTATCATGAATTTTCATAGGATGTGATGTGAGCTAACATTCTTCAGATCTATGGTAGACACACAGGAGTACATCTATTGTCTTATTATACCCCCTTAAACATGTCCAGTCTTCTTGTACTACCGTAAATATGTCCATCAAGTCTTCTTGTACCACTGTAAACATGTCAGTTCAGTCTGCTTGTGCCATTGTAAACATGTCCATCAAATCTTTATGTACCACTATTAACATGTCCATCCAGTTTACTTGTACCGCTGTACACATGTCCCTTCAGTCCACTTGTACCACTGTAAACATGACCATCTGGTTTACTTGTACCACTGTAAAAATGTCCATCAACTTAATACTGATCATACCACCGTAAACATGTACATCAAGTCCACAAAGCCACTGGTTTACATGTGCATCAAAAGTTACACCACTATGAGCGCGTCCATCAAGTCTATTTATCATACCTGTGTGAACACGTCCATCATTAGCCAACATGTCCATCATTAGCCAACACGTCCATCATTAGCCAACACGTCCATCATTAGCCAACACGTCCATCATTAGCCAACACGTCCATCATTAGCCAACACGTCCATCATTAGCCAACACGTCCATCATTAGCCAACACGTCCATCATTAGCCAACACGTCCATCATTAGCCAACACGTCCATCATTAGCCAACACGTCCATCATTAGCCAACACGTCCATCATTAGCCAACACGTCCATCATTAGCCAACACGTCCATCATTAGCCAACACGTCCATCATTAGCCAACACGTCCATCATTAGCCAACACGTCCATCATTAGCCAACACGTCCATCATTAGCCAACACGTCCATCATTAGCCAACACGTCCATCATTAGCCAACATGTCCATCATTAGCCAACATGTCCATCATTAGCCAACATGTCCATCATTAGCTTCTTGATCAACTAAATCCAGATTACGCAGCTTACAAGTATCAGGACTTTTTCCACAAAAAAATCTCACACTGGCAAATCTAAGATTGGATAAGTTCTCACTTTTTTTGTGTGGGGAACGAAAACAGTTCCAATGAGCATGTGAAGCCCTGGGAGAGACTTATAAACACAAAGCACTCAAGCACCAGAGACTTTTGTCTTGTAGTTCTATTAAGCTCATTTATTTTGGCATCTATACAACTATTCCTAACCAATTAAGTTTCCTAGCTACCAGTGTCTGATACAAATCTCTGCTGGCTGATCTCTCAGGGGTAACTTATCCTGTGTACTTCTCACCAATGGACTAAATATATCCTCGAGTTCAAGACAAGGTAACACAGTGCACCGCGGTTCCCTGAAGCCAATGTACACTTTATCTGTTTACCTCAGGGAGGCCACAAAATGACAAGAACATTTAATTATTGCTCCATTTAACTCTTCCCTTCTGAAACTGGTCAAACTCATCTGGAAAATTCCTTCCGCTTCAACAATGATGCACAGACTTTGGCATTAACAGAAAAAAAAAAGTTTACAAGCCGTATCAACATAGCCCGCCCCAAATCAAATGCTTTTGCAGCACAGGTCAGGCTAGGCACTTCGCGCAGGGTTAGCTCTTTAAGTGCCAAATTTTGGACTGGGTCAACAGCTTTTCTTGGCACGCATTGGGCGCACCGAGAAAAGCTGTTGACCTGGGATATTTTCTCTGGAACTATAGGCATGCTGGCACTTGAATGAAAGGTCCTTTTATGGGGAATACGAATCTGACATCCTAAAGATAATTCAGACTAGTTTGACTTAAGTAGATCGATTTTGGATGTGACTGGCACTAAAAGAGTTAAATCACAAATCAGCTTCTGACTGAACTTTTACAAATTAGGATGAATTAGTAAATTGCCTTCAACATGTTCTTATTACAACACTTAAGATATTCAGGCAAACCTGAGATCACCACAAGCCCCTGGTATCTCTGCACATGTTATAAAATACACATGAGGAGTCCACAATTTATTTGTACTCCTGCCAGGAATTCTGTTAATGTCGCATTTGCAAGGCTAATTTTTTTCTCTCTCTTAACAATTTCTCCAAGATTTTCAGTGCCCTGTTTACCTGTATATCACAGTCACAAACTGAAAATTTATGTTGAGGAAATCTTTCTGCTTGGCATCGTTTTGGACGATAGATTCATATAAGGTTTGCCTTTCCCTGAATGACTTGATTTTAAGTCTATGCTAACAATTTACAAGGAAGGAATTATGTGAAGTACATCAACAAAAGAATGTGGTTCTGTGAAAAACTTTGAGTTATACTCCTTTATTTATATTATCAATTTCCTACGATAAAATGTCTGAAGTTTCAGGGCCTCTCCTCACAGCATGGATGCCTATGAGTATCATAGTACTCACAGCATGGATGCCTATGAGTATCATAGTACTATGAGGCTTATTGAAAGCAGAGCGATAATATTACATTAAATAAGAATTCTACTCTGTAAATAGAACAAGCTGAGCCTTGATATGAGCTCTAAACATGTCTCTATTCTTGGACATCTGTCCATTATTTCACAGATCAATCAAAATCTTTTTTCATACACTCTACCATGGCTACCCTACAGTTGTTGAATTTTCAGCATGCAAGAATATGTGTTTGTGTGTGTGAGAGAGACACACAGAATGAGAGACACAGAGAGACAGCTCGGTATGTCAATCTCTAAGCAGAAATATGTATACATGGCATGTCATCCTGATACATCTCTAGCCCATGGCATGTCATCCTGATACATTTCTAGCCCATGGCATGTCATCCTGATACATCTCTAGCCCATGGCATGTCATCCTAATACATCTCTAGCCCATGGCATGACATCCTAATACATCTCTAGCCCATGGCATGACATCCTGATACATCTGTGACCCACAGCATGCTTTCCTGATGCATCTTTTACCCATGGTATGCCATCTTCACACATCTCTGACCTACAGCAAGCCATCCTCATATATCTTGACTACAAATTTATTTTATCAAATTTTCTATAAAAAAAAGAACCAAGTTAAAAACATTGGACTATTCAACATAAAACATCAAGCACTGTCGGCTGTTGGTTACGTGAAATCTAACTGTTGGGAATATACCGACTTTATTAAGCTGGGGATTTCATTACTTTTCAATTTGGCCGAAATAACATAAATGTCTTTTGCAAAATACTGGTTGCTTAAACCAAAATTGTGACAAAATTTTGCAGCCTCACTTTTCCAGTTCTAAACACTTCTAAATAATGAACTTGGAAGTTGAAATATCAGTATCAAAATCTGACTTGTAATTCACAGTAATTCTGAGATCTAATTGTCTAATTTGGCTAAAGGTTTGAAAATTAAGTTACCTAAATCATTATTTAAGCCACTGGCTATTTGGTTAATGGATAACACAAGCCTGGCATACCACTTGACATCTGCTACTTCCCTTTGGCCCAAAAAGAGAGACCCTGGCTATTTATATGCCTAACTGTCACTCCCCACATGAGAGCTTTTGCTTAAAAGAACCTGCAGCCAATTGAAAAATTTACTTTTCTGTCATTGCAGCTCAATTTACTCAGTCATATCCTTGGCAGCTGTGCTTTCTCTTGCCCTGTCTTCATCCTGCCTTGCCTGAATTAAAACCATAAAGACGGAGCAGCAACCTCCAGTCCACACCAAGGCTGTTGAGCTGGGGTGTGGCATCTCGGTAGGTCTCATCTAGAACTCTCATTCAAGCCATACTTCACAACTGTTGAAACTAGTCAAAACACTGAAGCTAACAAAATCTGACCGTCAGCCAGGTTTTGGCCAGTTTAACTCATTCCATACTATGGTCACAGGCCTTGGTCAGTGGTTCTGGCACTGCCTGGCAAGTCATGCTGCAGCTGCCCTTGCGGCAGCTGCAGCAGTGCCAGAGCCACTGACTTACGATGATAGGCATGTTGGTACTTGAACGAAAGCTCTTTTCATGAGGAATTTAAATATGAAATTGTCTTCTTAAATCTAGGTAAATATACGGAAATATCGGGGACTGGCATGGAATGTGTTAACTCTTTCAGTGGTGCACTTGTAATGGCGTCAACAGCTTTCCTTGATGTGCTTTCAGTGCAGTGTACCCAAAATGTGCAGAGGAAAGCTGTTGACCTGGACTATTATGTCCCAAGTGACTATAGGCATGCTGGTACTTAGGTACATTTAAATGGTCGTTTCACAAGGAACCTGTTTCTAGCATCCTTATTATACATTAGTTCAGAGCGGTTTCTTTGAAGCAGTTTGACTGTAGTTGCAGTTGGTACTGTACAGTTTTGCCAATCTGCCAAACTTAAAATCTGGGAGATAAAAAGAAAAATTATGGGAGATTGATAAATTAATATGAAATATAGTTTGGAAATATTGATGAAATTCCGGGAGGTGACTCAAAATTGTCAAAAATCCACACTTTTTCAAGAATTTTCAGCACAAAATGCCGGCAGTCTCCCGGGAAATCCAGGAGGGTTGGCAACACTGACTGTAAGAGCTAAGGGGTACAGGGTTAACCGTGTGGGCAGGCACCCCACAGTGAATGTTACATTATGTAAACAGAACAACCTGTTGTACAATATATCACCACATCTGGTGAGGATGAACCAACAATAGCTACTCAGAACTGCTGGAGTTTTGCAAAGTCACATCTTGGCCTGGTCCCTCTCCCTCTGGGTTGCAAGCCTACAGCAATGGTCGTATGACCCAGAGGACAGACCAATCCCCGCACCACATGGGAGAGACCACTGTGGGGACAGATACTACGTGGAAAGGGTATGGCATTTAAATTGTCCACTCATGGTCCGTACAGCTCTTGCAATAACATGGATCCTCACACAGGGTGTGCAGATCATTGAGCATGACTGCAACTTGGTTGTGTTGGTCCAAATCTTTTAGAGCTTAAATGGGAAATCTTAATTAAGTTTGAGAATAAAAATATACGTTTCTCTTGTTGTTCTCCCTCATAGTACTGTGTGAGTAGCAAAGACACCCATTATCATGATGATGAAGAACAGGAAATCCCTATGCCATTAACGTCATGCTTGTGACAGGAGTACCACGAACACATCCCTGTGAACATAACTGGTATACATGGTGTCTGCTTGGACAAAATTTCCCGTGCTTCGTAGCATGTTTTATGGGTTAGAATGTCTGTCAATTATATCAGCACATTCTGCTGTATTGTACATCACAGAACTCTTTTTGACCTCTTTCTGCATCGACTGGTGTGTTTACATTTCACCATTAAGAGGTCCAGCCTGTTGGTTTTCCACTGGGTGACAGTCCCACATAAATTCCTGTAATGAACTGTGTTTTATACCACATAATTGCAGTTCTTCCTTATGTTAACCCTTTTAGTGCCAAATTTTGGACTGAGTCAACAGCTTCTCTATGGAACTATAGGCTGGTACTTGAATGAAAGGTCTTTTCACAAGGAATACGAATCTGAGATCCTTATGATAGATCAGACCAGTTCGACTTTAGTAGATGGACTTATGACATGATTGGCACAGAACGAATTAAAAGAACACGTCCTGTGTGCTTTAACCCTTTCCCCTTAAACCGGCCATTAGTCAAATGTCTGTTACAATGTTTCTGACCACTTTCAACAGTAATGAAAAACAGTTTGAACACAAACTATGGATAAAACCCCTGCTGATAGCAAGTCCCAAGTCAACAGCTTTCCTTGACATAGGTTGGCCACTTAAGGTAAAGGATGCTGTTGACGGAGTGTTAAATCCAGGGCAGAAAGTTAATGAACTGGTGTATGTATGTATGTATGTATGTATGTATGTATGTATGTATGTATGTATGTATGTGTATACATATATATATATATATATATATATATATATATATATATATATATATATATATATATATATATATACACACACACACATATATATACACACACATGTATATGTACACATGTATATGTACACACACACACACACAGACACACACACATAGGATGAAATGGTGTCAATTTAGGCAGTTTTGACTCAGAGATACACTTCTGTGTTTTGAATGCAAACAAACAAACAAACAATAAATAAAAAACACAAACAGAAACAAACCAGCAATCCATGGGTGCTTGCTTGACTGGCTATATCACAGTACATAAACCATTATCTTGACTAAAATATTTTACAATAAGTGAGAAAATTTCTTAAACGAAGAATGAATTTTATCTTGTTTCAAGAAATACCAATATTTCTTGAAAACAAGAAACTTGAAAATTCATGCGAATACACATCTATTTTTTTTTTTTTTTTGTATTTTATAAAAAAAGTAATTCTTCTTTGGAGAGAAAGTAGAGGTAATTTACTTATATAACAAAAATCTTAGTCAAGATAGCAATTTTTCCCTATGATTCAACCATCAGTTGACTGACCTCAGCAAGTAACTGATCATGAAAGGCCATCGGCATCACTGTCTTCCAGTGGGGGTCTGTGATTTTCTTTTGTAATCACACATACTCCGGGACTGACGACATATGGAAAATGAACAATTTTCTGAATTTCTTCTACAGCGTAATTGTCTGTGCGTCGTCCTGCTGTCTGTTTAATCATTGCAATTCAGTGGAGACCACAGTGGCCCAACTTGACTGCTTGTCCACAGTCAGTCAAGTACACTAGACTACAGTGGCCCAACTTGACTGCTTGTCCACAGTCAGTCAAGTACACTAGACTACAGCGGCCCAACTTGACTGCTTGTCCACAGTCAGTCAAGTACACTAGAATACCCAGAGCACTTGTGAACCTGTGTTGATGTATATTCTGATTCTGTCAGCACAAAGCTGATTAGATTCTAATGTACACCATGAAAGGTTCGAATTTTTTATGAAATAAGACTTAAAAACATCTTTGTTTGACACAGTGGAAAATCACAGGCCACACGACTGGAAGGCTACTGCCACGCAAAAACAGTTATACTCACCTCTGTTTGTCTTTACATTCAACAACTTTGCCGAATGTGCCCTCTCCTAGAGTGCGCACAATTTCGTCTGAAAGAGACACCAGACAACTTGCTCACTTTTCATTCTGACTCCCAGGAATCAAAACCGAGGTTGCTGCCGTTCCAGCGAGATGCACAGCATTTCTTTGGAACCAAGCCCCCGGCCTGACCCCCGGTGAACGTTAGTTAGAGTGTGTGCAACCTTACAACATTTACAAGCAATTTTGAATCAGTCTGTACAACTCGATATTACTAGCATGCAACAATCAACAGAGTCGAAACCCTGAACAAATCCATCTGATACCATCCAATATTACCGCAAAACCTCCAATTTGACTCTCTTTATTGGCTAGAAAAACCAATTACAAGGACCAGACTTTAGCAGCATTATCGGAAGTACAATCTGCATACCATTACCAAGCTCCCTTACTGGAAGGTCTGAGCCATTAGGTAGTCAGAACGGCTCATCTGCACTCTTTACGTCTAGGTATAGGCAATGTACCTAGATTTGGCGTATTGGAAGCAATTTCATACTTCAACACTGCTACTTGTTAGACACACACATTATAGGCAACCCCTAACATCATTCCACATCGAGAACAAATTTGAGCGTGGGATCCAAAACCTGGACACCCTAAAGAGCCATCCTGAGCGAGACAGGCAGACACTGGGCCAACCTTTCTGGGAACCCTTCCCTAACATTGCAGAATATTTTAAATGTGTTTGTTGGATTTATGGTTTAGGCCTGTGCATTGGTTACGGAAGAGTACCACAAGGAGGCTCTATAATAAAAACTTGACCGCTCGTGGCGGTCACTGCACTGAAACAGAGAAACGTGATCCTAAACTAAACGTTACGGAAATGCGTGTACATCGTGCTTGAAGTGAGTCTCCCTCTCTGTAAACCAGATGACCGTCTTCATCATCTTCCACACTTGGTGCTCTTTCAGTTTCTTTCTGTGTCTGTTTGCATCACGCCACCACCAGATGTCGCCGCCACCACCAAAGGCCAGCCCACACCATTCACGCGAAGACAGCAACATTTTCGTTGTTCAGGTCGTTGGATGTACACAATGGTTGGTTGGACGTGCACGCACGATCGCCAAGGAAGCGGCCATGTTGCAAGTTGGTGGGCGATCAGGATACATGTATTGACAGATAAGGTAGCATGGCCAAGTAAAGATATTGTCAAACATGATGTATACAA
The DNA here is from genome assembly GCA_964020975.1 of Hermodice carunculata. Classification (NCBI taxonomy): domain Eukaryota; kingdom Metazoa; phylum Annelida; class Polychaeta; order Eunicida; family Amphinomidae; genus Hermodice; species Hermodice carunculata. The sequence goes on from OZ026623.1 coordinate 32,014,197, forward strand.
GCAATAGACAAAGTCAATATAATCCACACAAGTTGTCATGAGGCTGCTTGACTTGGTTACCACACCCATTATACATTACTTTGCCAATATTGCATTTTATCATCTACTGTTCAAATGTAAGATTCTTTTAAAACTTTTATGACAATAACTTGATAATTGAACTTATTTCAGTGGTATTGCTAGATATATCACAAAATGGCTTATTTCATCAAAAGAAAGTGAAACTTCTGAGCATGTGAGGAGGTCATGAGTGACGGTCTTTGCAGAAAAACCATCAATTATCTCGCTTGGGCAACTCAATAATAACTTGATATTCAGTCCCAATTTTCATCCCGTTTCTTAATACCATTAACACACTTGTTACTTTTAATTTTTTTCCCTATACTTCTCATAAATGAGTACTTAGGTGCAAGACTTTTCCAAGGAGAATCCCATATACTTGCTTTATATAGGACTCCTTTTAAGGAGACACCACATACCCATCTAAGAATAGCAACATCCTATACACGGTGCCTGCAGCTCACATGTTTGGCATTTAGTGGCGCAATCCTTGAGAGTCGACACTGACTTGAAACACATCACTTTATCCACAAGGCCTTTCATTTGAGAGCAAGTATCATCATAATTAAAACAGCAAAAGATAAAACATTTAAATGTCCACTACAGAAACGAGTGATGCCTATTAATTGTATTACTTATCTGCGATCATAAGACAACCTTCTCCATGCATCATCAAACTTACTTGTATTGATGATCTAAACTACAGACAATGTGTCAACACTTTGTGACTATGCATCCCAGGACAAAACTTAACTCCTGACCTCGACAAAAGCTGGCCCTAAAATGTGCCGGGTAAATCATATCTGGTTTTATAAATATAGCAGGATGGCCACGAAGTGGTGAGGGGTCTCTGGGGAAGCCCATTTGAACCGCAACTGGGAGTTACTAGTGTCGGATTTCTTGAGCACAGTTAAAGGTCCCAAGTACCAAAGTTGTCTCATGTACAGTGCAGGTCAGGAGTCCAGTGATGTCCTGTGATACGAGTATTTAAAAAGTATGAAGGAAATTATGACCAGTACTATTATCTCACCTCTGTCTGAGTATTGGTATTTTCCGTGTTTTCCTTGTTTTGTCCATCATTCTTAGCCTCGGTGCTGGGCATGGCTTTCCATTCTTTGTTTAGACCCAATGCCTCAACTCTCATAACTACACTCACTTTACAGCCCTGCTCAGCTGGGCTGACGAATAGGCGTGCTTATCACTTACACCAGTTTTCCACCAATAATGTATGGCAGACTCCTTGCTTACGTAGGGTAAGCCTCTGCCATGTAGGCCTAAGAACTGCTCTCTCAGAAAGGCACTTGTGGCAGATGTAACCCAAGCCAGCTCCCCCAGCCACTGACAGCGGGTCAGTTGGCAGCCAGATAAAAATAGCCCCGACCCATCACTTGGGGCTCCCCTCAATGATTGAAACCAAAACATTGACATCATCTGAGTTGCAGGCACATGTGTTGCACACTCTTTCAACTTTACCCTGGGTAACATACCGTTCTGTATTTGCTTAATATTCTTCTTTTTTTTTTTTAAACTCAGAATGCTACTTAACTTGCTCGTCACTTACACCAAAAATCCGATTGACCCATCTGACAAATGCCAGTCACCGCAGAAATATAATACACACACACTCTGTTGCCAGAGCCGCATTTTTCTATACTAACCCATGACTGCATACCGTTCTCTCACCAAACCAACTTCCATTGTACACAAGAAAGCTGGCGATGCACAGGACGAGATAGAAATCCTCTGTTATATATCCATCGTCATTTCTATCCACAATTTATGTGAAATGCCAGCATGCAAGGCTGGGTTCTATATATTGACAGGGAATTGGAAACCTGCAGATCACAAACAATGGTCCATCAGCAGGTCTCGTTCAAGTCACACAGTTGATGTGACGCTGTGACCGTCACAACTGGGTCCTTGCTGCTCAGACGAGAGATAGAGCGATACCGTACACGACACAAGATAACAATAACGATGCTGTTCACAAGGGTTAGCTGCTGGTGCCAGTCACATGGGTTTGGCAGCCGATATTTCCCCCGTTAACTGTGCTTCAGCATCCTCAATGGCTGGGTCCCCCACGAGCCCTGACTGCAATGCATTGTTAATGTGATTCCCTGCCAAGCAGCCTCATGTTTGCCTAATGTAATCATACAATATAAAGGCAAAATGCGTAGTTATCCTTTAAACTGTGTCCCTAAAACCTAGTTATATGTCCTAGTCTTCCAATCGGTCTCCACAATTGCCATGCAAACAGGCCACTGCTAAATCAGTCATGTGGTCAACTGATTAATCACCCTCCTATTTCTCCCATTAAATTTCCTCGTTATAATAGCAAAACATACTTCAGGTCAATGTATGTAAAATAATGTACACTTGTTAATGTAGACCCACAGTGCGGTATTTTTTTGTGTTTTGCAATCACTCAGGATTATGAAAATAAATTAAGTGTCAGAGGGAATAAATTTTCATTCATTACTGCTTTATTTTTGTCAACATAAATCTGCAAAAATGTCAGTGGCTGAAGATGCCCAGCCCGACTGACTGGGCAGCACAAAGACACTCAGCTCTCACTGTTCCCAGCCACTGGCAGAAAAAAATCAATAGCTGTTGTGCATAATGAGAAAGGAGGCGATCAGTGAGCCTGGTACCTTAGCATTGGATTATCAGGGAGGGGTACGTGTCGTGGTCTACCTGCACAAAACTGTGGAGACCGTCTGTGTGGACTCTATCAGTCTGTAGCTAATATGAAAGCTCCATCAAAATCGACTGGGCACTCACCCGAACAGAGCTAGAGCTCGAATAGCGGTGGTGCCGGTGTTTCCGCCGTTTGTGACGACGATGGCCATGGTAGCTATCATCTCGCGATTGATACCTGCTACTGTAGTCAGAATGGCTGTCATAGTATCGGTCCCTTTCGTAGTCACGCTCTCTCTCGTACTCACGCCGGTGGCGGTAGTCGCGCTCTGGAGTGTAGGCTCGATAGTGTGACTCTCCATAGTCTGCAAAGTCCCGTCTGTCCCCACAGTAATAATCTCTGTTAGGGCTGAAAGCATAGACCAAAATCATACACTCAAAAAATGCTGCTTTGTGGTAGAACATCTGAACCTGTCACAAAAACCACTTTCACATACACCACTTTAATGCACCACCTTTTTCTGCTGGCCGAGAACTTTTCTCCTCCTGTTGTAAGGACTCATCTTGAAGGACTATATAAATTTCTTGTGAGGCCCCTACTTTCATTGGTTAGTGAAACCTTTCTACTATGACCATCCGTGGGACAGCAAAAATGTAATGGTATGGAATGAGTTAATTAACTCTGAGAGCAAACCAACTTCTCCTCACACACTTCTTTGCACAGTCCCAAACCACTTTATCCCATGTTACTTCATCACATGATCAAGTTCACTGGCAAAAACAGAGCACACTTCTGTGGCAATGAACTTTGTCCCCTGTCAGAGGTCATCTGCAGTTAAGTGATCACATTGCCATGGCAATGAACTTTGTCCCCTGTCAGAGGTCATCTGCAGTTAAGTGATCACATTGCCATGGTAATGGACTTTGTCCCCTGTCAGAGGTCATCTGCAGTTAAGTGATCACATTGCCATGGTAATGGACTTTGTCCCCTGTCAAAGGTCACCTGCATTAAGAGATCACATTGCCATGGTAATGGACTTTGTCCCCTGTCAAAGGTCATCTGCTAAGTGATCACATTGCCATGGTAATGGACTTTGTCCCCTGTCAAAGGTCATCTGCATTAAGTGATCACATTGCCATGACATCAGATCTCCCTGACCAAATGTACAATGGCCCACTTCCACTAAGACCCCTCTAACCCAAAGCCACACACCCTCCAACCCACCCCCCATCAGACACTGGTTTCCTATATATAGAAATGGTGGCATTTCCATTCCTTGTACATGTATTGTCTGCTTCCAGACAGGTCACCCCTCATATGTGTGTTAGTTTATTCTATCAGATCTAGATTGACACAGCCTTATGGCAGAGAGGGCCTCTGTACTTACAAAATGTTATATTACTTTTGAATTTATGATTATGTACATGTTAATTTTTGTTATTACTCTGAAATACCCCCCATCCTCACCCCACCCACACCTAGCACTTCCAAAAGTGGGCTGTCAATCAAGATAGCATTCAAACCAGCAACAAGATCTGCCAAAGCAGGAAAGACAACAGCACAAACAGATATTTGGGGTATCATGGATAGACAGCAACTAGACATGGAGACTTAGGGTCTCAATGATAGATAGCAACTAGACACAGAGACTTGGGGTCTCAAGGATAGTCAGCAACTAGACAGACTTGAGGTCTCAATGATAGACTGCGACTAGACAGAGACTTGAGGTCTCAATGATAGACAGCGATAGACACAGAGACTTGGGGTCTCAATGACAGACAACGACTAGACACAGAGACTTGTGGTCTCAACGATAGATAGCAACTAAACACTGAGATTTGGAGTCACGATGATAGACAGAAACTTGTGGTCTCAAGGATAGACAGCATAGACATGGAGTCTTGGGGTTAGAAGAGAAGAACCACTGCTTTGCATCTGATTTGACAAACACAGGGCCAGATTGTCTTCAAAATTAGAAGCCAAAATTAGAAATATTGGCTTAATCAATATGGATTCTGTCATGGCCTTTTTGTAATTTATTTTAAAGCATTATAGCCACTTACACAATTCTTTAGCCCAATTCAAGAAACCTTAGCATTTGGCTAAGTGACCAATGGTCATAGCAGTCCCTGCATGCAAGTTCGGGTGGCATACATGGAGCTTGGAAGACCACACAATCGTTTTGTTCCTTTCATCCATGGGAACGGCCCTGTCTGTTTTAACTCTCCCCCCCCCCCCCCAAACTGACCAAAACCAGCTGGTGGTCAAATCTTGTCTGCTTTAGTGTTTGCAACTGATTTCACCAGTACAATGTAATGAAAAACAAACTTGACTGCAAATATTAGATGAGACCTACAGATAACATGCCCCAGGTCAACAGCTTTTCTTGGCATGGGTTGGACACTAAGTGCTCAGCAAGTGCCCATCCCATGCCAAGGAAAGCTGTTGACTCAGTCTTAACTCATTCCACCCTGATGACGCTTTTTCCCGCTAATATCTAAATGTCGTCTGCTAATTGTATTTTACTAATTTAGGGATTATTTTTCAATATTTTGCATGAAACTTGCATGGAAGATCATTCCAAATTATATGCCCATGGTCAACAGCTATCCTTGGCGCGCTCTGGGCGCAATGCGCCCAAAGCGCGCCAAGGAAAGCTGTTGACTCAGTCTTCTATCAGGGTGGAATGAGTTAATTCAAGGAGGAAAGGGTTAATTTGTGGACTTTCCAAATATACAACTATACAGGAAGTACACCACTTAACCACTGAATAGCCCCGTTTTCAGCCATACACGCCTGTGCTTTTTGAGACCTTGTTAACTAAACCACTCAAAATGATCCTGTCTGTAATTTGCATGCATTAATGAAATAAGATCTGTTTACTGGACAAAGGATATGCTGGTTCCTGTAATATTTTACCATGAAATGACATGATACACTCACCAAGAATTTATAAAATTGCTTGGTGCAATTTTTAATGTACTGACACTATGTTGTGATAATTTCCAAATTTTTAAGGTAATAATACAGTGAAACAATTTACATTTATTTTCACAATTTCTATGACCATTCCACTATGTTGGAAAATGTGAATACTAACAGGTCAAATTAACTCATTCCATATTATGGTGACAGGTCTCGGTCAGTGGTTCTGGAACTGCCTGGCAAGTCATGCTGCAGCTGCCCTTGTGCGGCAGCTGCAGCATGACTTGCCAGGCAGTGCCAGAACCACTGACTTAAGACTATAGGCATGTTGGTACTTGAAAGAAAGCTCTTTTCATGAAGAATTTAAATATGCAATTGTCATCTTAAATCTAGGTAAATATATGTAAATACCAGGGACTAGTATGGAATGAGTTAAAGGCAACCTTAAAACTCCTCAGAGTGTACACCCTCTGCTTACAGGGAAAGTTTGCTGGGAGGTAGTCAGTTTATCGAAGGCAATCTTAAGACTCCTCAGAGTGTACACCCTCTGTCGACAGGATTAATTTGCCTGAAGGTAGTCATTTAATGTTTTCTGTGCCCAAAATCTATGTACTCTCACCATATAACAAGCAATGCACAGTGACCTTGATAATCAGTTTACTGTTAATTCAATTAATTTTTCTGTATTTTTTTATTCTTTCTATTTCCAAGATGGCACAAAACCATGAAAACAGAAACACAATAAACCAGTATTTTAAAGGTTAAGTGCTAATCATGGCTTTAGTTGTTTTTTCATTACCATTAAACATATAATAGTTAAAATTCAAATTCCTCATGATGATACCTTTCAATCAAATACCAGCAAGGCTGGTCTAAAGCAAAAAGTAGTCTTAGTCAACAGCTTTCCTTGGGACACTGTGCACGATGGGCCCAAAATGCCCCGAGGAAAGCTGTTAAGATTCAGTGTTAAATCAGCACTTGAAGGGTTACCATAAGTATAACAGGAACCATGTCCAAAATAGTGAGATTAAAACTTTATTTAAAACCAGGAAATGAAAAAAGGTTTGTTAAAAATAAGTACATTTACAGTACACAATGAGTATCGGAGGCATAAGCAATGCTATTCATCTCCAGGACTTCCAATGAGCCACATATACTTACGAAATTAAAATTATATTTGGTGGAGGATTCAACTTTACCGAAATTGTGTTTTGACTGTTTTTACAAAAGTTCATTACGCAACCTCCAGATCAGAAAACGATTTTGTCTGGGCTATAACTTTAGAACTATATGTGCCAGCCCTTTGTAGTTTTCAGGGTTGCTAGATCTTAGATAGGAAGTGTGCATAGCATTGCATTTTTTTGGTTGATAACTTTTTTTCACTAATTAATCAGTTAATCAACAAAGATTGTTAAGCACCTCAACATTACCTGCATCCAAAACAAATTTGTCTGGGCCAAATTCACTATACATGCTAGCCCTTTGACATTTATAGAGTTGGTAGACTATAGGTAGTAGCCTGTAACCTCCACCCCCACCCCCACCCTAGCTTAGTGCCTATGGCACTCCTTCATAGATTTCATTCAAACAGGAACTGTGTCCCTAGGACACAGATGCCCCCACCTGTCATTATTTATATGGCCACTTGGAAACAGTAAGGGATGTCATAACAAAACATAGCTGAAACGAACAACAGTAAAATATCATACAAGGTACATGTGACTGCATGCTCATCGAACAAACACTGACTGGGTCTCTGTGTGTTGTGGTAAGGCCAATGCAAACTTTTCCTGATTTCAACAGACAATGCGGTTTCTCACTTCTGTGAATCCGCATTGTCTGTAACTTCCTGCCTCACTGTTGTACAGAGAAATGGACCAAGGATGGACAAGTCATTTCCAGTACATGCAGGGTGTTGCGGAAACACACAGACAAAACCCCACGTGGACATCTTCATATACAGTGAAACATCATTATGATGACACTCAGATATCTGACATGTTCAATATAATGACATGAATTTTCATAGGGAAAAGTTTATTTTCTTTGTTACTTGACTCATTTATCTGACACATTTCTTAGGGAACAGATGAAGTCATTGTAATGAGTTTTCACTGTACTGATCAACGATCTTGTAAAGTTTCATGAACAAAGTTCATAAAGCTTTGGAGGTACATACAACTTAAGTTTCATGATGGACACGGAGTGGACAATGGTCATCTCCACTACATCCAGGACACACAGACAAAGATACAGACAAACAAAAGCCCAGGTGCACATCCTAATTTACAGATCAAAAAGTTCTGTGAATCTTCATAACTGCAGGCCAAATAGTTTTTGGAGATATGAACAACCCAAGCTTCATGTTGGATGCGTGGAATGGCGGGACAAGGGCAAATCTATATCCTGGCTGACCTCCGCCGCCCCAACCTCTCCCACCCAAAGTATTGCGTGATTTTTCACATGGCAAACTGCCTGATTTTTCACATGGCAAACGGGTCATTTTGCATTTGCCCAATGAGCATGGTCTCAGATAATGGCCAAGGAACGGCCAGTTCCACGTGAAGCAATTTTGCAAGGAAAGCGTTTACTGATCTGCATAATGCATGCTTTTAATTATGTAAATTATAGAGCTTTTCATGGCTCCAGATCCACAAGGGAGTGGCAAATGCCCATCAGTGCACACTTAATGTGGCCCCATTAAGGAGCATATATGTAAATTGATCTGCCCATGGAGAATCTGGCATCACAGACATTTGAGGCACAAAGTTGTCAAGATTTTCTGGTCTTCAAACTGCATGCCACACAAAATCCGAAAAATCCAAGGAGTGGTGAAAACTGCCATCTAATCGTGCTAGATTCTGTTTCTCACAAACAAATTTGGTTCTATATTCAATGGTACATGTACTACTTTTTTGGTTAACCTGAGGATTGGAGGCCAACCCAACCACCCACCCACCCACCACCTCAAAATCAGAAGGATGGCCATAAAAAGCTATATGATCTGTCATGAAAAGTGTATCTAAGCAGGTATTACTGTATCTCTTTATACACATTTCTGTGCTGATTTTTTCTTGCTTCAGAATGTTTTCACTCCCGTAAACTGCCTTTAGTTTTTGCATTTTTTCAGTGATTAAATTAAACCAGCAAATTCATAGGGGTCTGTTTGCAGACACAATGGGCTGAATTGATAATTTCCCGCCTGAAAACGAGCATTTGTTCCATTAAGTGTATGCATTTCCAACACAGTAAGGACCCATTTACTGAAGGGTATTTCTTAGCTTAGATTTTCTGTTGCAAAAATCACATATTTTAGACCTTGTGAAGTTATCAACTTTTGAAAAACAGTGAAAATAACAGCAATTTTTAACACACAGTCTGGACACAACTTCACAGAGCATTAAAACCTCCCGCAGTTCTCAAGATGGCCGACTGAAAGCTATACTGGTAATTCATGGAAATTTATATACATAAGCCCAAGGGGGCCAGCCTATCTGGAAACCCTGTCCCAAAAACAGCCATCACATCCATTTTAGCAAATTAGCCATTCTCCAACAGACCCAAAGCCAATTTGCAAAGGTATGCCCTGTCAAAACTTTTAAGCATCTGTGCTGCATATTTGTGCAAATTTGTAAGCTTGCCAACCCCTGACCATAGTGTTAAGTGAACTGATCTCCCTCCCACCCACCCCCACCCCACCCCCCATTACTTGACATAACCTGTGTGGTCCCTTGTCTTGCAATTAATTCTGGATCACCTTTCCATGGACTTAATGAGCAGTTTCATTAACAAATTAGACTTACACATTGCTTATGAGTCAACTATCAGATTCTCTGCTCACTTTAGGATGTATTTATTAGTTACATCTGTCAACAACTGAAGTACAACTTAAGTAATCACTGTTGCCTTGCCAAGAAACTATGTAAAAGTACATATTGTCATCAAGTTTCCTAATTCTTACATCTATTACTGAAGGCCTGACTCTGATCCAGCAAGTATAAAAGGAAGCCAAACCCAAGAGTTGGTGCACCTTGTTGATTATTCTTCAGGTGGTGGGAATTTGAGATAATTTATCCTCTACCCCCCCCCCCCCTCCCGACAAAAAATGGAACATCTGGGTATGAATGGTGGATTCTGCGAAAATATTGATGAAAATTAAAGAAAACTAAACAACACATTTCTGTTCCTTCCCTTACATGTGCTGAAAGACGTATCAACTCTATAATGTCCACCCCCCTACCCCCCCTGTCAAGGTCACCTTTGTTTGCTAAATTGTAACACTGTTATGTCTCATTTCCATGGCAACATAGCAGGATTACATGGAGCTTCCCACCTTAAAAAACAATGTAATGTTTACAAACAGACCCCTTTATTCTTGCATGACTGTTACCTGTACATATGTGGATTATCCCCATGTGTGGCACAATCAACTTGTCACCAGTCCTGGTCTGCGGCATTTCAAAAACAGACAGCACATTAACTGACAATGTTCGACATAAAGATTCCCCACAAAAGTTTTCTATCAGACTGCTCCAACAAGCTGTCTGACAAGATGTAGATGCGTCAATATTTACAAGTCACTAGGTGCTAAACAAGTTCTGATGCAGCTTCCACCAAGCGTCCTTCCATTGAGCTAATTTTAGGCATAACACTTAATGCTTTGGTTCAACATTTGGGGTCTCAAATTGCTGGATGGATCCAAGGTTTATTTTGGGAGCTACGTGAGCTATTCAGGACGCCCTGGATCACCTCTGGTCTCCCCTGTTGCCTCCCAGCTCATACCTCCTGCCTGATATTGAAAGGAGGGATGGGGTGGGGTACATTCCAGACTGCTCTCCTTCAGCAGGTACCTGCGTAACATTCTCTTTCTGTTTAATTTATTGAGACACTAAATTCTCCGCGTTTTTTTTCTCTCTTTCTGTTTCCATATCAACTAATGCATATCTTGCTAAGTTTAATATTTTCGTTGTATTATTTATGTGTTCACAGGTATTCTGCATGTGTTATGGGGATTCCAAGTTGTTACCATGGCAACCAAAACACACAGAATAAGTGTGTAAATACACCTGGGCATGTGTCCTGTATTTTGACCCAATTGGTTTGATTGCCTGCCCCCTCCTCCCCCCACCCTTATTTCTTTTATTTTTTGCACTGTTGCCAGACAGACTTTGCATCATTGTCACAAACATGACAGAAACCCGAAAATTTGTCCACTTGTCCAATCACAAACGCATCTGACATTATCAATACACAAGCATGTATTGCAAATTTGGAAAGATTCATATTCTGCCACAATGACTGGCCGAGCCAGAGATGGGAGTGGTACCACAGCCTGAACAAACACACTTGACCCTCTGCCCAAACTGGCCGGAGGTGAAATGTCGTCTGCTCCAGTGATTTTCATCAATTTGAGAGTTAATGAAAAACAATCTGAAGGAGAATTGCAGACGGGCCGATGGGCCGTGTCAGAAAAAAAAACATGACCCAGGTCAACATTTTTCATTCAGAATGAGTTGAGCAGAAAGCATCCAACTTGCAACAAGGCCAAGCTGTTGACTCAGTCATTCGAGTTACCATGGTCCAGAAAACTCCACAAATCAGTAATGTCCACAATTCACTGCATCAGTACTATGCTGTCATAACTCTACATGGAAACAAGCAATCAGGGGAGTCCAATGTGCTGCAAGGCTATGCTGCTACATGTACATGCCCCTGTCTTGAGACCCCATTCCAGTTAGACACCCTCCCCCTTTTCATCATACGTTTCATGATATTGACATCATACATGCAACTTCCTGTCTTGATGACCATAACTTGGTAATCCCTAGGGGCACCAAGGCTTGGCAACTAACTCTTGCCTCCTCAAATCTCCCCAAAGTGCCCACATGTAAATTGTTGTCTGCTTTAACGTTTTTGAGTGCCAGTCACGGCTTAAGCTGTGCTGATGAGGCTGGATTACTGTAATGATTCCATATTAATATTCCTCATTAAAAGACCTTTCATTCAAGTAACAGCATGCCTATGTTCCCAGTGAAAAATTTGGTCCAGCTCAACAGCTTTCCTTGGGGCACTTTCCGCACAATGCGCGGAAAGTGCCCCAAGGAAAGCTGTTGACTCAGTCGCTAAATTGGCCCTGTAAGAGTTAAATTTCTATTCACAAGAAAAACGTTTTTAGTGAGATTTTTATGCAAGACCATTCATGGCGGCACACACAGGTCGTCAGCTTTCCTTGGCAAGAGTTGGGCGCAATGTGCCCAACCCACGCCAAGAAAAAGCTATTGAGTAAGTGGTAATCTGACCAGGAAGGGGTGAAGGCAGTCCCTACTGCCCAGGATAATCCTAAGCTCAATGGGAATGTAATCCATTACAGTAAAACCTGTTTTGGGAGACCGCCCCTAAGGCAGTGCAAAAAGTGGTCACACAAGACAGGTGGTCTCTCAATGGAGGTGCAATAGCACAGAAGAAATAGCAAAAGGGACATGGTAAACATGGTCTGAAAAGGCAGGTGGTCTTTCCTCCCAGTGGTCTCTCAAAACATGTTTCAATGTGCTTGTCTGAAATTGTGACATTTTCTGTCAAACAAGTTGGAACAATGTTAATCCTTTCCCCCCTTGAATCAAGACTGAGTCAACAGCTTTCCTTGGCATGGGTTGGGCATTTTCTTCCCAACTGACATCACGAAAAGCTGTTGACCTGGGGCATGTGATCTTGATAGTTACTCATCGGCATTTCTTTGTCAAATTGTTTTTCATCACCGTTAAAATTAGTTGAAAACACTGAAGCAGACGACATTTGACCACCAGCCAGCCTGGGCCGGTTTAGGGGGTTAAGGGTTAAATGTCCAGTGCTGAGTGGTCTGTCCCAACAGGTTCCACTATACTCTGTACTACATCAGGACAGCATGGAGAGAATTTGGCAAATGGCAGGTCTTTACTGTGCAGCTCTGTTGACAGGCCATCAGTAACATTAATGTAGAGTTGATATTGATGACCTTACAAATATTATTCTTTATCTGATTGTTATTTGCCAACAACCATCATACTAAGTCAGGCCCTATATACAGTCTGCGGGCAGCTGAAAATTTGTGCCATTAGGTTTACAATCTAAACTTGACAATCCCTACAACCTGGAACACCCAGAGTCATTCCTAGATGTAATAATAAATACATAAATCAGCAGTTGTTATGTTTTTCCACAGCAGGTGAATGCTCTGGACACCCACAGGCAGAAGGATTACAAGCCAAACTATGACAAGCAACATGCTCAGTTGTTCCTTAATGTCATAATATAAACATAAATCTGCACTTATGTCTTTCCACAGATCTGGACTAGCACAAGTATATTTTTATGGTTTACCTTCACAGGGCTCTGCAATTCTTTTCATTTGCTCTAGTCCTCAGGGCTAAGAGTTTTGGCATTTCATTAGCCTTCCATTTTAACTCTTTCAGTGCCAATCAGGTCTAAAGTCCATCTACTTGAGTCAGACAGGTCTGAATTATCATTATTAGGATCCCAAATTTGTATTCCTCGTAAAAAGCCCTTTCATTCAAGTACCAGTACGCCAATAGTTCCAGAGAGAAAACCTCATGTCAACAACTTTTCTCTGCGCATATTGGGCCCACTGCGTCCAATGCACGCTGAAAAAAGCTGTTCACTCAGTTCAAAATTTGGCACTGAAAGAGTTAAACTTGCTTGTCCATCTAAACAAATCCTATTTAGACAACCAAAATTTCTGGTTGCCCCCAAGGCCAGTGGTTTGAGATTTTGACATTCCCCTGATTGAAAATGACTTGTCCCAGGCCAGCAGCTAGCCGAGCCCTGCTTCACAATGTCCTGCTTCCCAGAAAATGATATTGCGTCACTGCCACACTGTTCAGTCTACATTCCCCTCATGTTGTTCATTTTTTGTTTGGTTGCTACGTCCCCATGACTTTATGTTAACCATCCTTTTCCGGTGCGACTTGAGGCAAATTAGAAGAGTCATAGTTGACAGTCCGGATTACCCCCCCCCCCCCCCACTTAGCACACGCATGGGTCCTGTGACCTGGAAAATGAGGTCAAGGTCAGTAAAATACAATCAGGTCAATAAATAGTGTCACTGTAACAGAAAAACTGACAACACCAAACCCACGCACACTTTCTTCATGGGGGTATAATTATTCCTTCCACATTATTTCAAGGAAAAGTATGATGTCATTTCCTCATATATCTCTCTCTTTTTGTGGGCGGAGTTAGAGGAAAGATCTTGTGTCTGTCTCTCCTTTACTTCCTCTCTCTTTTCAGTACCACAGGCTTCAAGCAAACTGATTACAAATCGTCTGACAAAATAATCCAATAGAGACCTGTAATACATGGAAATGTTTGTACAATATATCCATTCAAATTGGACCAACAGAGTACATCATGGGCCAGCAAAATGTTTATAACAATTATCCACAATTTAAATGCTAGTATTTATCATTTCAAGTGGGAAGCCAAGCAGATCCTGTTAACTGTTTCAGTGCCAAATTTTGGACTGAGTCAACAGCTTTTCTCAATGTGCATTGGGTGCAATGTGCCCAATACACGCTGAGAAGAGCTGTTGACTTGGGATACTCTTTCTGGAACTATAGGCATGCTGGTACTTAAAAGAAAGGTCTTTTTACAAAGAATACAAATCTGGGATACGTATGACTTAAGTAGATGGACTTTGGTTATGAATGGCAGTGAAAGAGTTAACAAGAGGGCTGTGTGAACAGCCCATGCCTCAGCTGATCTTGACATTCATCACACTTGCAGCTCTATGAACTTGGGAAAGGATCAAGGACACCATGTTCTGAGTAAGTCTGAACTTTATAGAAGAACACTTACATGTGCAACATCAAAGTTCAAGTAGTTCTCAAGTTATAATGAAGAGTAAAATTCATGTATGTTGCACTGTGACCCCACAAACGAGGTCAAGGTCATTCATGTACTGTCTCAGCATGACCTTCATACAGAATAATTAACATGTGTAGCTAACTCCAAACAGATCTCATGTTATCAAGTAAACAGTAAATTTCGTGTCAGTTGTCCTGTGAATTAGCATTAGAATGCCCATTGACTTACAAGATTTTTTAAGATTTGTCCAAAAAAAAGACCAAAAAAAATTCATTAAAAATAAAAAAATCACTGGAGCATGAACATTTGAACAAAATTGGTAGAAACCCACCCAACGTACATTGCCACCAAGTTTGAAGTTAATGTGGATGACGGTTTTGGAGAAGAAGTAGAAAATGTGAATTAGCATTAGAATGCCCATTGACTTCCATAGTATTCAATAGGAAAGCTGCATTGACCGACAAGTACCAGAATTGAAAAAATCGTTAAAAATCAGGAATCCGCAGCATTCCCACATAGTGTACAACTTTGTTTGACCCTTCTACAAGGAACACATCCACCATGTTTCAGCTTAATCTGAGTGACGGTTCTGGAGAAGAAGTCGAAAATAGCTACAACACAAAATTCATAAAAAATTAGGAAAAAATAGCAGCGCCACCAGGTGAACAAATTAGGAACTAGGAGTCCCAGGGAGTGTTCCTGTGTAATATCAAAGCAATTGGGTGAGCGGTTTCGGAGAAGAAGATTTTTTAAGATTTACCCAAAAAAGAACAAAAATATTCATTAAAAATCCAAAAATCACTGGACCGTGACCATTTGAACAAACTTGGTAGAGACCCACCCAAGGCACATCTCCATCAAGTTTGAAGTGAATCTGGCTGACGGTTTTTGAGAAGAAGTCGAAAATGTGAATTGTGGACGACGGACGGACTACGGACCCTCAAAAAACCTCAGCTGACTGACAAGTCAGCTGAGGTAAAAATGTCCACCCATGATACTAATTGTGTGTCTACCCCCATCCCTAACCTGTGGTAAACTATTGCCTACAGCTCAGACTGGACTTTTTTTAGGGAACATTATACCTTACAACTGAGGCCACCCACATAGATAAGTACCTAACTTAATTACTTAAGCTCAGGCTATATGAGAAAGCACTAAACCTTGCATACCTTTATCTCAATATTCAACATCTTGCACACCTATATCTGTGTACACAACACCTTGCATACCTTTATTTGTGTACACAACACCAGGTATACCAATATCTGTGTACACAACACCTTGCATACCTTTATCTCAACATTCAACATCTCGCATACCTTTATCAATGTTTCTGTTATCCCCCAATATTGGGGTATATTACCTTTTCAAAACTTCAAATACTCTCTGAGAAAATTCTAAAGGGTCACAAGTCTTGTTTATTTACATGTAAAATTGGTAAAAATTTAGTCTTCTCCCCTGAATTTCCCTTCTTGTGACCCCCTGAAAAAATTCCGAATGGAAACACTGGTTTATGTACAAAACACCTTCCATACATTTATGTACCTAATGCCCTGCATGCCTTTATATATGTATAAAACACCTTGCATCATTAATCTATGAATAAAACTTGCATACACTTATACAGACACCACTTCGCATACCTTTACCTATGTATACAACACCTTGCATACCTCTGTCTATATACACCCTGCACCTTATATACACAAACAACACCGTGCATACGTTTGAAGATCCATGTATACAACAACTTGCATACCTTTATGCATAAAACACTGCATAGCTTTGTCTAGGTTTATAAAACCTGATGTGCCTTTACTTCTGTGCGTAATAAAATCCATGGGCTTTGTCACCAATAAAGACCTAAAAATGCTGGACAATTTGAGTTTGACTGGAGCAGCAGCTTGCATGGTAAACAGACAAGGCTTTACAATCCTGGACTGCCAGGTCAGATTTCTGGCCCTAAAGATTGTAGTGCTCATTCTGTGGTACCTAGTCTAACTACCTCTAGCCCCATTGGCCTCAACTTCATTCCTCCCCTGTATGTTCTACAGGCCATATGATTGATAGGTAAAATAATGGCTGAACAGCTTACGTGGCCTCATCGGGCCAAAATGACTGCAACATTGCAGAAAAGTTGTGCATCTTTAATTTCAGCTTCCAGTAACGTACAGCTCTACATCCAAAAACTGTTGTAGAAAACTTGTCATTTCTATGAACTCTTCTCACACCAAATCATGAGAAAAATTGCCAAAAAAAAATTCACACTATTCAGGTTTAAACTTTGTGCCTGTTGACTTTTTAATGATTTTTGAGGTCTTGCATGATGACAAGGCATGATTTAAACCGACTGCTGCCTGAGTCCAAAAGTACATCCGCTCCCAGAGCCCTCTTGTGGGCTCTTGAAGAACAGTTTCTGATGCAGCACAGCTTGCCACATTATGCATGCAAATTTAACCAAATATATGCTGACACAAAATTGACAGCCTCCCAGTTGAAGTGTAAAGCAGGTGGCTCTCTCGTGTGAGCAAATTATGAACTAATATTTTCAGGACTGGGTTTCTTTTCTCTGTGAACAGCAGATATTTTTTTTCTTCCCCGTCTGCAAGTTGGTCAATGTTGGTTTATGCAGTAGGTACCTCCTGATGATTAATTGGCATAAAAAAAATAGATTCTCTGATGTAGAAATAAATATTTCTTTAATTCACAAATACACATATATCTCATGCATTTTACCAAAACATATTTTTATATTTGAAAATCTGAAATGTTCATGTTATTTATGATATGTTCATTTGATCTATTTCATTTTCTTTAAAAAGAAGCAAATTACCATAGATATCTTATCATCACTTTTTAACATTAAATTAATTGTGGCCATGGTCACACCACTTATATAGTCTCTTTGTCAATATGACAAACTGTAAATAGCCTGCATACAGATCATAACTGAACCCTTAATATGTGCTTACAAGTTAACATTTTTCTACCTGGCCCAAATAGCAAGTGAAAATTCAAGGTCATTTTGTCCCAAAGAAGACTTCAATGGTCCTGATTAATAGGGTATGGAACTTATGTCCCTAGCACAAATTTCAGCTGACATTTCATAAGTAACTTGTTTCCTGGCATCACCTGCATAACTCTATATTGCTCACTTAAATATTTCTACACTGACATTTTGCATGTGTCAATATAAAGATTTTCTGTACTTTTTAGCACAGCTGACTTGTCAGTCAGCTCACCTTTTAGGATGGTTTGCTATCCATACATCCTCCATTCACATTTCTGACTACTTCGCCAAAACTGTTGGCCAGATTCTCTTCAAACTTGGGCGAGTCTTTACTAAGTTTGTTCAAGGGTGCCAAGCTCTAGTAGTTTTCAATTTTTTGTTCAATTTGTGGTAAGATCTTGGAAAATTCTCCCAAACCTGATGGCAAGTTGTTTGGAAACTGCATAGGGACAGTTTTGGAGACCAAGTGGCATTGTAATTTTTTTTTTCTTTACAAATTTTTAAATGTTTTGTATTGCTGTGGATCCTTGGTTTTAACAAAATTGTTTAATTCAGGTACTTGTCAGTTAATGCATGCATTCTTATTGATTGCTATGCAAGTGAAATGGGGACTACAATGCTAATTCACATTTTTGACTTGTTCAAACCCATTACCCAGATTCACCTGCAAACTTGGTGGGGCTGTGCCTTGGGTGAATCTCTACGAGCTTTGTTCAATTGGTCATGCTCCAGTGATTTTAGTATTTTCAATGAACTGTTTTGTTTACTTTTTTTTTTTACTATTTTTTTGGGGGGGGGGGGGGGGGGGGGGGGGGGCAAAGCCTAAAATCTTTTTCCCTGAAACCACTAGGCAGGCCAATTGCTTCAAAATTGCACAGGATCACTTCCGGGGATCCCAGATCTAATCTTTTTTTCATGAGGTATTGCTGTGATTTTTTTCGCCTTTTTTTTTTTATTGCAAGTTTTAAAGCTTTTTTCAGCTTCTTCCCCTGAACCACTACTCACATTGTGCTAAAAAGTGGTGGAAATGTACCTTTTGGAGGGGTCAAATGAAGTTAATGTGAAACCCTGATTTTTAAAAAGTTTTTTAAATTTGGGCACTTGTTGGTTGATGCATTCACTCCTACTGATTA
Organism: Hermodice carunculata; assembly: GCA_964020975.1. Lineage (NCBI taxonomy): Eukaryota > Metazoa > Annelida > Polychaeta > Eunicida > Amphinomidae > Hermodice > Hermodice carunculata. The sequence goes on from OZ026623.1 coordinate 32,032,822, forward strand.
CAGTGCAAGTCAGTGGTGATTGCAACGGTAATTCATATTTTTGACTTCTCCAAAAGTACCTGCCAAATTCACTTCAAACTTGGTGGGGGATGGGCCCAGTGGCCTTGCAAATAAGGTCAAGATCACCAAAATGCAAGCAGGTCAAGAAATAGTGTTATGGACCTGGTACAACTGAGGTCAATTTGAATGTGATGTGGCTTGTGAGTCATGATACCTTGTGCCCAAGGACTGTGCTATGGACAATCAGAAAAGCCAAAAACGCTATAATCCCACAGTTCGTATGCCAGGAATATTTATTGGACAGTTAAAAGAAGCTTATACATACAGTAAAAGGGTTACCTGCCAGCCCGTGGCCTTTTACGAGGGAAACAAATTTACACAAAAACATACAAATATATACAGATGCAACAGCTTTCTCAGTACAAAATAAAATTGAATTGGTACAGCTGTTACATATATATATATATATATATATATATATATATATATGTATGTGTGTGTGTGCAGTGAAACCTTCACATTTAGACCTGTTTGTCATAGTCATCTCACAGTTACTTTTACGTCTATACTGGAGTACCTGCTGTTCATGATCCACACTTACTGCCATGAAAAAGGGGTCTCTTGTAATTAAAAAATAACAAGAGGATCATGATGATCCTGTGCTCTGCTGACTGGGATCTGCTTTTACAGTATTGGAACACATGAACTGCAGTCTAGATTTGTACAGCTATATACATGTATGTAGAGTGGTAACAAAGCTTGGCCTTAAAATAAATTTTGCGGAAGGACAGAAGGACGGATGGATGGATGGACAGACGGACGACAGACGCAAACGGATTCTATAAGCTCTGCTGATGGTAGTACATGTATTATCAATTGACATACCTTGCTGTTTCAATGGCTGCCGGTGTACAGTGGCAGCACTCACTTACAGTCACAAAGTCTGATATCTCATAACTTTGTCAAAAATTAACATATCCACATTAATTTACCAAACTTTCATTGTCTCATGTCCAACTATATTTTCATAAAATTTTAAGCAATTCTATCATGCTGTTCTGATGAAGAAGTCGAAAATAGCCTTAACACGCAAAAATTCATTTAAAAATAGGAAAAAAATCACAGCGCCATCTGGTGGCCAAAATGAGAACTAGTTGACCCCAAATGACCCCATGTGCAATATCAAAGCAATTGGCCAGGTGGTTCTTCAGATGAAGAAATTTTTTTTTTTTTCAAAAAATAAATTAAAAAATTCATTACAAATAAAAAAATTATTGCATCATCATCTCCTTCGCAAACACGGTAGAGGTTCACCTGGGCAACATCCATGTGCAAAATTAAAACATTCCATACAGCGGTTTTTGAGAAGTCAAAAGGGTAAATACAATAGTGTAATATATGCACTGTATTCCCATATATATACATATATATACAGCTGCAGCACTTCCTTACAGTCGCAAAGTTTGATATCCCATAACTTTGCCCAAAATTAACATATCCATATAATTTTCGCAAACTTTCATTGTCTAATGTCCAACTATATTCTGATAAAATTTTCAGCAATTCTGTTCAGCCGTTCAGGAGAAGTCGAAAATAGCCTTAACAGGCAATAATTCATACAAAAATGGGAAAAAATCACAGCGTCACCTGATGGCCAAAATAAGAACTAGTTGACCCCAGATGACCCTATGTGCAATATCAAAGCAATTGGCTTCGTGGTTCTTAAGATGAAGAATTTTAATATTTTTCAAAAAATAAATTAAAAAATAGAAAAATTATTGCATCATCATCTCCTTCGCAAACTTGGTAGAGGTCCACCTGGGTATCATCCATGTGCAAAATCAAAACATTCTATGTAGCGGTTTTTGAGAAGAAGTCGAAAATATAAAAAGTCTTACGACAGACGGATGGAAGGACGGACAGATGGACGGATGGACAGACGGACGCAAACGGATTCTATAAGTTCTGCTGACTGACAAGTCAGCAGAGCAAAAAAACTCTGAAGACCACCCTTTCATAACACTCGAGTATTTCAGCAATAAATTTGCCTGTTTTTTTTTTTTTATTATTTAATTTATTTTTTTTTTTCTTTTGGAGTGGGTCCCTGTGCTACTGTATTCTGATGCACTGTACAAACTGAGACCATTCCCACACTGAACGCCTTGTTCCTGTACTCCCTTGGTTCCTCCTGCTCAAGACACGCCCAACAACATCCAGGTAACTGGAAGTTCAAATTGGTTTATCAGTCCCTCGTGAGATGCCACTCAAAAAGAAAGACTACCTGCTTTACAAGACCACATTTAACAGGTCCCTATCATCTTTTTTATGTATTGTATGTCCTCAGTGACCTTGGGATAGAAGATCCAAGGACACCCAGATTATGTAATACAAGAGGCCTATACGCCTGCCTGGTGCTGTGCTGACATTGGCATTCAAGTCCAAACTACACCCTGCCATTACGAAATCACCTCTGTCAACTTTACAGGTATGGTGACCTCACAAAAAATAGGCAAGGTCACTGATATTATATACCATTCTAGCTTTGGACACTGTCTATATATCCTATTATAAATTTGGCAAGTCTAATCCAATTACTTTTCAAGATATAGGATTTTATATCTTAAAACACATTTTGGCTCATAATTTGTCAAATTATAGGGGGCGCCACTAGTATCATTACCAACTTAGACTTTGACCTCCCCCACAACCCCATCAAATTTGGTGAAGATGTGCCAAAAAATTAAAGATGCTATGGTGTTCACAAGATTTTCATATTTTGATGCCTATATTACATAATATTGTAGGTGGCACCACCAAAAACCTAGATTTTTATACCCCCTATAAGTCCTGAAAGTTATATTGGGCTAACTTAAAAACTGTGGCCAGTACTGCAGTCACAAGATTTTCACATTTTGTCCTGTATATTACATAATACTATAGGTGGCGCCACCAACATTGATGTCAACAAAGATTTTATACACTTTATAACTCCTAAACGTTATAGGGGCCTGTCTCAAGAATTGTGGGGTGCAGAGCATTCACAAGATGACCCCAAAATTCAAACTGGCCATTTAACCTTGACGTTCAACTTAAAAGTAAAATATTGTTATGTTCGAAATATGCGACCCACATCCAACTTTCCATATATAGTCTGTTTGTTCAAATCGGGTGATAACTTTTCGAGAGGAAAAACAGTAAAGTTGGACAAGTGCCAAACTCCATAATTACTGGGTCACAGTGAACCAAAAAGCAGGTCACCAAGTACAGTTTTATGTACATGTATCATGTAATCAAGTGCAATTTGGATCTGGAGACTCAATTCTCCTTGGCATTCATGTCCAAGCTACACCCGGCCATTACATAATCACCTTTTCAACTTTACAGTTATGGTGACCTCACAAAAATAGGTTAAGGTCACTGATATTACATAACATTCCACCTTTGACCATGGTCTATATATCATATAAATTTGGCAAGTCTTATCCAATTACTTATCCACATATGGAATTTGACATCTTAAAACACATTTTGGCTCATAATTTCTGTCAAATTAAATAGGTAGCGCCACGAGTATCATTACTATAATATCAAATTTGAACCAGTCTGTCTTGTCAAATATTTTTATTACATACTGGTTGTTCCTTATTTCTATATCTGGGTCAAGGGAAGTAGCTTTTGTATCACTTTCATTTTCCACATTTACTATTAGCTCTTCAAGACATGTTTTTCCAATTTCTCCATATTTCATCTCCATTGTTTAACTCATTCCATCCTATGGTCACAGGCCTTGGTCAGTGGTTCTGGCACCGCCTGGCAAGTCACCCTGCAGCTGCCCTTGTGGCAGCTTCAGCATGACTTGCCAGGCAGCGCCAGAACCACTGACTTAGGACTATAGGTATGTTGGCACTTGAACGAGAGCTCTTTACATGGAGAATTTAAATAGGCAATTGCTGTCTTAAATCCAGGAAAATATAAGGAAAAATCAGGGACTGGTATGGAATGAGTTAAAGCACACAGGTCATCTATAAATCTTCTTGTGAGAATATGATCCTCTTGCAGCTGTAAAGTTTGTTTTGGCCAATTCCTCCATCCATTTTGATCCATAATAATGTAAATACAAGGTTGGCAATATATGCGGCTGGATCTGTTCCCATTGGTATGACTACTATTTGTTGATCGACTCTGGTTCCAAAGCAGAAGTATGCAATGTTGATAATGTATTCTATCATTTCAACACACTCTTACTTTGTGTAAGATATTCCTTTGCTCTTACCTTTATCAAATTTAGCCTCAGCACCAGATATATAATATACTGACACGTGCCACCTTTGAACGCTTTTTCCAATATTGAAATAAACAAGTTAATGAGTATTGCAGAGCAATACATAGTCCCCCGCTCGTCTCCCACGAGGTTGAATGGACTACTATATAGGGGTGTGACCTAGATGAAAAAAAAAATTAAAAGTATGGCACATTCTTAGATTAAGCTTCACATTTGTGTAAAATTTCATTAATCTAAGTAAAAGGACAAAAAAGTTATGGCCCGGACAAGATTTTAAATGGATTTCACAGTAGCCTAGATATTTGACCTAGTGACCTACTTTTGCCATGTGACACAACAACTCCCCAGGTAGTATTAAAATAATAAATTTGGTAGCTGTAGGTATTATAGTAAGGGAAATATGGCATGGACAAGGTTTTTACATGGAGTTTACACTGTGACCTAGATATTTGACCTAGTGACCTAGTTTTGCGTCGTGACACACTTTTAGGTCACAATACATTATCAGTAAACTTTTATAACAAGAAGTCAAATTTTTTTAAGAATTACAGTAAGGACATGAAACAGTATTACTGTGACCCAAATATTTGACGGACGGACGGACACACGGACGGTGCCCATTACCATATCCCCTCTAAGGTCTACCCACCATAAAAAAAATCAAAGGGCTGGCATCAATAATTTAGAAGATATGGCCCGGACAAAATTTGTATTGTATCTTGAGCTTGCTTAATGAACTTCGTTAATTAATTAATGGAAGTAATTAGCCACAGAAAACAATGCGTATGCACACCTACTACCTAAGGTCTACACACCATAAAAAATTAAAAGGGCTAGCATTAATAGTTTAGAAGATATGGCCCGGACAAAATTTGTCTTGCTTAACGAACTTTGTTAAATAATTAATTAATGCAAGTAATTAGCCACACAAAACAATGCCTATGCACAGCTACTACCTAAGGTCTACCCATCATAAAAAAATTGAAGAGGTAGCATTAATATAGGGAAGATATGTGCCGGACAAAATTTGTTTCTGTATATTTACATATCGTGGTGACCCAAATATTTGACCTAGTGACCTAGTTTTGCTTTAAGACACTTTCTTAGACTAAGCTTCACATTTGTGTAACATTTCATGACTCTAAGTAAAAGGACAAAAAAGTCATGGCCCGGACAAGATTTTTCATACATATGTATTCTGTGACCCAGATATTTGACCTAGGAAGTACAAACACATTAAATTTGGTAGCTGTGGGTGTTATGGTGTTGGAAATATGGCCCGGAGAAGCTTCGGACGGACGGACGGAAGGGCGGACGGACGGACGGACGAGGTGCAAACCTATAGTCCCCCATCAACTGGGCGGGGGACTAATTAGCACGTTGTTTTGGTCTGTCAAATTAATCTTTGTATACAATGTTCAGAAATCAAAGGTATGAATTGATTTGGTACCATTCTTATTGTTGATTTTGTCAATGTCTAGTAGAATATCACTTGTGCTATCTGTAATCCACATTCTATACACTCACGTGTACATTTTCATTTTTTTTTTTGCAGAAGTTATTATGTGAATTTTTGACTAGGACAGACGGATAGACATGCAGTCTTTCTGAAAACTTTTTTTTCCTTACTGGACAATTGGGCCAGCAAACTTACAAGTTTTGCAGGTCCCTGTTTTGACACTACATGTTGACAAAGTTATGGTCTAAGGGTCACTAGAAGTGTCACACTCGCCAAGCATTTTTGTTGTAGCTTTTGCCCACAAATACTTTACCAAAAAAAAAAAAAAAAAATGCATAAAGAGAAACATTTCCTATTCTTCTTGGATTCTTATGGTCAACCCAGTAAAAATGTACAAACAGTGCAAAATAATATTCAATATTGCTTCCCTAGGGCCCTACCACGGACTTTTGCCTTGTTGACCTTTCACTCCTGTGCTTACAGTCAGTGGTGCACAAACAATATTTGTTGCACACAGGTAAAAAAGATATTTTAAGCAGTCACCATGGTTTCTATGACAACATGCCACTCCAAATGATAAGCTTCCTAACTATAATTTAACTCTTCAAGTGCCAAATTTTGAACTGAGTCAACAGCTATTCATAGCACGCATTGGGCACAATACACCTGATGTGCCCCGAGAAAAGCTCTGGACCTGGGGTATTCTCGCTGGAACTATAGGCATACTGGTACTTTTAAATTGAAAGGTCTTTATACAACGAATATGAATCTGGGATCCTAATGATAATTCAGACTAGTTCGACTTTAGCAGATTGACTTTAGACGTGATTGGCACTGAAAGAGTTAATATGTCTGGCAGTCTCCAGACGTGCAACTTGTCATGTGTGGAATGTATGTCAGACATTTTGGATCATGCATGCACAGATCGATGTAACTGCAGAGCTCAATTTTGTATTTTGCCATGCCCACCAGATGGCAGGTCTATACAATAAAGTATCCATAAAACTGCCTTCAAGCTACTCTGGTAACAGCCTTATCACACCTCAGCAATTTCATTTTTATGACCTTTCCCTGAGGAAAAGTTATCTTCTAGTCCCATAAGCCACTATTCTTAATGTGTCTCTCCACCAAAACCATTTAAAAGTAAAATTTTCAATTGGGCCTAAGGCAAATCCTGTATATTATTGTAACATGTCCTCACAGGCATTTTGCTGGTCCATAAAATATTTTTTGGGTTTATCACAGTTTTTCTTCAGAATACATATAGTGGGCTGGAGGATTTAAATCGAAAAAAAAAAAAAAAAAAAAGGAAAGTTATTTGCATTGAATTATCAGGTACACCAAGCTTTTGACTTGACCTGACCACATAAAATAGACCTAACAGGTCAAAAATTTAGGAGTGGGCAGTGAGGAAAAAAAGAAAAACAAAATAAACCTTTTATAGGGCCTTAGGCAAGGAGATATGTATATAGACATATATGTCTTGCCATTTGGAGCCTGGAATGAAAACACTTTCAATAGAAATCTGAATACAATAATACTCAGTATTCCCGCCTTTGAAAGACCAGTGCAATAGGAGAGCATCTGCCTTTTAAGGTTACATGTCTGAGGTCCATACTGCTATGTTTACGTTATTTGACCCACAATTACTGAGAGACCACATGTTATTATGTGCCCAATTTTGGACCAGTCTCAGGGGTGGTTTCTCACACTTGACTATCGCATGCACGTCTGAACCATGGGACAAGCCAGACCCAGTCATGACGTCACGTGCACAACACTGATAGATTTTATTAAAGCATGACTTCAGACTATTCTGGAATATTTACATGGCCACGGGAGCAGCACACGAAGCCTCCAGATATTGCAATGCAGATTATAGTCAGCAAACATGTGCAGGCTGCAAACGATTTCACGTATACAATGATACCTGTCTTGACAACCCCTTCCTACGGAAAACTGCACAAACTGCACGTATCCTTTTTTCAGACAGCTGTATTATGAGACTGCGGTATCTTCTACATGTTACTGTGGCTCTAATGAAAGACCACCTGTTTTTTAAGAGACCACTTTTGTATCTGCCCTTGGGACAGTCTCTCAAGACAGGGACCACTGTATTATGTATTGCAAGCTTTATGCGTTGTCACGTGCCTCTGATCTCTCCACAGAAAGAGGGGGGAAAAAATTGTGACAGCTTAATAGCATGTGTTACATGTATAGCTTGCAGCAAAGCTATCCCGCACGCACCATCTGATCTATGATACTATGCCAATAATCTCCCACTCCCCCAGCACAAACACACATAACTATTCTTGCTTTGTGTCATGGGCTTCTTACTCATCAGCTAGATCAAATGCCTGGTACCGTGTTTAGCCATATAATGACTGTAAATATGACTTGTCTGCCCTATATATTTATAATTCAGGGGAAGAAAATTAATTCAGTAATGTACGTCCACTGTAACTGGATTTCATTTAAGAGTGGTTGCCTAGTAACTGTACACAATGATGGCTGCAGCTGTTTGCTTTTTTTTTCTTCTTCTTTTTTTTTTTTTGCCAATAACTAGATCATTTGTTACAATTCTCATAATAAATTGGTTGGAACGATCTTGGGACCTCCTCAGCCAGAACAAAAATACGACCCCTGGTGACCTTGTAATCGGTCAAGGTCACTGAATGGACATCCAACTTGGGAAAGCTTCCAACGATTTGCTTCTCCAGTACAAGTTTCATGATATTAGCTTAATGCATTCATAAAAATAATGCTTCTGCAGCCTTAAAAATACGATGATCCCTGGTGGCCTTGAAAATGGGAAAAGGCACTGGATGTCCAACTTGGCTAACCTTCCAATCAGATACTTCTACAGTGCAAGTTTCATGACAGCAGCTCAATTTGTTCAAAGTCATTGCATCCACAAATGTACTTACTACCAGGTATATATGGGTATATGAAATGTCTGTCACCTCATACAGGGCAGTATCACTAATAGGTCTTCACTCACAATCTTCAGCCCCTCTTCAAATCTTGTTAACCATGCAACCCTCCTGGATTGGGCAATAACTCAACAGAGAACATTTAAATAAGATGCAACTGATTTGAGCAAGAAAGGGATAAAATACAATACCCACCTTCTGCTTCGGGAGTGATGTCTATGGTTTTTATCATCACAATAGTCTCGTGATGCTTTCCTTCGTTTTCTTCTGTACTCTTCATATGAGCTTTGGCTCCGAGAACGTCTCCGTCGCCTTGGCATCTGCACACAAAAACATATGAGAGACTTTTAATTATGCTCTAAATTTTTCACAGACACTGTGAAGTTTCTTTTGAGTAACTATGACAACAGCCTGACAGTTTCAAGCAATACTGTATTATTTTTATCAAGCAACCAGTGCACTTTAAGGAAATTTGAAGTGCAAAATAAAAACTCAAGTTCATGCCTGTATTTCTACTGTCATTGTGGTTTTTGCGCATAATAATTTGTACAAATTCATAATATTTGAATTATTTTAACACTTTTCTGAGTCATAAATATGGAGGTGTGCTTCAGGGGGTGGTGGCACTAAAACGGGGAAACTATGACACATGTATTTATTTCTATGGTATACCTGGGTGAAATTTATTATATTCATATGTATTTTTTTTTTTGTATGTTTACATGTATATCATTAACTAAGCAAGAGTGCAGACTTGCTTCTGAATGATCAACATGCATATTCAAACATATAGGAATATGGCCCTTGAAGCCCACGTGACACATCTGATCAAAGTGGCCACAAAGCTTAACCGAAAATCCAGTGCAAGTGGACTTGTACAGGCCAATGCGATGTCACATTCATTTGTCACTTCTGTCAATTGACAAAGAAGCCATTCTTGGGCCTGTTACAATATCACAGCTGTTTACTTACTCTCTTTTCTGCTTTGGACTATAAACTGCCAAGCTTACATGCAGGCTTCCCGATCAGACCTAGCTGCATGTAACAGCTTTCCCCTGATTCTCACACAAAATTGACTCGTTATAAAATATAGGGAACATTTCTTGTATGTGGTCCATATGACATAGTCAACAGCTCTCTCTCTCTCTCTCTCTCTCTCTCTCTCTCTCTCTCTCTCTCTCTCTCTCTCTCTCTCTCTCTCTCTCTCTCTCTCTCTCTCTCTCTCTCTCTCTCTCTCTCTCTCTCTCTCTCTCTCTCTCTCTCTCTCTCTCTCTCTCTCTCTCTCTCTCTCTCTCTCTCTCTCTCTCTCTCTCTCTCTCTCTCCCCCTTCCTTCCTTTCCTTCTTTCTTTCTTCTTCTTTCCGCCAAATTTGTCCGGGGCTTTTCTCTGACACCGTGCAAGCTTCACTGTTTCAACTTGGCATGGTAATACACCTAGTAGGGAAGTTGTCTCTCTGATTTGGAATAGTCATCAGGGGTCACATTAAGGATATTTTCAGTGTGGGTCCGTTGGACCCATCTTTCTTCTTTTGCAGGAAAAATAGTGAGTCCATGGACTGAATCGACGGGTCCAGTCTGAAATTGTGCAAACTAGACTTCATTTGGGGTGATTTGATTGATTGATTTTATTTAGTATGATCAACATACAGTGATACGTGAGTGAACATAAAAATGATAAATAGATAAAACATGCAGGTAACTTAAGCCTAGAAACAAACATAACATATGGTCTATATGCTAGTGCAGGCAAATCATAATTATAATTAAGATTGAATAAACAGTTACCAATGTGCCAATGTAAAAGAGTTTAATGACTAAAATTTGTTGATTGTACCAAGGATGGATTCAGTCTATCCAGGGACCTGCTATTAAGACTAAGTCTATAACACGTCCTTAGTCTACCAAAATATGGTTTGTGAAGTGGTCTTAACCCCTAGCACACTGACACTGTGCCAGTATCTAACATCACACACCGTGTGCCATCGGGCCGTTTTTACTCTCTTACACAACAAGCGGCATGCATATTGAACACGCCGGGGCTCTGTTATTTTTGTGATTCATTCCAGGTGATGAATTGGGCAGAAATTACATGATTTATATTTCTGTGCACTTTCTATTTCAATTTACCTGAAAAATTTGATGCCGCAGGAGGTGTCAAGAGTCTGATCTTAAGCGGTGTCTCATTTTTTACCAAGCAACATGGTACAGACCGCGCAACACTTCACAAGCGAGTGTACACAGCCTGTCACAGGCATGGTTTTCCGCTATGTTGTACGTATATCTTTCTCAGCCTGTGATCATGAATTTCATTTTTTTCTTGTTCTGTCATGCAGATGTGTTCAATTCAAACAATTTAATAAAATCAAAACAACAAAATTTTGTTAAAAATCACCAACAACGACGTGGTGCATAGGACACAGCGATCAACAACACATGATCACATCCTGTTTACGCAAATCTTCGCTTCGTCCACATGTGACCGTGTGGTGACTTATCTGCGTATTTTCCTTGCCTTCCGTAAGGTATTTTCACACGTACCTTTATCTGTATCTAGATTTGTTCGATGGAAGTCTTTCTGGTGAAAATATGATGTGAAAATTTAACATCTTGGTCCAATAATCTTTGCTTTAATACGACTTATTCCTCCCGAGCATTGCGCACATGAGACAGGCACATGTATGGGCAACGAGTTTGATTGGACAGTGAGCGGCACGTGATCAAATCCACCCAATGAGGAACCTGGAAATGCTCTAAGCGCATTTAAAATGCAGTGAAATGACGTAAATTTTTGCAGGGATACCCCAGGAATATTTTTTCTTAGCAAAGAAGAGAGCTTGTTACATGCAAAGACAAACCTCAGAGGATTCCACCAGTATAATGTATAATCATGGTCATAGTGGACAATGCAAAACACCGTGACCGCAAAGTTGCAAAGATGCTAAGTTTGGGGTAATATTTGCAGTTGTATCATTCAAAATGCATTGCTTTTTTGTGGGTGCGTCCATGGAGACGCAAAATGACAATGTTTTCTTGATTTTCAGGCATCCTTTCTTCATTTTTTGCGTCTATGACGCAGGACACACGCTTATTATGACCCCTGGTCATGATATTCAAATTTATGCTAATTAGGGGCAATTAAAATTTCAAAAAGCTCCATATCTTCAAAACTATTATAGATACATGTAGATACAAAATTCAAAGATCAGCAAATAGGTTTGTGACATCTGTCAATCAAATTTACAGTAAACAAAAGTTGTAAAATTTCAGATTATGCTAATTATGGGACTTTGAAAATTTAAATCTTGAATATCTTCAAAACTATAATAGAGATGCCATTCCAAATTCATTATATAGGTTTGTGACAGAGGTGCATCCAATGAACCATGAACCAAACTTGCACGATTTGAATTTAATCAAGTTAGATGATTACCTAAAATTTAAATCTTGAATATCTTCACAAACATTATAGATAGAGGTGCAATTTTAACTTCTGTATCTAGGTTTCTGCCATAGACGCATTCAATGAACCATGAAGGAAAATTGTAGGATTTGAATTTATGCAAATTAGGTGAATACACAAAATTTAAATCTTGAATATCTTCAAAATTATTATAGATAGAGATGCCATTCCAACTTAAATATATAGGTTTGTGCTATAGGCGCATCCAATGAACCATGCGCCAAAGCTGTTACATTTAAATTTATGCAAATTAGGAGAACACACAGAATTTCAATCTTGAATATTTTCAAACTATTAACAAAATTTCAGTCTTGAATATCTTCAACACTATTATAGACAGAGATGTCATTCTAAATTCAATACATAGGACTGTCCCATAGGTGCAACCAATGAAGCATGAGCTGAAGTTCTAACATTTACATTTATGCAAATTAGGTTAATACCCAAAACTTAAATCTTGAATATCTTCAAAACTATTATAAACAGTGACATGTTTTAAATGGCAAATATATTCTTTGGATGGCCTATCACACAAACATATTGTTGAGCCTGTTACTATTAACATTTTGCAAATTTGAGACCCTGGACAATTCAAATCTTCCATATTTTCTGACTATGAGTGAGAGCATGGATGTATGAAGCTCCATGGTGACAGACAGACAAGACCACACAGCATTAGAATCTCTGTATATGGAAAATGGTGCACTTTGGGGCCATAGTTACTACTGAACATGAGTAGGAAATGACATATATGCTTTCATCTGGTGTTGTCTTTTTTGATCTAGAGTGACCTTGAAAGGTCCATCAAAGCTAGACATGTCTACCTATATCATTCTGCAACACTTTTCACCAACTTGGCCATACTGTTAACATGTCATTACAAATTAGGAGCTTATGTCACAGCTGCATACATTGCACTGCAGTTTCTCTAGGCACCCAGACTGATTTGCTAACAAGCAAATCAAATTTTCTATTATATTCTATGTAACTTTAGGTGTGCTGGTACTTGAATGAAAGATGTTTTTACACAGAAGCTGAATCCAGCACCCATATTATAATAGTACAGCGCAGTTCGTTTTAAGTTGTTCAACTTTGGTAGCATTTGGCACTCAAGTAACTCAACTTAAGTAGCATTTGGCAATGAAAAGAATTCAGGGTTAACTTACATGACATATATAATGCACTACTTTAATTAACTTCTCAAAACCTCTCTCATGGGATCCATCCTATACTGATAAAAAATGTTATGTCAAAGTAAAAGCCAGTGTACTTTGATGGATGGCATGCAATATACATTTGAAATATCCCACCAGCTCCATGACATTTCCAGTGCACAATATTTTGCTCTCTGCATAATTTCCAACATATTTCAACCAACATCCTCTGCCCTTAAAAGCGCTCTTCTAAACTGCCCTTTTCTGGATGAGCACATGTCTTGAAAGCATCATTGCACCTCGGAATCAATGTTTTCCTGACTGGCAGAGCCAATGAACCTGCCAGCAAGAATAATTTTAGTTGCAATGTATAGTCCTATTTGCCTACTGGGTACAACTTTTTGCAATGCAAGGAAAGGTTTCAGGTTAACTTGCCCACAACACCCTTTGCCTCCACAAAGCAATGGAACGGTACAAATACAGAGATCTGTGTGACGATCTCTGAAGCTTTTTGAAAGGGCTGAAGCAACTTGTACCCAAAATGTCATGACGAAACAGAACTGCAGAACTACAGCTTTTCTATATTATGTGGTAAAGGAATTCTTTGAAGAGCTGACTTAATTGAAGTGAACCATTTACTGCATATGACATTTTCTTTTTCTTTCTTTCTTTTTTCTTTTTTTTTGAACATTTATCAAAGTGCATGACTGGAGCAAAAAATAAAGACAAGGCCAAATCCATGGATGATCAGGCACTAGGATATTTTACCTAACACACCGTATGTATACTGTATCCGTTTTACAAGCAAACCTCGTGTCTGGCAAATATGGTCATACTTGGCAGGTGATCCAATCTGTAACTGCTATTACATTTGCAAGGAAGTACAGGTCAAAGAGTCCACTGTCTTGAAATGGCAGTGTTAACTCATTCCACGCTGATAAAAGACCGAGTCAACAGCTTTCCTTGGTGTGCTCTGGGCGCAATGCACCCAGGGTGCGCCAAGGAAAGCTGTTGACCATGGGCATATAATTTGGAATGATCTTCCACGCAAGTTTCATCCTAAGTTTTGAAAATTAATCCCTAAATTCATGAAATACAATTAGCAGACACATTTACATATTAGCGGGAAAAAGCGTCTTTGGGGTGGAATGAGTTGAAATAAAGCAAGGCAAAGTGTGACGACAGAGTTCAAAATAGATACTTGTACAGCGGTGTGTATCTTGCCATTCTGCCCTTGGGGCAAGTCAAATGTGGTTCTCAAAATAGGTGGACTTTCATTAACGGCACAATAACCAGGAAAAGAAATAACTTGAACTGCACAGTGTTCTAAGAGAATGGTCTCAACTCTCTGTGCCAATCATGTCTAAAGTCGATCTACTTCAGCCAGACAAGTCTGAATTATTGTTAGGATCCTAGATTCATATTCCTCGTAAAAAGACCTTTCATTCAAGTACCAGCATGTGTATAGTTAGAGAGAATATTCCAGGTCAACAGCTTTTCTCGGCATGCCAAGAAAAGCTGTTGACTAAGTCCGAAATATAGCACTGAAAGGGTGAAGCCAGGTACCACTGTACAATTAATTAGTTCTTACCAAGTGAAGCATGAGACACAATTTTTTTTAACACAAATACTTTATTATTGATATTCCCATCACAAATCAAACATGCAAGTAACAGCTTACGGAAACACAAAACACTGCTTGTACAAACTGAATGACAACTATAAATAAAGGATGGGTGTTCTGAAACATCTTTGCATGTACACTGTAAACTATAATACAAATTTTTGAACTGAAGTATTTCAATGTCACTGTTTATGAATACACCATAGACCAGTAAACAATAAACCTACCATAATAATATCTTTGATGTTATATGGACACATCCAGTGGTTAGAAAAAAAAAAAAAAAAACTGCCAAAATTATAACTGCAAGCCCTATTCACTACTGTATGATTACATAAATTTAGACACTTAACTACTTAACTATTTTATATATATATATATATATATATATATATATATATATATATATATATATATATTTTATATATATATATATTTTATATATATATATATATATATATATATATATATATATATATATATATATATATATATATATATATATATATATATATATATATGCATGTGTACTGGTCAGGGACAGATATAGACCTCAAAAATTTGCAGCCAAATTTGTAAATATAAGAATAATTAACAAGTTTTGTTTTGACCCTTTAATAATCCACTTTAAACTATAACAGACTGATTTTCCAACAGAAAATCAAATGTCTCCCGGTGGAACACTTACGTCTCTGAATAAGCTACAGGTGATAACAAATTACAAATGACCAAGTTTGCTTGAAAATTACAATCCTATTTTAGCTCTCACCTAGATACATTACTCTAGCAATTTTCATAAAGTTCTTCAAGACTTATTGCAGAGAAACCAATTTCACATAAATGACCCTGTGACCTTGAGAATTCGCTCAAGGTCACCCAAATACAATCCTAACCTAGGTCTTGCCAAGATACATAATCCTACCAAGTTTCATCAAATTCCATCAAGTTCTTCATGACTTATCGAACGGAAACCAATTTCACATAAGTGACCCTGTGACCTTGAAAATTAGGTCAAAGTCACCCAAATACAATCCCAACCTGGGTCTCGCCTAGATACATAATCCTGCCAAGTTTCATCAAATTCCATAAAGTTCTTCATGCCTTATAGCACGGAAACCAATTTCACATAAGTGACCCTGTGACCTTGAGAATTCACTCAAGGTCATCCAAATACAATCCCAACCTAGGTCTTGCCAAGATACATAATCCTACTGAGTTTCATCAAATTCCATAAAGTTCTTCATGACTTATCGAACGGAAACCAATTTCACATAAGTGACCCTGTGACCTTGAAAATTACGTCAAGGTCACCCAAATACAATCCCAACCTAGGTCTTGCCTAGATACATAATCCTACCAAGTTTCATCAAATTCTGTCAAGTCCTTCAAGACTTATCGCACAGAAACCAGTTTCACATGTGACCCTGTGACCGTGAAAATTACGTCAAGGTCACCCAAATACAATCCCAACCTAGGTCTTGCCAAGATACATAATCCTACCAAGTTTCATCAAATTCCATCAAGTTCTTCATGACATCGAATGGAAACCAATTTCACATAAGTGACCCTGTGACCTTGAAAATTAGGTCAAGGTCACCCAAATACAATCCCAACCTAGGTCTTGCCTAGATACATAATCCTACCACTTTTCATCAAATTCCATACAGTTCTTCAAGACTTATCGCACGGAAACCAATTTCACATAAGTGACCCTGTGACCTTGAGAATTCGCTCACGGTCACCCAAATACAATCCCAACCTAGGTCTTGCCAAGATACATAATCCTACCAAGTTTCATCACATTCCATAAAGTTCTTCAAGACCTATCGAACGGAAACCAATTTCACATAAGTGACCCTGTGACCTTGAAAATTAGGTCAAAGTCACCCAAATACAATACCAACCTAGGTCTTGCCTAGATACATAATCCTACCAAGTTTCATCAAATTCCATCAAGTTCTTCAAGACCTATCGAATGGAAACCAACTTCACATAAGTGACCCTGTGACCTTGAAAATTACGTCAAGGTCACCTAAATACAATCCCAACCTAGGTCTTGCCTAGATACATAATCCTACCAAGTTTCATCAAATTCTGTCAAGTCCTTCAAGACTAATCGCATGGAAACCAAGTGGTGAAGAACCTGAACAACAACAACAACAACAACAACAACAACAACAAGCAGAAGAAACGGGCACTAAACCAATATGTCCCTCGGCTTCCACTGGGAGACATAAATTTTTTTGCCATTTACACATTTCATTAGCCAAATTTAAGAAATATTAGCATTTGGTGAATATTTAATGGTCAGAGTGGTCACGGCTTGTAGATATTGTTGAAAACCCAGTAGAACATACGGAACTGCATGTAATCCAAGCAATACGAAAGGTCTGCATTCAATAAGGCCATCTCCTACTCTAAATGATACACCTTGTATTCATCATTCAAAAATTAAAATGAGCTGTTGAGCATTCCCATCGCAACAAAATCAGACAATGATATCACAGACGGTTAAAACAAGTCGAAGCCTGGAAACAGTTGTAAGGTCACAGAGGTCATAAGATCTTCACTCCGAACGTAACAATTGCGCTAAACATTTAATATTTTTATGGGGCAAAAAGGGTGGTCACATATAACAGGTTGCACAGTATTCACTTTTGGAAAGGGCATGATGAACACCCTCTGAATACATTGATCACCCTTTTTGACACTGATCACCTTGTACACAAGGTTACATGCCTTTCATTACCACAACCCTCTGTATATGTTACAGGGCCTGTACGTCTCAGCACCCAAACTATATACATGTTACAGGGCCTATACCTTTCACCACCATAACCTGTGAATATGTATCAGGGTGAGGGACTGCTGGTGCCATTGGCTAATAAGCCAAATGTTAATGTTTTATTCATCTGGCTAATGGAATTTGCAAATGGCTCATTTATGTTATCATGAATTATGTAAGACTCAGGCTGAATTCTGTAGCGACTCCTCTTTTATTTCCCAATTTGGCTTCAAATTTTCAAGGCCTAGGTCTGTACCTGTGTATGTTGTGGGGGCCTTTCACCACATTAACCATCTGTGTATACCATTTGGGGGACAAACCTCTCACGACCATAACCCTTTACCTGTAGAAGGCTGGTGGATGCAGGCTGTAGCCAGATATTGAGTTGTATAGCAAAGTAAAATGTACATATATACACCTGCTTTGTTTGTGTGTTTGTGTGTGTGTGTGTGAGAGAGAAATATGCTACTATTGGTGTAGCATTTGGGCACATTATAGAGGGTTTAAGTGTGGGGATTGTGTTTGGTCTGTGATGCCATTTAACCATCCTGCTGGGACAGTGTGGTGAAACTGATCAGGCAGCAGTCGTCTCTGTGGTCAGACAGCTTGTGGTCTGCCAGAGTCCTCTCTTCTGTCATATTGATTTGTCTCTGGTTGCACCTGCACCATCTCACCTGTTGCCACTGCATATATAGAACGTAGGGCCAGTACTTTTCCGCGATCGCGGAAAACGGACGGAATTCACGGAATCTATGATCTCAAACGGAATTTATGATTTGGAACGGAAATCGGCAAATGCCACGGAAATTAAGCGGAATTTGTGAATTTTGCCTCTCAGATAATTCAAAATCACCACATATGTCATCGCATAAAGCAAAACACACGGACTTGGATCCAAATTTGACGAGTCGGCGGCGTTATCGATACCACGTGGAGCAAATTTAACGACAGGCCGGGCACCTGCGCGCTATAGACCCCATTGCAACCATATCCATTCATTTGCATGGCATATAGATATAACGCGCAACAGAGGTACAATGATAATAGCGCCATCTGTAGGTGGAGGCTGTCAACGTACATAGTAAACAATATGGAGTCACTTTGCCGTTCGTCGATGGATCAACATTTTCCAGAGGCGATAAGATCAACTGTTTTTCCTTTTTTATTGACCAGTGCTAAAATCGTGCCCTAGAATTAGTGAAACGGAAATGAAACGGAATTTGTAGTTTTCCAAAACGGAAAAACACTCATTTTGAAACGGAAAAATACAGGCCCTAAGAACGCTGCTTCCTCCTGGCTACTTTGTGCCGTCAAGGACTGCCTTCTAACATTCCAGTGATCCTCCCACTGTCAAACTGTGACGTCTGCTTCCAAGTGATCCACACACTGGTGGCATGTTGGCTCCAGGTGCATCAACACACTGCCAGTGAGCTCACTTTGAAGCCCTGTGAACCACAATGCCGGGACACGGTGATCACCAAATTCTGAACTTGATCCCATTTCCATGACAATCCTTTGAACTGCACTCGATTGAGAATGAACCAATGTTCCCTGACCACATTGCATCAAATTACAGTGATGCATCCAATTCCACATATAACATCGGATCATCAAACCAATGGAAGCATTTTTTTCACTTTTTCTTCTGTTTTTTAGCAGGAGTGCATTTGGACTGAACAATGACTCAGCATCCAATTGATGGGTTACATTTCACATATTATTCCACAACAATTTCAAAATAATATTAAAATGAGCAAGTTCTTGGAGAGTTACTGGGAGGGCGGTGGCCCACGACGGCATTGCGTAGTTGCGGAGTGTTATTGGTAGCATATTGCGAGGCATGCTAGTTGTGAACAAGTTCAAGCTTTCCAACTTTGATCCCAGTTCCTGTACACGTACATTAAACAAACTGCTCTTTGATCAGTAATTTGCTTGTTGAATAGGAGCACACAAACATTGATGTGTTTTACCAGGTCATGCCAATTTGATGATGTTTGCACAGAATCAAATACGGTGGCTCCCTCTTGATGACGCTTAGGGTGGGGTACACACAAAGAAGATCTCCTTACAGCAAAACTGCCTTGTAATGTGGGGTATGAACAAACAATGTTCAGGAAGAGTGCTTCATTGGGAGCCAAGGGACTCACCATGTTGCTGGGCTGGCCCCAGCCATTAGCCAATTAGCCACAGACTAATCAATGTAAAATTTGGCCAAAACAATTTAGAACCTTTTAACCAAATTGGCTCAAGAAATTTTTGATACAATGCAGCTTCAAAATCAATTTATTGTTCTATCATCCAACTAACTGCTACAGGTCTGTTACATGTAAAATGTTTAAAAACGTGAGCTGACTTTGGCTCACAAAACGTACGTCTGGGCAAAAGATTTAAGTGATTTTAGCCAAGCTGGCAAACCAATAAAATCCGCAGTGCAAGCCCAGATGTTGTATCAAATTCTACCTTGTAATGAAGGGCCTAATAGAGAGGGATCACTGTTCTACAACTGCACATGCCATATTATCCCTTTTAAGCACCCCCCAACACACACACACACACACAGTTTTCTCATTAAAAAAAAGTTGTAAAATATTGGAAAATTACACATCTACCTTGAAAAAAAGGTCAAACTCACACAACATAAACAAAAATTACCATTGGTCTAATGCATATTTGGTGAAAATTTCACAGTACCATTTCAATGTACTAGCACAATAATGCATTTTAATATGTTTTAATGTCCATGATGTTAGTGCCAATAAAATTATCACCAGTGGCACTACCATGACCCCTTATGTCATGAACTTTTGCCTGTAATAAGTTCCTGTAATGATATATAGTGCTGTATGAACACAAGCTGAGATGTAATAACCATCACCTAAAAAAAAAAAAAAAAAAAAAAAAAAAAAAAAAAAAAATCATTACATGCTATGCATCACTCTGTGACCTTGAGAAAGAATCATGTCAAAGGCATTCATATCATGCAAGATCAAAGTTCCATTGATGATAAACATTTGCTGGATGTGTGGTAATGTTAGCCTTATTCTTGGTAAACATGTTGAAATGAGTGTTCTTTTCTAGTGTATAATGACCTTGAAAAATTGGCCAATGTCATTCACAATTTTGCAAAATTTGACTATTGACCAAATTAATGCATATCTGGTGTAGATTTGGTAGTTCCATCTTAATTCATTATTACAAAAATTAATCTAATGTGTTTTTGATTCCTACAATAGGAGTTCTAATTTCTACCACCTGTGGCACCACCATGACTTCACAAGATAAGAATCTTGCCTCTAAAATGTTCCTGTAACGGTATCTACACGTATGTCCACAAGTTCACATGTAATGACAATCCAAAAAAAAAATATCTTTTATTGAAGTGCATTCAATGTGACCTTGAGAAAGTAGGTCAAGGTCACCCAAATTATGCAGTACATACCGCCTATACATGATACATTTGTGGTATACATTTGGTATCATTACCCTTATTCTTTCTCAAAATACCAAATTTTCTGTCCTTTAAATACTAAGTATTTAATGACCTTGAAAAATGGTCAAGGTCACCCAAAAATTTTCCGTTGGTCTAATGCATACATGTACTTGGTGTAAAATTTGTAGCTCTGTCTCAATTTACAATCACAATAATGAACTAGAACAGACTGATTTTCCAACAGAAAATCAAATGTCTCCCGGTGGAACACTTACGTCTCTGAATAAGCTACAGGTGATAACAAATTACAAATGACCAAGTTTGCTTGAAAATTACAATCCTATTTTAGCTCTCACCTAGATACATTACTCTAGCAATATTCATCAAGTTCTTCAAGGCTTATTGCAGAGAAACCAATTTCACATAAATGACCCTGTGATCTTGAAAATTACGTCAAGGTCACCCAAATGCAATCCCAACCTTGGTCTTACCTTGATACATAATCCTACCAAGTTTCATCAAATTCCATCTTGTTCTTCATGACTTATCGAACGGAAACCAATTTCACATAAGTGACCCTGTGACCTTGAGAATTCGCTCAAGGTCATCCAAATACAATCCCAACCTAGGTCTTGCCAAGATACACAATCCTACTGAGTTTCATCAAATTCCATCAAGTTCTTCATGACTTATCGAACGGAAACCAATTTCACATAAGTGACCCTGTGACCTTGAAAATTATGTCAAGGTCACCCAAATACAACCCCAACCTAGGTCTTGCCTATATACATAATCCTACCAAGTTTCATCAAATTCCATTAAGTTCTTCATGACTTACAGAACAGAAACCAATTTCACATAAGTGACCCTGTGACCTTGAGAATTCGCTCAAGGTCATCCAAATACAATCCCAACCTAGGTCTTGCCAAGATACATAATCCTACCAAATTTCATCAAATTCCATCTTGTTCTTCATGACTTATTGCACTGAAACCAATTTCACATAAGTGACCCTGTGACCTTGAGAATTCACTCAAGGTCATCCAAATACAATCCCAACCTAGGTCTTGCCTAGATACATAATCCTACCAAGTTTCATCAAATTCTATCACGTTCTTCATGACTTATCAAATGGAAACCAATTTCACATAAGTGACCCTGTGACCTTGAGAATTCGTTCAAGGTCATCCAAATACAATCCCGAACTAGGTCTTGCCTAGATACATCATCCTACCAAGTTTCATCAAATTCCATCTTGTTCTTCATGACTTATCGAACGGAAACCAATTACACATAAGTGACCCTGTGACCTTGAGAATTCGCTCAAGGTCATCCAAATACAATCCCAACCTAGGTCTTGCCAAGATACACAATCCTACTGAGTTTCATCAAATTCCATCAAGTTCTTCATGACTTATCGAACGGAAACCAATTTCACATAAGTGACCCTGTGACCTTGAAAATTATGTCAAGGTCACCCAAATACAATCCCAACCTAGGTCTTGCCAAGATACATAATCCTACCAAGTTTCATCAAATTCCATTAAGTTCTTCAAGACTTATCGAACGGAAACCAATTTCACATAAGTGACCCTGTGACCTTGAGAATTTGCTGAAGGTCATCCAAATACAATACCAACCTAGGTCTTGCCAAGATACATAATCCTACCAAGTTTCATCAAATTCCATCTTGTTCTCCATGACTTATCGAACGGAAACCAATTTCATACTAGAAAAGATGATTTGCTGCATAGCAAATCAGTGTGTGTGTCTTCAAAGCATATTGGTATGGCAATGTACAACTATTCCATAACACAGGAGTAAAAGTTGGAATGGCATCTCTATCTATTACAGCTTTGAAGTTATTTAAGATTTAAAATTTCTAATGGTGCTATTTAGCATAATTCAAATTGCTTCAACTTTTGTTTTAGATTCATTACATGCACAATGGTCAGGAACCCCCTATTAGAAGTTAAACTGACATGAACATGAACCAAATCGGATGAAAATTTACCAAGTTATGGCAAGATGAAACTTTCAAAGCGCCAAATGACCTTGACCTTTGCCCTTTCAAGGTCACGTGTTCTTATAAAAATGTGCAGTGTTGCAATACCTACAATTTGAGTCTAACATGATTAGAATTGGATGGAAAATAGCCAAGTTGTGACTGGATGAAACTTTCAAAGGTTCAAATGACCTTGACCTTTGACCATTAGAGGTCACACATAAATTTTAAAATATGCAGGGTTACAATAGCTACAATATGAGCCCAACATGATCAAAATTAGATAAAAATTGACCAAGTTATGGCTAGAAGAAGGCCACCAAGGAAAGTGGCCTTTGACCTTGAAATGACCTTTGACCTTGAGATGACCTCTACGTGAAGTGAACCTTGACCTCAAAAATGACATTTTGGCTTAAAATTGACCTTTGACCTTGACATGACCTTTGACCTTGACATGACCTTTGACTTTGACATGACCTTGACATTTGAGATGACCTGTACCTTGCTATGATTGAACTCCTATACACTCGGGACCACATCTACTATAGTATACAAGATATTGAAGATTTAAAACTTTAATTAGCCCTCATTTGCATAATTTTCAAAAGCATGACCTCTCATTATGAAAAGGCCAGACTTTATCCATAGAAGTATAATTGTGCAAAGTTTGGAGTTTCTACATGTAATACTTTTCAAATGAAATGTCGGACAAATTTGCCGGTAAAGAAAGAAAGAAAGAAAGAAAGAAAGAAAGAAAGAAAGAAAGAAAGAAAGAAAGAAAGAAAGAAAGAATTCCTAGAAAAACAGAAAAGTGTGCGTTGACACACACACTTTAATGACCATCACAAGAATATCACTTCGAGACATGTATTGCCTCTGTGACCTTCCACATATGTTACGTGTTGTACATTTCATGAAATTTACCCTAAAATTTTTCGGATAATGAATTTCATAAATTTTACCATATAAGTTATTTTTCCTGTTCACCTACAAATGACGCCACCAGTATTGTTCACATTATACAAAATTGCCTCCAGAACAACAACCAAATTTCAAAAGGATCCATTGAAAATTACACTTACCAGAGCATACATTTTCAATTTTTTTCCTTTTTGGCTCAGGACTGTACAACGTAATCCACCATGTGGAACCAACAATAATAAAAGATGACAACACGTCTGTCTTTTTTCTTTACAATTATAACCTATGTTTTTTTTTTTTCATTGACAATCACAAACAGCTATTTACAATACATTTTGATCAGGCTCAGCCAGCTGAGCCATCCACACCCTCATCAACATGCTGAATTATTTGTGTGTGTTTAAGCCCAGGCACTCTGTCTTACATCATCTGCCTAAAATCAAATCCTGGCTTGGCACTACAAATTATACAACAGTAGCCACCTTAGTCAAAGTAGCACAAACCTCTTTCGCCAAATACTGATTATGTTAACCAAAACAATGAACAAAATTTACATCTTGAAAAGGTACTCAAATAAAAATAATAGCATAAAATTTCAAAGAATATATGCATCTAAAGTTGAATTTAATCATTAAATATCCTAAGTCAATTTGGCTAAAGCTTACCAGTTTGTTTAGCCAATTTAAACCATTGGCTATTTGGCTAATGGGTTGCACAACCTTTGAGTTCAGTTTTATGTTTTATTGGGCAAGATGACTTTCAGCTTCGCTTTTCCTCATGTCAAATTGCACTTGAGTGCAATTTGCAGGGTGACCAGCAGAACTTAGATTTTACAAAATTTGGGGAACGTCCAATGTTAATTTTGATGAGAGAACTTAAGCAATTTGCCCCCCCCCAAAAAAAGACAACAAGGACAAGTGTCAGAAGTGTTCTTATTGTAATGACACTTGGTACCCAATAATTTCATGGCTCTTTGTTTCAGAGATTAAAGGGAGTCCCTGAAAAATACAAATGGGCACTTTATATCAATGATATATGTGACAATGAACAATGAGTGACCCTTAAATAATCTGGTGCCAATGCATGTGCTTACACAACTCTTTTGAATCCCATCCAATAACAAACTGCAGACAGCCATATTCAGACTTCCTTCAGAATATTTTTTAAAAAAGGACTTAAATTTCTCACCTCCATCACTCTCAGGAACATGTCCCGATACAGCCAACTGCAGTTCACCTCAAATGAGTACAAATCTATACTTTTACCCTGTCAACATGGCAGGCTAAAAAGCAAACAAATATCCAATACAGCAGATGTCACCACACTCTGCCACACTGTTTGCTAAAATGCTTAGAAGCAACTGCACCTTATTTCGACTTTCACAACCAGTTTATTCAATGTTTCAACTCCGAAGTCATCCCATGACAAACCACTCTTCCAGCAGATGTCCAAGTTGTTGCATTGAGTAAACCTGCCACACCTCACAGCATTTATTAATTTTTTTCTTTTTTTTTTTTTTTTTAATTCAGGTTTCTATTCTTCTCTTCTTTTGTTTTAATCCAAGCAACAAAACATGTTTATTTCTTTGATGGTTTTATTGCACCATAATAGCGGAGTGCACGACTCATCACCAATTCAGCAATCCCCAAATTTACATGGCTGCCCTTCCACAATTCAGTGTATGGGCGACTGACGTCCCAGTGAACAAATTTTGACTGGGTCTCAACTGCATAAAATGCCACCTGCTGCCTGCAGGAAGAACCAACCTTGGAAGTGCCCCAGTGGTCAGGGCTGTATGCCACTTGCAAATGAACACTGGTCAGTTCCATGACCAAGCTAGGTCTGGAACATTCAGCTGTGCACACATCTTCCTTTCAGGGCCAATGATTATTTCTGCACACAACACACACATTGTTTTTCCAAGAGTAATTTTTTTTATGTTCCCCTGACATCGTGTTTTTCCAAAAGTTCACGTTTTCTTTGCTTCTGTTGTATTTTCACCCACATTTTGTGCACAATTTCTCTCTGATACCAGAAGACCACGAAACATCGCATTTAACACAATGATTGATAAACCAGTGAAATTGTGCATTCTGACAAGTTTTGAATTGTCAATATGTACAAAATTATGGACAATTAAATTTTTAACTTGCACTATTTCCAAAGCTTTTATAGCTAGACATGCCACTTCAAGTTCAATTCATTTAAGACTCTGCTGAAGCAGCACCCAATGAGGCACTAATAAAAGGTGTATAAAAAGTAAGGGGTATTTGGAAAGTTTAAATGTTGAATAATCTTCAAGACTATTACAGGTAGAGGTGCCATTCCAACTTCACTTCATATGTTAGTGCTCTAGGTACATCCAATGAACCACAAAACGCAAGTGTAAAATTCTGATTTAATGCTAATTAGGGACACTCAAACAATTTGATGTTACATATCTTGAAAACAATCATCATAGATAAAGGCACCGTTCCACCTTTAACTCATAGACTTGTAACACAGACGTACCCAATGAACTATGAAGAAAATGTTACAGAATGTTAATTTATGCTAATTAGGGGCATTTGAAAAGTTTGAATGTTGAACATTTCCAAAACTATTACGGGTAGACGTGCCATTCAAACTTTGCTTCATTAGTTTGTGCAAAAGACACATCCCATCAATCACTAACAAAAACTTATGGTACAATCTATATTAAATTTTATGCTAATCAAGGATACTTGAGCAATTACAAAGTTAAATATGTTCACAAGCATTATAGATAAAGGTGCGCTTTCAAGTTCATTTCCTATGTTTGTACTGCAGATGCATCCTATTAACTTTAAAAAAGGTGTCGAGTTTCAATTTATGCTAATCAGGGACACTTAATGTTCTGGGCGAGAAAATTACAACATGGGAGTAATTGTCCGAGAAGTGCCCCGATAATTTATATGATATTTTACTGAATTTCACTTGTCCTGTGTCAAATTTTACTTGTCTTGGACAATAGGACAAAGGAATTTTCTTGCCCTGATATCGTTCAACTAACTTCAAACTACATGTATACAGTAGTCCCTCCTTTGAGAGACCGCCCCTAGTACCACCCAAAAGGCAGTCACACAAAGCAGGTGGTCCCTCAAAGGAGGTATAAATACCATAAAAAGTGAAACAGAAAGACCTGACTACTGTGGTCTCTCAAAAGAGGTGGTCTCCCAAAGGAGTGGTCTTTCAAAGGAGGGACTACTATAATGGGTAAAGGTGGGAATTCTAGGTGCAATTGACAGGTTTGTGCTGTAAGCATATATCCAATGAAACACAAATACAAGTTGTAGAAACTTAATTAATGCTAATTCGAAACACTTACATAACTAAATGTTGCATACTAGTATATCAATAATAGCAATTCAAATGTTGAATATCTTCAAAGCTATTTTTGGCAAATGAGACTTTCCATGATGTATCCAATGAAAAGTGAAGAAAAAGCTGTTGGATATCAAATAATGCTGATCTGTTTAAATGTTTAATATCTTCAAAATTATTACAGATAATGTATGAAAATTAAGTTCCCACAGAAAATAAATCCTAAATGTCTCAGGTCATGCTATGTGAACAAATTTAATTTTTTTAAAGACCACTGATTTGATTCTGTGTTGTCTTATGTTTTGCTGCAGGTACAATCCATTCATATGAAGTCAAGGTTGCAGGATTTCAATCTAGGCCAAACAGAGTAATATATACAATTCCCCTAACAAGATGGGGAAAAAATTGTAGGAAGGTTGGGAAATTTTATCTATTTTGTTTATTTAATTTGTAATTAGGAGGGCATGGCTATAAACAGCCTCCTCCCCACCCCCACCCCCCAAAAAACAGAAAAAAATGCAGCCCCAATTGTTGAACAAATTAAGCTCTAGGGGTACCCATAAGTGTCCCTATGTAATTTCAAAGCAATTGACAGAGCGGTTTTGTAGAAAATTTAAGATTCTGCCCCCCCCCCCCCCAATCCAATGAACAAAAAACAAAAACCAAGAAAAAAAAAAAACCCACACACACGCACAAAAAAATAAAAAATTCACTAGAACAACACCATTTGAACAAACTGGTGGAGACCCACACAAGATATATTGCTGCCAAGCTTAAAATGGGTCTAGCTGACAGTTTTGGAAAAGTATAACATGTGAATTGTGGACTAACAGATGACAGATGAGGGACCATCATATACGCTCAGCTGACTGACAAGTCATCTGAGCTATAAAAAAAAAAAATCCAGCCTGTCACCACAAAAATAAGTTATACATGTACTTTTGCTCATCAATACATTTCCAATGTCCTCTTTCATTTTTTGGCCCAGGAACAAACACTATTACACATGCCAGTGTACAAACTGAAATGACGGAACAGAATCATTTCACAGTTCATTCCTGAAGTGAACTGGGTTAATTTGCATTAGCAACCAAGTGACTGACTGCTCATAATCAATACATGCATCTTCCATTTGACAGTCAGTGCATACTTCCTTTACCTCTCTCCACTTTAACATGGTTCTGTATGACATGGGATACGGAACGAGATGCACATTGAGCATGGTAATCCACTTTGCCCTCTACTTAGCACAACCACCACAGAGCACTGAAACACAATGACTGCTCTTATCTGTTTGCTTGGCTAGGCCCCATGATTGTCCATTTTTTTCCAAAAACAAAGTGGAATTGTGCATTTTTTTCATCCTTGAAATGGAATTTGACATTTGTCCTTACATGAATTATATATAAACATATAGCAGTGAAACAGAATTTGAAAAATTTTTGCAGATGAAGCGGAATTCATCTTTTTTTGAAACGGGAAATCATTGGCCCTACTTGGCTCTTGTGATGTGCACTTTTTGTTTATAATAGCAGTTACATAGTCTCCAATGTTGCATGTACTGCTTCACCCGAAGATAACTTTTGATGTGCACAAAGACAATTTGAAAATTTAAATCTTGGAGGCCAGGTGACATTGATTTAAATTTCATCAAAATATGACAATATTGGAGTTGATTTGAAAGGAATTTTATTTGACAATTTTTCACATTCCAGTGGCAGACTTATCAATGAACATCATATGAACATGCATGAATTCTAAAATTTTTTGCAAGTTTGGGGGATTTTCTTTCCTCCCAATTTGCTTTTAACTTCTCAAAAAAGGGACCCTGTAAATAAACATATGTTTAAACATTGTAGGAATCTTGATATATATATATATATATATATATATATATATATATATATATATATATATATATATATATATATATATATATATATATATATATATATATATATGTATATGTATATGTGTATATATATATATATATATATATATATATATATATATATATATATATATATATATATATATATATATATATGTGTCTATATATATATATGTGTGTCTATATATATATATATTGAAATGGTATTCACAGAGAAAATTTTGTATCAAATGTCATTGGACTGATTGGCACAAACTGGAGCATAAAATGTCTGCAACAAATTTGTTTAGCGCGTGGTAAGATTCAACTGTTTTGCTAATTTGCACCTAGGCCATAAAAGTAAAAAAAAACTAGAACAGACTGATTTTCCAACAGAAAATCAAATGTCTCCCGGTGGAACACTTATGTCTCTGAATAAGCTACAGGTGATAACAAATTACAAATGCCCCAGTTTGCTTGAAAATTACAATCCTATTTTAGCTCTCACCTAGATACATTACTCTAGCAATTTTCATAAAGTTCTTCAAGACTTATTGCAGAGAAACCAACTTCACATAAATGACCCTGTGACCTTGAAAATTAGGTCAAGATCATCCAAATACAATCCCAACCTTGATCTTACCTTGATACATAATCCTACCAAGTTTCATCATATTCCATCACGTTCTTCATGACTTATCGCACGGAAACCAATTTCACATAAGTGACCCTGTGACCTTGAGAATTTGCTCAAGGTCATCCAAACACAATCCCGACCTAGGTCTTGCCTAGGTACATAATCCTACCAAGTTTCATCAAATTCCATAAAGTTCTTCATGACTTATCGAACGGAAACCAATTTCACATAAGTGACCCTGTCACCTTGAAAATTAGGTCAAGGTCATCCAAATACAATCCCAACCTAGGTCTTGCCTAGATACATAATCCTACCAACTTTTATCAAATTCCATCAAGTTCTTCAAGACTTATCGCATGGAAACCAATTTCACATAAGTGACCCTGTGACCTTGAGAATTCGCTCAAGGTCACCCAAATACAATCCAAACCTAGGTCTTGCCAAGATACATAATCCTACCAAGTTTCATCAAATTCCATCAAGTTCTTCAAGACTTATCGCACGGAAACCAATTTCACATAAGTGACCCTGTGACCTTGAAAATTAGGTCACGGTCACCCAAATACAATCCCAACCTAGGTCTTGCCTAGATACATAATCCTACCAAGTTTAATCAAATTCTGTCAAGTCTTTCATGACTTATCGCACGGAAACCAAGTGTTGAAGAACCTGAACAACAACAACAACAACAACAAGCGGAAGAAACGGGCACTAAAACAATATGTCCCCCGGCTTCCACCGGGAGACATAATGGTGAGGTGAAACTGACAGGAGAATCAGGCAGTCATTATCCTCCTCCTCCTCCTTCTTTAGGTACTGAAGGTATCCTGATACCTGTAGGGGAGTCCCCTGTTAATTGTGCTGATTTGTTTTTGCTTCTGTACCTACACCCATAAGACTCCAGATATTTTATCTTTTAAAGTTACTTCTACCTTTTTCTCCTGTGGAAAAAAAGTTATTATTTTCACGCATG
This sequence comes from Hermodice carunculata, assembly GCA_964020975.1. Taxonomy (NCBI): domain Eukaryota; kingdom Metazoa; phylum Annelida; class Polychaeta; order Eunicida; family Amphinomidae; genus Hermodice; species Hermodice carunculata. The sequence goes on from OZ026623.1 coordinate 32,063,696, forward strand.
GGTAGTGCTTTAGCCAAGGGGCTTCACTTGCACGTTGAGACAAGATTAGTCCAAACATACAATACATGTAGGTCCAAGCTTGGAAACTTGTGAATTTTACTCTCAACTATAACTTACGAAGAAAAATGTTTGATTTTCCTTCAAGTCTGTTTTTATTTCATGCCTGTTCAAATTGTATTTAGCAGACCCTAACAATTTATTCATTCTATGCACTTCAAAAGTCACTACAAATAGGGTACATGCACCATATTCTTTCCAATAGTAGTATGCACATGCCAATGATAAAATTCCTGGATTGAACACTGGAATTACAACCTTGTGTGACTCAAGATTCTGTGCAATTGAAAATAATTGAAGTCTTTATACTACATATACACATTGCTTGGATCAAAGGTAAGTACATACTTGTCTTTTCAACAGAGATCATAATTTTCAGAAATAATAAGGGGGAAATTTATATTTTATGTCGAGTCCCCAAAACATAAAATTGGGTGTGTGCCCCTTTTTGCATACACATAAAACTTGGAATATCACACCTCTCCTCCCCCCCCCCCCAAATCCTAAGTGAACTTTTTTCATTCCATCTCCACTCAATTTGTAAGAATCGATCAAACAGGTTTTGAGCAAGGGTCTCACAAAATTTTGGAGTGCATATAAAAATTTTATTCTCTTACATCTACAGTCAAAGCTGAAAGAGCAACAGGCTGTTACAATAAATATCTACTGGCTCTGCCAACTGTTCTATGGTATGTGGCATAATCATACAAATGGTATGTCCTACGATATTTTGCACAGTGGGGGAAAAAAACCATTGGAATCCATGTACATGTACAATGGAAATTCAGTTTCTCCATCAAATTTTGCACAAACTTGCGCCATAACGTGGTTCCAGCTTGTTGCTTCCATGTGTGCAAGGCAAAATGCTCTTTTCATCATGATGATTATAACCGTGACTCATACAAGTTATTGAATAAACATAAGGGGCATAATTAATAAGACCACGTATTATGTGCACAATGGAGCCACACATCATTGCACATTTCTAGCTTCCTGATCCAGTGGATTTTCTCACACCCACCCCTGACCTAACTTGTAAAAGATGCTCACAGCACTGAAAATTCCAAGGGTTTTATTTCCTCATAAAAGGGCAAAGCTATGTGGTATAATAGGAGATCACCAGTACCTTTAACTAAAAAGGACAAAAAGTCACATTTTGAAGCAGTGTGATTTCCAGGGCAAATTGACCCTCATATTTCACACCTTAAATTGGACTGATGTACTAGACATCCAGATGAAAAACACTAGCCCTACATTGTAATTTATTGATTCCAAAAATACACACAATTCCCATTTCAGCTAGAAGACTGGTGCCAAAGGCTGCAGGTTCGAGTCCCGCTCATTCAGAACATAAATATATGTTTTCGGCATTTCCTTAACGCTGGTTGATTTAAGTCCCCGATTCTGGAAATAAATGCCGACTCAGTAAATATACTGCATAGCCGTGTTGATATGGCACTCGCACATAACTACCTCAAGTGAACCATTCTTTTACAGAATGGGGATTTTGGTCGAGTGGATATTAGTGTTTCCCATTTCAGATAGGCGACTATATATATCTATATCTATATATATATATATATATATATATATATATATATATATATATATATATATAATAGCATTCTATGTAATGCCCTGCACCATATGAATGTGACTTGATTAAGACCAAAAACCAGACTAGCATTATATTTTGATAAAATATACTTGAGAAACATTGATAGAATGAAAATCATCTTTTTTTTTGGGGGGGGGGGGAGGGGAGGAAAGAGGGCCTATGGGTAGCATGATGTATTTTGTTATTGATTTAACAATATTGCTCTGACAATCTGTCGTGGGGGTGTAGGGTCTGACCTACATATTGTTCCTTACACGATAAAGTTCAAGAAGCAAACAAAGCTGAAGGTTTAGAGCAGCCTTTCATAGGGCTTGCTTATATGTTCTCCCTTTCTGTAAGCTGACCACTTGACTAGAATAGAATACAAATTGCTAATCATGGATGTTGGTGGGAACTTTCTTAGTCTGCTTGACTCAATGTATAAAGATATAAAGTACTGTATCAAGACGAATAATGGCCTCACAGAACCTTTTTCATCAAATATTGGTGTGAAACAAGGATGTGTCCTTAGCCCTCTACTCTTTAACTCATTCCTGTCTGATCTACCTGAAATGTTTACTGCAGACTGTGATCCTGTTACTCTTCATGATCTAAAATTGAATACTTTGATGTATGCAGATGACCTGGTTTTGATCTCCGAATCTGCAAAAGGACTACAACAGTCTCTAAACAAACTACATGATTACTGTAATACCTGGAAACTAACTTTTAATACCTCCAAAACAAAGATAATGATTTTCAACAAAGGGGGGAGGAAAATTGATACAAATTCTTTTTACTGCGGGGCCGACAAGGTAGATGTCACAGAAAAATATTGCTACTTGGGTATCGAATTCTGTGCCTCGGGAGTGTTTACAGCTGCAATCAATAAACTGCGTAATCAAGCATGCAAAGCTTTATTCAAGCTGAGACAATTCCCAATAAATAATAATGTTAAACTGGCAACTAAACTTTTAAGTCATTAATATATCCAGTATTATCCTATGGTAGTGAAGTTTGGAGTGTATTCCTACTTAAAGGCCTGAATGAACTTAACTTTAACCAATTATGCGATAAAGCCACTCCAGAAAGCATTCATAATAAATTCTGCAAATATGTATTAGGTATCCACAGAAAAGCAACCAATGCTGCAGTCAAAGCAGAGCTGGAAAGTTTCCCTGTTTTGATCCAGCTAATTTGTGGTGCTGTGAAATATTGGATACATTTACAAAACAGTAATACTACAACTCTGAAATTTAAAAGCTTGCTAGAAAATTATGAACTATGTAGAAAAAATAAGAGTTGCTGGATTAATGGTGTGAAAGATATTCTTAATTATGCTGGAATGCAGGAAGTATGGGCAAATGTAGGAGGTATAGCCCCACACACTGTTGTTAATAAATTAAAGCACTGCCTGTACAGTAAGTACGAATCCAAATGGATAGAACATACTAATGGAAATGATACTAGTACACAAAAATTGTGTACATATTATATGTTTAAACACGATTTTAACCTGGAAAATTATCTGCAATGTAACATACCAGTCAATAAAAGGAATAAGTTTACTAAATTGCGTGTAAGTGCCCACACTTTGGCAATCGAAGTGGGTAGGTATACAAGACCAAAAACACCAGTAGAATCACGCAAGTGTCTTCTCTGTCACACTGATGCAGTAGAGGATGAACTGCACTTTATACTAGACTGCAACTTGTATTCAGACATCAGAAATGAGCTATTCAATCATATGGAACAGTGTCACGACAATTTTTTACAACTCCCTCGCACAGAGAAATTTAAGCTCATTATGTCAATGGGATATGGCAAAGCATCTGTATGCAAACCAGTACTAAACTTTGTAAATCATGCATTTGAAAAACGGTCCCAGATAATGGGCCACATGTAACTATTGAATTTGTCATGTCTGTATATTGTTCAATATATACTATGATATGTACAATAGATGTCATTGTGGAGCACCCGACACTGTAAAATTTGTATATATATATATGACTTTAGTTTATTTGTATCTAGTCAATGGCTACACTGTACAAATGTATGGTTCATGTCAATAAAGTTTATTCATGTTCACAATATTTTCAATCTCTGTGCCTAGAATTGCTTTTGTGTTTGGTCCTACAAATGGCCAGATTTTTTTAACCTGTAATCAGTGTACATAGTTTTTTTTTGCCCCTTCGAAATCTGTCGGCACGTTTATGTGGACAACAGTTTCTGTGTGGCACAAATCCTCTTGAATTTCATACGTATATATATGAATCAAATTGGGAGTGTCAGTTACTTTTCTCCAATGCTGAGTGGTATCTGAGGCCTAATACCCCCTCAAACTTGCCCCTCTGTCACTCTCTCCCTGGTGTAAAATTGCCTCATCTGAGTCATTCTAAATATGTGCTTCAATTTCTCTCGTCAGCTCAGTCTTCAGTTGGAAGGATTTACCATGCAAGCTATTTTGGTAACTACCCAGACTAATCAAGAGTGCAGACATATGAACCCTGGACCCATGGCCAGGAAATCTGCCTCTGCAGCAGGAGATTTCGACCAAAATTGCAGTGAAAATAAAATATCCAGAGATCATGTACATTACAATACAATGTTTCAGGTTATGATTTATGCATGATGTGACATTATATGTTGCTTGCGCTAGGCATGCTTCTATTGTGTACAAGGGTAGGGCTACGAATAAATTAGTTACCAATTGGAAGGCATGCACTGGGAAGGGTTAAATTTCACTGGGGATTAGATGGACTTTCGGGGTGGGCATGTATACCCAATAGCTAGGTCTACTGCCACTCCAAACTTGGTATGAATGTTGGACGATGATGGTTTTTGTATGTATGTACGACCAGGGACCTCCTATCCCTGGTACAACCTATGTAGTGTGTACTACAGCTCTTAAATACGGGCTAATGTTCCAAATGATGCTTAAATAGTGAACACTGCTGCTCACTTCACACTGTCACTTGGTCAAGTTGTCAACAGTGGTCAAAGGGGCGGACGACGTATGACATACGTGACAAAATATTAATAATGAATGATCTCGGCATTATCTATCAGCGACAGCAGAAGCCATAAGTTCGTAACGGCTTTTATAAAGTGTACTAACCGTACCATCGTATTGATTACAAAATTTGTGAACCCTCTCAGACGCAAACGCTGAATAATGTGGTCTAACTATGGACCTACGAATGGTCCAATTCGGAGGTAATCACAACAATCACTCGTGTGGTGCATGCATGTAAATTTCGTATGTACTGAGTGACCCAGTTTTCTGAATCATACCCACTGCTTGGTGAGGTGTGTTGATTTTGAATCTTGGTTGAGGTTTATTCTGCCTATAATAAATTATAAGTAAGATATGAGTGTTCTAAAGACACTAAACTATCAGATCATATATATTACTTACGTTTTTCGACCTAATTTCGTCGACCTTCCCCCAAAGAAAGTCAAGATTCATCGGACTGCCGAATAAAGCCGTGCTGGTACCCGCGTGAAGAAACAGAACGTCATCCGGGAGCGGTCGTTGTTATTAATGTGCGTTGTGTTGGAATCGGTGCATTGTGAGACTGTGCCAACAACGCAAAGCGCCACCTGGGAATTCCAATATCGTGGCAGCCAAAACGTTGGACACAAGTTTTAAGACCCCAACTTGGAGAGCTTTTTATATCCGCCACTCTCACCGGGAGGGTGGACATGGGGGAAGCATACAGATGTACCCTTGTCCGTTCGTCCGACATTAAAGTTGTCACATTTTTATGTCCCGCGTATCTCAAAAACTATTTCAGGTAACACCATGAAACTTTGTGGAAACATCTATCAATATCTGAAAGTGTGCACCAGGGGTTTTGTTTGTCTCTTGGATTAATTAATTTTATCTTAGAGGAATCGTTAGTGATTCCTCCAAGATTTCATACAGTGTTAATTAATCATTAATTAACTTAGGGAAAATGATGATTCAACGTTAGACTTGTTACATTTGTGTCACACGTATCTCAAAAAGTATTTTAGGTTCCACCATGGCACTTTCTATCCATATACGAACCTATGTGCAGCTGGGGTAAGTTGTTTCTCTCTTAGATTAATTATTTTCTGTTATCATTAATTGACTTAGGGAAAATCTTGATTCAACGTTAGACCTTTCTTTAGGTATATCTATGCAACTTGGTGGGAACATCATTCAATTTATGAAGATGTGCACCTGGGGTTTTGTTTGCCTCTTGGATTAATTTCCTTCGGATAATTAATCAATAATTAGCGAAAGTAATAGATCGACATTAGACTTATCAAATTTGTGTTGCGTGTATTCCAAAAGAGTATTTGAGGTACACCTCTGAAACTTGGTTGGGTCATTGATCAATATATGAAGATATGTACCTCGGGTTTTGTTTGTTTCTAGGGTTAATTTTGCCTCGAAGAGGCTTTGGTCCCCTCCAATGTAAAATTCAGAAACAAAAACATTAGAGTCTTCCACGCAGGCAAGGGTTAATTAACCTCTGTTCATTTTTCAACAATTAACTTAATGAAAGTATTAGCTCATGTCAAACTTGAGTCGTGTATTTCAAAAAGTGTTTAATTGAGGTACAGCTATGCAACTTGATAGCAACATTAATCAATATGTGAAGATGTGCGCGTGGTGGGTTGTTTGGGGGGGTGTTTTGTTTTTTGTTTTTTGGGATTTTTTTGTTTGTTTTTGTTTGTTTTTTTTGTTTCTTTAATTAATTATCTTCTGTTGATATTAATTAATTTATTGAAAATAACAATTCCAGGAAAATGAATATTGGTTATTGTCAAACTTGTGCAAGTGTAGCTCATATAAATATTCCAGATATTGCCATGAAAAATGATAGCAATACCCCTTTTATGTCAAGAAAACACTTACTTACTTATTAATCAACATATAAAAAGTTATGTGTGTATAATTATTATCCATGTGAAGATTTCACAATATGCTTGAAGTCTTATACCAATTACATGCTACTCTTTCCAATGCTGATGGGGGCAATGACAGTTGGGGGCATCCGTGTCGTTTGGACACTTGTCTAGTTTTGTTTTTGTTTTTATTCTTTCGCCACAGATCTCTTTTGTTCTTGTTTTGTCCTGTGTGTTTTGTAATATACATTTTGTGTGTCACTCCATGTTCTGGACCCCCCCCCCCCCCGATTAGTGACATCTATGTGTGCTATTGGGCGATCCAGTTGAAATAAATATGTTTAAACTAAAAAAATATCACGAACGAGAGCTCCATATGCAGCTTATGTTTTATGTTTGTAAAACCGACGGAAAATATCTATCGACAAATATCATAAACTGACATCTGAAGAATCAATGAATTCACTGCTAAAACATGATAACTCTAGATGGGGCCTGTGTGTTGCAGGCCCATGTGTCAACATATTTACCAGCACTGCAAACTGGCAACCCAACCCGGTACTCATAACGGTTGCGCAACTCGGTCCGCCGCTTCCTGAGCAGACCAAACTGTGCGCAGATCGAGGTTTAATGTAGGCCTACACACTGATATTACCCTTTGTGGTGTGGAGAAAACATGGACATCGATCTGTTCAGCAGGCAAACGGGTCACGCGCTCTCGTATGTTTTAAACTGGAAGCCGGACAGAGCTCTTGTTCAAAAAGGAACATGCGTTGAGTAGTACATTGGTTTGCCTAGATATTGATGATCATTGTTTGCTTTATTACTCCTGGAACTGACTCCTTGAAAAAGTTTCTGGATGTTCCTGGAAATGTGCCCCCACACAGCCCCTCGGTAGCCGGTTTTCAGAGCTTTGATCATGGGGACACAGAGACATTATAATGATCCACAGGAAATGGTTTTATACAAGAAAAAAAAATAACAATCACGGGATCAATTTCTTTCGAAATGCGCGAAGAAAATAGTTTGTAGATTGATTGATTGATTGACTGATGATGATGATGATGATGATGACGACGACGACGACGACGACGACGACGACGACGACGACGACGGTGGTGGTGGTGGTGGTGGTGATGATAATGATGATGAAAAGCAGTTGTCCTGTGCTGCTCCATGTCATCATTTGCAAACCTTGTCTCCGCTTGCCCCTATATCAAGCAGGTTGGAACTCCTTGCCCTGTCGTATTAGAATATCGCGTTCGCTCTTTTTCTTTTCTTTTTTTTTTTAAACTTATACTTTCACTCAAACTGCACAAGCCTCTTTTCTGTTTCTGGTGTGTGGAGATCTCCTTACACAAACCTGATGTATTTCGAAAAATTACTACTATTTGTGTGCATTTGCTACTTCAAAATGCTTGTAGCAAAACTGTTACGTTTGACTGACGCCAGTTTTTCCTTTATTTTCCCAAAATCTTAATACGTAAAACATTTTTAACACTTAATTACCACTTTTGACCGAATCGTGTCCGTTTAAAGCTTTTGAAGTTGATATTAAGTGGCCACCCTGTGATTCAGCTGGGTATATTCCCCTTTTTTATACGCACTGAATATTATCACATCTTTGTCATTTTGTCCAAAATTTCTACCATTCACGAAAATTAAGCTTTTACGGGACCGTTAATTCCTAATACCTCTGTGCAAATCGTTCTTATTCAACTTCTAAAATTCATTAAAAAAGTTTTTCTTCGGGGGAGGGACAGGAATTACCGGCCGGAAAATTTAACAGTCACCGAATTGCAATTCGACCTCCAGGAATTTTGGTCTCAATTTATATGGTACATATATATGAAGTCATCATTCAGAAGCATCTGTGTTCCCACGTTAACGAAAAGTTAATTGAAGCCTCTATAGTACAAGCTATTTCTACTGAGAATTAAATTTGTTTCAGTATTAATAATATGGGCAAACTGTATGATTTATTGTAAACAACAGAATATGATACATGATTGGAGTTGTACCAAAGAGCGAAGTCGCTGATTGGAGGAAAGTGTGGGAGTGCATGCAGCGCGCGCGCCATTCCATGCTGAGAACCTTTTGTGCGCTGAAAAATTAATTAGTACTTTCTGGAGACATATGAGGTATTCAGTTTGAATTTAGAAGAGTGTGGCAGTGGTAGAGGGGACCAAGGCTGCAAAAGGGTTTGTCATACCTCGATAATAACTGTAACAATCAAAGAAGAGTGCTCAGGTATGTATGTTGTGGGGCGAGGGCTGAAAAATGGTTTGCCCTACCTCGATAATAGCTGTAATGATTAAAGAGAAGTGTTATGGTATAGTATAGTATGGTATGGTGCTAGATATAACTTTTAAAATTTTGCACCTCTGTGCATAGGCTTATCAATGGTTGTACAACACCTCCATCTTTAAGTTATCTTTTGTAAATTCAAGTATCGTATAAGAACATTTTTGAGACTTTGCGGTCACACAGAGATGCAATTTATTATATCAATGAAACCTAGTGATAAATCTGGGCTTCGGACAAGTTGTTTATCGACATAATTGGCTTCGAATTAAAAATATTAAAAAAAGACTGTTTTCGGTGAACTGCTTAAAGTATACTGGGTGGAGCGGAATTCCTATTTTGTCTTTTCACTTTCAAGTTGATGACAGAAGGTCAGAAAACAAAATTTGTTTCATTCTCAAGACATATCACTCCAATAATGGTCTGTTCCGCAGTCATGGCTGCCGCCAAAGGGCTATATCTTCTCTCTCCGGCCCTCACTCACTTCCCTACTGTTTCAACTGTGATTGTGGCTCTGTGTTAGCATAACGAAGCGTAGACCCTATATTCTTTTTGTTATTGTGATTCAACTTTAAATCATCTCAGCATTCTAATTGGCAAGGAATGCTGCCCTTTAGTACATGTATTTAGAAATTACTAAATTTTGTAAGTTTAGAAGATCCAAAGTCAAAATTGGATAAATGAAAATTTCAGAAAAAGCTAAAGCCGGGTGTTTGCAGTTATGTGGTCAGTAGGGACGGTAAAGTGGTCTAGTTTTGCAATATCTGGATTTTCATAAGCATGTCAGTGTCTAGTAGATCCGATCTGAGGTGGAATGAGCACATGAACCATATAGGTCTAGACTAAAGGCACCAAACAGGTAAAAAGTATGAAGTTACTATAACCAGCAATAGATCGTAAAACATTGGAAATTATGTATACAACATACGTTCGGCCCATACTCGAATATGCTGGCATTCTATGGAACGGTTGTGCACATGACAGACGAACAACGTTTAGAAACCATCCAGCTGGATGCAGCCCGAGTACGGTACCGAGGCTATGAAAACATCACCATCTGCGAAACTTTATGAAGAGACTGGCTATGAATTAGTGTCCAAATGCCGTGAAAAACCAAAATTCATTAAAATGTATAAAATAGTTTATGATTTAGTCCTAACTCTAAATCATCTTCGTAATCATATATTTATTCCAGGTTCTAATAATTTTTTAATGGTAGACTGATACATGCAGAAAATCGAATTCACCTCATCTTTTAATCCATCAACAACGAGACTTTGGAACTTTCTTCCTTTACATGTTCGAAATTTACCCTCGTTATCACAATTTAAACTACAATTAATATATATATATATATGTATATATGTGTATATATATATATATATATATATATATATATATATATATATATATATATATATATATATATATATATATATATATATATATATATATATATATATATATATATATTGCTCGCCGTGTAAATTATCAAATAGTACAGAAAAACATGATCCATATTCATTAATTCCAAACCAAACAATGACAGCAAAGAGATTCCAGACTTGCCAAAGCATCAACATTTCTCTTCCAATACCAATGTGAAGAAACAAATTTCACTCCTGACTTGAGACAGGCAGTCAGCCACAAAAGGCAACTGGTGGTTTTAAACCGGTCCTCTCAACCTTAGAAATATTCATCATTAACTGCAGACACTAGTTCTTTTCCAAAATGTATAGGCCTAAGGTTTTTATTAATTACATAGGCAAAAGGAAATTATCAATTTTGCATGCTCGATTTAGAATGGTCGAAGCAAGCTAAACATTCAACTATTTTATATGGGAGTAATATACGCCAGGGTGTATTTGTGGTCATATTTTTGGAAAATGTTTGCCACTATTTCTTTAATTGTCCTATTTACGTAGCAGTTTGTATCAAACTATATATTTTACCATTATAAATATAGCTTCTTTTGCGCAACAAGCTGTACTTTATGGTGCCACCGAATGCACATTGGACCAGAGCAAAATAGTATTTGTCGCCGTGCACGATTTTATAAGAAGCAAAAAGATTTCATGGCAACGAGGTACACGACACGTGATTAATTTGTTTGTTTGTGAACGTGACTGACAACAGTTGAACAAAGCGAAAAAGGTATGTATGCAAATATATATATCTTTATTCGTACTTCCATAGATAGTTAAATAAAATTATGTTTATAAATAATACACTTGTGCAACCACACAGGGCTACAAAGCCTACATAAAGTTTGACCAAAAAAATAAAATAAATAAAAAGCCAAAGAAAAGCGGAAAAAGACTGACAGTATAAACACACTCAATATCAAATTGTTCTCACAATGGAGCATCTTACGAATGTGCAAATGACAACACGCACGTATTATTGTATATGATGCATTCGAAATAAAAGAGTAATATCCGCTGGTGCTCATCACTGTGGCGGACATGGTCTATAGCTTTTTACGTTCTGTCGGAGTAGTTTTTCTGTTTTCAACTGCCCATGTCTACGTGTAGCTTTTTTCTTTCTTTTTTGTTTTTGTTTCAGCACCCTGCTCAATGTATATTACGTACTTATGCTTTCTATCATTCCTGTATAATTTCATTCAAATGTGTACTATGAACCAGCTTTTTAGTGTCTGAAATAAAGCTTATCTTATCTCTTGTCATAAACATAAAAATACGTCGTCTTCGTCAGGTTGGCCTTCCTGTTATCCCACCTCCCGTGATACACATCAACGAAGGATCCCTGAATATGATACCCTTTGAAAACTGTAAGTTGATTGGCTTATATTTTTCAGATTGACCAATTAAATTCTTCCTGAGAATAATCACCTGCAAATATGGCGACGAAAAGAATCGGGCCTATCGGTTTGGCTACAGCACGTGCGCTAGCTTACAATGTCAAATTAATTAATCTCTCGCCCGTAAAACGGATTGATGTGAAATTTGATCCTTTTGGCGGAAATGTAAAATCTATTAGGTAAGGTCTAGTATTGTGCATTACAATTTTGTTCCTGCCAGACGACCAGGCACGGGTACCAGAGTCGAGTGTGAGACCAAGGAGGGTAGAGAGTCTACCCTCCTCTTATACCTCCATGGTGAGACCGACTCACACTCAACGTTAATGGCAATTGGAAGTCACACTGTGAGTCTGTGACTCGCACTCCTCAGTCATTTCCGTCCGTGCTCTTGCTTGTACTTGTTACCTGGAATACACAGTCATGTCAACTGTTCTGCGCTGAGGACTGAGGTGTAAACAGTAGCTGACCTCCTGACTTCCAAGTGATTGTGCAGGAGAGCGGGAACCAGGGATTGGGTCCCGCTCTCCCTTGTTGGAACAAATTTTTAGCCCTAAAAAAGTTGACGTGTATCATTGGGTGAGGGGGTGGGTATGGAGACCATGTTTGGGACACTGTCAAGCAAATACGTAGGCTTCATGCATGATTGCTTGTAGAAAACCAAAGCACAAAATTGAACATGAAAAGCTTGTAAGATTTTTTAAGCATTAGTCAGCTATTAAGCCCCCACCCCCCACCCCCAAAAAATATTGAAAATTGGCACTGCATCAACCACAATGTTGATTGAATGAAACAATACAAACAAACAAACAGTCCCTGTGAGGGGGAGAGAAGGAAGGCTATACACGTTTTCTGTCACTAACATTCTATTTGAACACGTGCAAGAGGATTTTGTGTTCAACTGCAGAAATTAAGCTATGTAGGCTGGTCTCATCATGCAGAATGGACAAAGCCTGCACAAAAAGCTTTTTTTTTTTTAAATACTGAAATTATTTCAAAATAAAAGTCTGTTTCAGTCAGTTTCCCTACTACATGTTGAACATGGGAGTCTGTTTTGGTAAATGGACAGTCCGTTTTGGTATTTAGAGATACTTAGACTGGAGCCAAAACCCTGTGGAACTCCCTTCACCCACCTAACATGCAAGCACCAGTAATAATACATGTAATAAGAATTTTGTGGCTCTCCGCTTATCTGCCATGGTCATGTGTGAGACAGGTGGGCTGCTATTAAGTCTGTGTGCTACACACAGTGTACTTGTGTTAATTTGTGGTTTCTCTTTCAGAGTTTAGCCCAAAGCCCACTCAAGCAGCTGGTCATAACTGCCATCCCGTCAGTTTAGAATTTTATTGATATATTCAGCCAAAATATTTCCCTTTTCTTTTACCCATAGTACATGTAATTGAAATAGGAAAATAATAAGAAACCACAGTTACAAATTCATATCATGATAAGGTGGCAAGCGAACAATTTCCATTTGGGAAAGCCTCGTTGATGTGTACACAAATACTTGATCATTTGCATCACCTCTGTATGGTTTAATTTAGATTCCATGCCTCCATTACGTACTCCACCAAGTTTTCTAATCACCATGGAGTCTGCTTTCTCTTCTGGTGAGACATGGCACACACTTCTTCTTTTATCACAAGTATCGAACACATTATCATAAAAAAAAAAAAAAGATCCCAGCCAAAATTGTTCTTTCGTGGTGAATAAATGATCTGCTCACAGCCAGTCGTGAAACCCTGTATACCAACAGGATTGTCACTCATTTAGTTTATGAATGAATTTTAGAAACCATGTATGTAGCTGTACATCAAGTGGACTTGCTCCACATATCTCCGGTATTATTAGTACATGTATGTTGTGAGTTCTGTAAGAGTCTGAGTCAGATTATTTTATTTGACATATACAGGAATAGGTAATACATAAACAGTTGTAAATGTGAGAAAATCTAAAGCTCACTTTCAGATGCACTATTTGTGTAGAAAAACATGATAGTGTCAGGATGACCCCAGCTAAGGACAGTATGTGTGTTGTCATTGGTGCCACCTGGAAGAGAGAAAAGACTAAATTTACATCTTGCAAAAAAAAAAATCTTGCCAAGAAACCCTGAAAATTAAAACACAAGAAAGTCAATTGGCAATATGTATGCCTTCAACTGTACGAACATCTTTATACTATTGGAGAAAATATATTTTTGAGTAATTTGAAAAACCAGAATATTAAATTATATATTTTGTCTGTGACACGAAGGGAGGAGCTTAATAAGTGAGGAGATCTAATATCAGACACATTGTTGTGAAGAAGTTTTGGTGGGCTTAGGGGAGGCACATTTTGTCTACCTCTAGGATTGTGTGAGCAAGTATGTAAAGGAATTTCAAAAATACCATGAAACTACAAAGGTAATTGATTTTGGGTATATCAGAAATGGCCCTCATTTGAAAAATGCGGTGTACCTTCAGAATACTTAATTACTTAATAACACGAAGGGAGGAGCTTAATAAGTGAGGAGATCTAATATCAGACACATTGTTGTGAAGAAGTTTTGGTGGGCTTAGGGGAGGCACATTTTGTCTACCTCTAGGATTGTGTGAGCAAGTATGTAAAGGAATTTCAAAAATACCATGAAACTACAAAGGTAATTGATTTTGGGTATATCAGAAATGGCCCTCATTTGAAAAATGCGGTGTACCTTCAGAATACTTAATTACTTAATAACACGAAGGGAGGAGCTTAATAAGTGAGGAGATCTAATATCAGACACATTGTTGTGAAGAAGTTTTGGTGGGCTTAGGGGAGGCACATTTTGTCTACCTCTAGGATTGTGTGAGCAAGTATGTAAAGGAATTTCAAAAATACCATGAAACTACAAAGGTAATTGATTTTGGGTATATCAGAAATGGCCCTCATTTGAAAAATGCGGTGTACCTTCAGAATACTTAATTTCTTGCACCATGGATGGGTATGGGCATAATGTTTTGCAGAGCAAATAACATGAATAAGACCCGCAAGCCGTGTTGTGTTGGGCCTGCGATTTAAACTTACAGTGAAGAGCTGGCTGTGGTAAACCTGCATGATTGCGACTAAACGCAAGCATAGCGACAAGAAAGACAAAAAAGAAAAATTAACAAGGGAACGAAAAGATACTGCAAGTATAGGAAGGTATGGGAGAATAAAGATGAATGTGGCATCAAAGAATGGAAAGTAAAAAGTTTGTCGCATGAGGAGTATGCCTGATGCGCGGCCTGCATGAAGGATATCGATATGAAATATGCCGGCAAGAAAGACCTGAGAGACCACTTGAAATCAAAAGACCACGAAAGAGCACTGGCAGTCAGAAATATGCAGCTACTATATAATGGAGTCATATTAAGTGCATGTGAATTAGTTGATTTGCTATGGGCTTAATTGTTAGGTTCCAGGTACATTAAGCATAGTTGTATTCTATTTTCAGGTACTATGGGTTTTGTGATTATTAAATGCTAGAAGTTGAGGTCTGTCCAGTCAAGTCTTTTTTTAATATTGTGTGATATGATTGTAAAAATAAATATTCTGACTGACATGGGTGTTTTTTTAAAAATCAATATTATTCACAGAAGTGTATAAATTTTTCCCTGAAATTGCACCAGAATGCACCATTTTGCTTGGTTTTTAAATTTTTTTCCCAAGGGGGGGAGGCATAGCTTTGTTGACAACATGGTGAATGTTGTGGAGGTTTGTTATTCAGTGAATTAGCCCAGGACATGTATTTGAGGGCAAATTGCGAAAAAAGCATCACGAATAATAGTTCATATCTGTAAAAATCTCTGTTTAATGACGTCTTCATCAGTGAACATAAAACATTTTAATATATGCTTAAAGAGTTGCCTATTTGCGTTTTTTCATCTAGATAATCTAGAAAGTGTGTTTTTTTTTAATTTGCAGGAATTTTTTGTTCAACGTATCAACACCAAAAGCTAAGCTGTCCAATCACAACTGTGTTCTTAAAGTAGAAGTGGAAACAAATCGATGTGAACCAGCAGTGGAGGTCAGATACAGTAAGTACCTTTTCTTTTGGTACAATGAAAGGTCGTTATCATGACATCATCTTTTCCCTGAAAAACATGTCAGATATCTTAATATGTCCTGTAAGTAAAAAAACAAATGAATTTTACTGTTTTGACTCCTGCACTTCAAGCGACTTTTTATATTTTTTTAGAACTGGGTACCATACTATAGGTGGCAACTCTTTTCTTCTGAGATCAAAATTGAAAGTCCTGACGTTCATGTACCTTTTACAGGCAAAGCCTATTAAACTTCTACATCAAGGATGACACCTTTAAGTAGAAGGTTCCTTCTTTGAAAATACAGAAAGAACCAGACGTATGCCAATAAATCATGCGAATAGAAGAACACTGGATGAGCATTAAACATTCAAACAATATGTTTTTCCTGATAGAAAAAAAACTGTCAATTTTACATACACATTCGCAAATTTTGAAAACAAGTTTATCTGCTTTTTTCAGGATTTTTGGTACATTCACAAAAAAAAAAGTAAAAATGATGATAACTACAGAGAAAATGTATTCATTGTATGAAGCAGTTCAGATGTGAAAATAAAATACAAATGCACAATTTAATTTCAAATAATGTCACAGTTTTGGAAATTTCCAAAATCATTGACATCTCTGTAATGTATGTATTGGTATTTTATCAGGGGTGTCCTATGGTAAGAGGGACCCTTAACTCTCCATAGAATGACTGATAGAAAGACACTTTTTTCCCCATAATGGTCTTTTATTAGGGGTGGACTATGGCGAGAGGGGCTTTCAGTGCATAAAGGGACCACTGCAAGTTAATACAATTTCAATGATGAATCTCAAATTTTAAAATGTTGAACAAGAATTAAATCAATATTGGCATTTAATTTATATCACAACTGTGTTTTCACTGTACTTGAAGCATTGTTGATCAGAATTTTTTTTATTTCACACTGACAGTCATGTACTTACCAAGACTGATTCCTGATAGTTGATTCAAATAATTTTGAAATGTATTGGAAGTTCAGGACAGCTCACACCACTTATTAATAAATGTAATCAATTTCCATGATCAAGTCAGTATTTTTTTAAGCGTGATCTGATTCAGATCAACAATGTAATGTTCCTCTTGTCATTATGTTAGAAGATTCCGGTGATCAACTTGGGATCTTTTGTCAAGCCAGGAAGTGTGCTGTCTATTTAGGCTGTAGAATGCCCTTCGTGACTAGAGTATTTTGCCTATGCAGTGTGTGTGTGGCGGGATCATGTTTGACTGATAATTATTCTCCACCTCTGCTTGTAAGCCAAAATGGGTTATGAAAATTTTTAATGTGTGCAGGCCTGTAAATCTACCTTTCCTGTTGTTTACTATGTAAGTCAATGGGCATTCTAATGCTAATTCACATTTTTGACCTCTTCTCTGAAACCTTCATCCAGATTGGGTTCAAACGTGGTGGCAATGTACTTTGGATGGATCTTGACTAAGTTTGTTCAAATGATCACGCTTTAATAGTGATTTTTGGATTTTTTTGGTGACAATTTTGTGGGCAAATGTTAAAAAATCTTCTCTAAAACCACTCACCCAATTGCTTTGATATCACACAGGAACACTGCTAGGGACTTCTAGTTTGTAATTTGTTCACGAGGTGGTGCTGTGATTTTTAGCTCAGCTGACATGCTCGTCAGGCTGAGCTTTTAGGGGGCTCGTTCATCTGTCTTGGAAATACTTCTAAATGTCATATACACTCAGCTAAAGATCAACATGTGTATTCAGTTACAGCCTTGATTTTGTGGGACAAGCTTAGGTCAGCATAGCACAGGCTGTTCACACAGCCCTCTAGTTTAATTCAGGTACATGTTGGGTAATGCATGCGTTTCTATTCATCACCATACTGGTTAGTGGGGATTGCAATGGAAATTCACAGTCTGTGAAGATAAGGTCAGTTGAGCACAGGACTGTCACACTCCTCTTGCTTTTCTTATGCTGACACCAATTTGAATTTCTTTTCATTATACATGTACATGGACCATGCACCCTTCCATTTGTTAACACCTAAACCTGGAACTGCAGTAAAGATTTGTTCCACAGACTACCAGTTCTTGTTGATGAAATATCTATTCCAGTGGGGATGGATGCCTTTCCTTTTGGGGACAACAGTATACCGTGGATCTTTGAGCACTGATGCATAGTCACATGTTTTTTCTCTTCATCTCCCATTTTGTGGGACTTACTCTGAGGTCAGAATATGGTGGCATTATTATGCCTATCAAGCCTTAAGGGCAATTAGGAATGCACGTCTCAAATTCAGACCCATGTTTCAAATATTATAATAAAATTTGTGCATAATTACATGTAACCCTTTCCCCTTTCAAATGACCAGCACAGACTGCTGTTCAGATGTCGTCTGCTTCAATGTTTTCAACTAAATTCCAACCTTAATGAAAATAACTTGAATAAGAATTGCACATGAGACCTTTCAAAATAACATGCCCCACATTAACAGGTTTCTTTGGCATGGGTAGAGTGCTGGTGTTTAACCCACACCAGGGAAAGTTGTTGACTCAGTCTTAACTCAAGGGGAAAGGGTTAATGGCTAAAATTTAGGTATTTACATAAATTTTGCATTTTGGGGGCCATAAAATGGGAAGAGTGCTGGAGGGGATAATAACATCAAAAAGGGACGACATTTAGTGTACTTTGTCAGTTACTCATGGTGTTTCAGGGATGACAGTTATTAAATGTACTTTGTAAGTTACTCAATGAGTTCCATTGTTCTTGCAGATGATGGGAGCAAAACAATCTTTAAGACCACACATCTAGGCTGTATAGAGTTGATGCAGCTTTTTAACAAACATTGTCGGCTACGAGATGTCAAAGATGAAGCCAGAGACAAGAGGTGACAGCTGCTGAGTGACACCAGATGGCGCTGTGTGCATGCTACAACATAATGTAGACTGGATTGTTGTTTATTGACTATTGCGATAGGTTTGTCCATTCGATGTGTATGTTGCACAAAGTCCAAGAGAGCCACACCATTTGTTTGCATAATTTAACTCTTTCAGTGCCAATCGCGTCTAAAGTTGATCTACTTAAGTCAGACAAGTCTGAATTATCATTAGGATCCCAGATTCGTATTCCACGTAAAAAGACCTTTCATTCAAGTACCAGTATGCCTATAGTTCCAGAGAAAATACTCCAGGTCAACAGCTTTTCTAGGCGCACATTGGGCGCATTGTGCCCAATGTGTGTTGAGAAAAGCTGTTGACTCAGTCCAAAATTTGGCACTGAAAGGGATAATTTATGACATTGAGGAATGCTCAAGTTTCAAGATGAACGTTTTCATTATGGAAACATGAATACCACAATCATGTTATGTCTCAACACAACTTTTCCCGAAGTAACTTCTTCACATGGACATGAAAATAATTCTACTACAAATGAGCAAATGTACACATTTGCATGCTTTTGACTTTGAGAAAGATAAACTAAGCAGATATATATATATATTGATACATGTACATATAAGTAGAAAATAAAGGGGAAAATCTTCCTGATATCTATAAGCTTGCAATGTGAGAATAAAATTGTTATCACCGCTCATGGCAGGCTCTATAACACCATTCCAATTAATTGCCATGAGGTTTCGAAGGAACTTCATGAATAATGTACGTGAGGGACCCTGTGCTTTGAAAGTCTTTTGTCAAGATGAGAATTAAAGAGAAATTTAAGAGAGTAAAGAGTATAGAGGTTCCTTGAGTGACATGTTACAGTGGTCCCCGGCTGCAGAGACCACTTCAATGAAAGACTACACGTACCTATCTTGAAAGACTGGCTTTGCCTGTTACTGTAATCTTACTAATAACTCCTATTGAAGACTATCTGTCCTGAGAGAACACAGTTGTGTCATCTGTAGGGGTGGTCTTATAAGACGGGCTTCACTCCATTACAATTCATTGTTGTGCCTTTTAGCTCTGCTGACCAAAGGCTGCAGAGCTTATGCGATCACTCATGTGTGTCCCTCCACCATAAACATTTTGCTTGTGAGCGCGATACAGTCCACAGTTAGCCCCATATAACTTTCAGGACTTGAAAATCTAGGTCAAGTTCGATATTGCTGGGGCTGCCTTAATATTAAGTATTATATTGGTCAAAATGTGAAGATCTTTTGACAGCTCTAGCATCCTTAATATTTGGTAGATCTTCATGAAATTTAGTGGCATTGTCGAGGATGTCAAAGTCTCATTTGCGTTTGATACTAGTGGCGCCACCTAAATCTTGATGGAAATTATGAACCAAAATGTATTTTAAGATATAAAATTCTATATCTTGAAAAGTAATTGGATTAGACTTGCCAAATTTATAGGATATATAGACCATGTCCAATTCTAGAACATTGTATAACATCAGTGACTTTGACGTATTTTTGTGAGGTCACCAGGCCTGTAAAGTTGAAAGAGGTGATTTTGTAATTGCAGGTTGTAGCTTGGACATCAATGGCAAAGAGAATTGAGCCTCCAGATCAACATTGCACTTGATTACTTTGTACATGTACATAAAACTGTACTTGATGACCCACTTTTTGGGTCACAGAGATCCAGTAATTATGGAGTTTGGCGCTTTTGTCCAAGTTTTTGTTTTTCTTCAATAACTCGAAAAGTTATTACCTGATCTGACCAGACACACCATGTATGGAAAGGTGGAGGTTGGGCGCACTTTTTGAACATGTACATTTTTTTAATCCGAGTTGAAGGTCAAGTTCAAATGGTCAGTTGGAATATAGGGATGATCTTGTAAATGTTCTGCATCCCACAGTTTTTCAGTTAGACCCAAATAACTTCAAGACTTATCAAGTGTATGAAACCATATGTCAACGTCAATATTGGTGGCGCCACCTACAGTATGTAATATACAGGTCAAAATGTGAAAATCTTGTGACCGTTCCAGTATTGTTGATTTTTTATGGATCTTCATGAAATTTAGTGGGATTGTAGAAGAGGTCAGAATCTCTGTTGGGTATGATGCTGGTGACATCACCTATAATTTGATGGAAATTATGAGTTAAAATGTCTTGAAAGATAGAAAAATTCCATATCTCGAAAAATAATTAAATTAGACATGCCAAATTTATAAATATGTAGATCATGTCCAATGCCAATACATTCTGTAAGATCAGTGACCTTGACCTATTTTTGTAAGATTACCAAACCTGTTAAGTTGGAGGAAGTGATTTTGTAATGGTAGGGTGTAATTTGGATATCAATGGCAAAAAAACCAAAAAAACATGGGGTGTCCAGATCGAGATTGCACTTCATTTCATGGTATATAAAACTGTACTTGGTCACCCACTTTTTGGGTCACCATGACCCAATGACTGTGACCTTGACCTATTTATCAAGGTCTTTAAGCACTTAAGGAAAGGACATTTAACTCAATATCTTGATAAAGGATAAGGTGAGCGAGGCCAAATGTACCACAAATGTGCATCATATGGAAGTTTTGCTATTGCATAATATGGTTAACACTGATTAATTTTTGAAGGTTGTGAATTGAATATGTTTCAGCAAATGATTTTTGGAGATGGTGGTCAGCAGAGTATTAGGCCTATGGGTCCTCTCGTTATGAAATTTTCCATGCTTGTGGGAAGAATTCATCTACCAGTGGTAAAGAGTGCTGTTAAGGCATTAACAAATTCTAATACCTATGATGCAGAAGTTCAAGTGATACACTCAAAGTTCTATATGTTATTAAGTGCAGACAGCTCTACAAAATGCCACCCGTTGAGTTTTAATGGCCCAATCTATGAAAGTTTGAATTTTCAATATATAATTTATGTACCTGTCTTGAAAGACCACCCTTAGAGGTGACCAAATTGTGGTTTCTTGAATGAGATATAAATAACATGAGAAGTACTAAGCAAAGTATCCTGAAAGGGGAATCTTTTAACTCTTTCAATGCCAACTGTGACTTAAGTCAAACCACTAAAGACGAACTGCTTTTTGTTATTGTTAGGACGCTAAGATTCATATTCCTTGTGAAAAGACCTTTCTTTCAAGTACCAGCATGCCTATAATTCCAGAGAGTCCAGATCAACAGCTTTCCTTGGCACACACAGTGCAGCAAGGAAAGCTGTTGGCTTGATGAAAACTGATCAAAACTTGTCACTTAAACAGTAAAAGCAACTAGTCTCTCTCTGGGCACCTGTGTAGCCCAACCTTTCACCCTGGCAGGTTTGATAATGGTATTTTGGCCTGTCGACAGGGGGTTACCCTTGTGGAACTACATAATTTTTACATGTGATATGGTCCCTGCACTTTGCAGGGCTATTGGCTGCATTTAAAACCAGATGAGTAATGAAATTACTAATGGGTGATTGCCATGACAGCCTATGGTAGACTAAGTCTTGTTTCAGTACACAGCATTTTGTAGTGATGAAACTTGATTTTGTGTATACATGATATTGTGTGTGCGTGTGTGCATGTGTGTGTGAATTATTCATATGCAAGTGATCCTGGCCAGCTCTTGTTGTCTTGTTATATT